>CM052276.1:4895672-5121855 GCA_028455795.1 Lasioglossum marginatum
GGACAACGGCCCTGCCCACCATGCCAGACAACGAACGAGCGATTACTGTAGTCGGGAGACCCGATCGTCGGTTACGTAAGAACCTGCGCGAAGAAAAACGGAAGGCACTTTGTTCCCAGCGACGGGCCTCGTGCATATTACTACTTTCTGCGTCACGTCGTAATCAATGTTTTACCGATGCGATAATGACACGCCGCGAGTCTCGCGATTCCTCCGTAATTCGCGGCGCTACGAGACTCTTCGACGATACCGACGATCGGTTCTTCGAACAATCAAAGATCGCGAATCTCACATTTCGTTTTCTCAGATTGTCTTTGGTAGCGCACGGTCGCGTGCGCCGTTCGCATCGCGCAGAGATGAATGCGCACGGTCCTTCATTCGCCGATCTCGATTCGCAGCAGGCAAATTGCCGGGACATTAATCATACGGCCGCGCGGATCCGGCGCCTTGTTGCGATCTATACGCGCGCAGAGAGCAGAGAGCCAACGAGAAAGGAGAAGCACCACCGTGAGCAGCCTCGTAGTTCCGTGCGAGAACTATTTATGAGCCGGTAATAACGCTCGATCCGTAACGACGTGCAACGACCACACCAACTAGGACTGGCTTGTCCCTCTTCTGGAACAATGTTGGGCGTGGTTCGTATGCTCGTCTCGTATCCATTGCCGCTCGAACAAGCAAAAAGAAAGAGACCCAGTTCACCGAAAATTGTTCGAATCAGTCTAACGATATTCGCACAGACAGGGAACGTAACCGACCAGACAAACATTCTTCAATGTATTTGAATAGAAGTGTCGGTGCGTGTAAAACTATTGAATAATAATGCATTGAGGAATATTTGTCTGGTCGGATAAATTGTGTCCTTAACGCGGAGAATCCTCCAGTTTGGTCCTGCTTCGGCAGAGAAGAGGGGTTTGCTTCTCCAAGCATTGCTCGATAGATCGATGCTCTTATAGTAGTTCCGAGTAACGTCACTACGCGTTTCTATTACCGCGAACAGGGGCATTTACTTTACGACATATATCACGCGGGAAGTTGTCAAGCTTTTGCTCGGAGCTGCCGTTAATTAAAATGCGAGGTAGAACAGTCACGGCTCGATTGCGTGCCGATCTTTCCTACGATGAACTAGATCGTTTCTCCGTTGATCTCCGCGGTGTTCCCGAGCAGCGCGTACAAAGTGTTCGAATCCCCGGAGCGATGAATCGAGCGTCGTTGACAGCGATCAGTTTCTTGCAATTCTACCGATCAATTTTATTTTGCATAAAGATCCGCAGTCTACCGATCAACCACGCGAGGTAGACTTTTTTCTGTAAAATGAGAAGGGTCCTCCACTAGCCACCGTCCAGTGTCGCAATCGTTCGGGTAATCCTGAAGCGGTTTCGCAACGATCGGATGCGAGCGACACGGCAGGGCACCGGAGACGTCTTCGAGGTAACAGCAGCTCGGTCCGAGTGTAATTGAAACAATTAGACCGGCACTTCGTTTCGCCGGCCATGTAATTTTCGATCTGCCGACACAGTCTGCGTGCTCGTTCGCCGTGTTCAGGTCCAATGGCGCGTGTCCGACCTTATAACAGAACGGACCGAGCATAAATAAAATCGACGACGCTCTTGGCCGAGCCTCGGCTATCTGCTCCCGTAAACCGCGTCGAATCGATTCCCAGAAGCGCGGGGAGGTCTGCCACGTTATTCGCTGGGTCAAAAGGATTTTTTTCTCCCTGCGGAAACGTTGGAAGCACCGAAGTTTCGCATGAGAAAAAGTTACGGTAAGATATCGGGCCCGGGTACCATGGAAATCACCGACACAGTTTTCACCGACTCCAGATTTGACCGGCAACGACTTTAATAATTCTTCTTATAGCGTAATAATTATATTTGTATACAAAAGTAAAAGCGTCAGTGTAGAATAGTTAAAGAAATAAAGGTCAGCACCATCTTTATAAACGATGTTACTATCGTATAATATTGTCGTCGACTAAAATCGTTGTCGGTTCAATTCGTCAACGGCTAAAGTCGTTGGTTAAATCTGAAGTCAGTGAAACCTGTGTCGGTGATTTTCATGGGACCTATAGGGTTTACCGAATACAATACGTACAATGTGGACACGACGATTCTAACCGGAGCCATGACCCGGAAAGCGGCCGGGGAACCGCGAAGGAACGAGAGCGACGCGTATGCAAAGGCGCAAAATTTCATCGAGAGATCGTACCTGTGAATAGCAGATAAATAGACAAAGAGCTCGAGAGAGAGAGAGAGTGAGAGTACGGGAGAGGGAGGAAGAAAGAAGGGAGACACAGGTAGGAACGCCACGAGGTGTTGCAAACGGAATAGTCAAGGTTCACGGGAGAGGTATGCGGATCTGAAAAGCCGATAGAAACGAAACGAACGAACGAGCGAACGAACGAACCAGGCTTTCGCGGTTAGAATGGCCGCTGAACCAACGATCTTCTCGATCCCTCGCCTTCCGAATACTTACTCGAGCACCGCTGCTTCGACGATCGATTCGAGAGTAGATCGTCTACGAGAATATTAATTTCGATTAATTCATATCCGCTAATTACATCGCAGTTTCGCGAATCAACTCGAATCGACAAGTCTAGAGACCGCGTATCCGCCGAATCCATCGGCGCGTCTATTTCCTGGGAAAGCTCGCCGGTTCACCTTGTGTGAAATAATGATTGGTTACGATCCCCGCGAACGTACTTGACAAGAATGCAGTTTCACTCGCGGCGGGCGCCGTTTTTCCGCTGCCATCGACCGCGACCAATGACGGTTTAACATCTCGGCGAAAGGATTTCTATTTCCATGGAATCGGCTGTTCGCTGCGCGCCGACCTCGCTTCGAACGAAATTCGTCGCGGTCTAGCGTTTCCAGCTCGCAGAGCAAAATTGTGTATCGTCGTTTTCTTCGAAAGTCGATCAACGAAAGATTTCGAACGGAGTAGTCGGTGCTAATATTCCCCGTAACACTCGCCGCGTTTCTCGAGCAGTTCGCCGGGAGAGATATTTGCATTCGACTCGAAGATCAAACACATCGTCCTTGGCATTTCTTGCGTCGCTCTGGTGCAAGAAGGTGAACTAGTTCGCTTTTTGTTTCTCGTAATCGTCCCGCCGAAGGTGTCGTCCTCTCCAAACACCTCTTCCTCCTTGCGCAAGGAGGATCGTAAAGTTTGATAACAATTTTTATTCTATCTTTCTGTTCGATTGGCGCTATTGTTTTAGACATTATTTTAGAGGATTGAACAACCGAAAGAGTTGTGGTTTCATGGAGAAAACGAAGGTAGCTTTCGGGTTAGCGTGAATCGATTGCGGGAAGAGGATCGGTGGTTCGAAGCAGCTCTTCAGGGAGGTCTTCCGATCGGTGGGAGGGACGGCGAGCTGGTCGGTGTCCTGCGGTAAACAGGATTGTGTACCTACCGGGTTTCTAGCGGGCTCGTTCTAATTGCAGGTAAAATCAGGAAGCGGAAGGTTAGTGGTACGGGCGATGAATCATGGGATCGATCGATAATGAGTTTCGTCATGGGTGTACGTGCCACCCACGTGGCAGGAACTATCGCCGCCTAACGTAGACGCGAATGCGAGAACGTGAATGCGAACGTGAACGTGGACGCGAAACACGTGAAAGAGAGGCGTCAGTGTCTGGTGGTACCAGGCGAGCGGCGTACTGCGTCTCATTCCTCTTTAGTCGTTGAATCGGATGCGTCACAGGAAGCTGAACGCCTGGCTGACCGCCGCGCCGCGCCGAACGACCGGCTGATGCTCCTAACCTATCGTACGGTCAATTCGTTTTACTTTACTCATTTATCGCGTTAGCCAATTGGCGGGCCTGGCGGGTATGGCGGGCATTGCGGGCCGTCTATGCGAGCGGCGAGAGAGGTCGCAACCGAGTGCGCACGAGCTTCTCTCTCCTGACTCGTTGCGGATCAACGCCACTCCAAACTTTGTCTTCTCTTCTTTTCCATTCTGTTCTCCCTCCTTGGTTACCTCGGCAAATACCGAGGTCGTCTTCGAGTACCTTTAACCCTTTCGCCTCGACGCGCATCTACAACGAAACGTGCTCCCAGCATCCTAGTCTAAAGGGTCGTCGATGTCTCGCGACCCTCCGCCGAGTTTTCCGTTCGAGAAACTTTATTTATTGCGATAGTTGGAACGATTCTTGGAAAGCTGGCTGTGACCCATCTTCGCGAAGACTTGATCCGTCTTCTCGGGGTTCCGACGACTTTAGTCGCCGGTTGCTTATCGATCCAAGACAGGACCGTACAATCTCGACAGAGATCTCGAAGAGTATCGAAACGATCGCGGACAACGGGAAAATGTTTCGACGTGATTCGCACACCGTGTCGAAAGTCAACGACCTTTCGGTTTACTCCAGTGACCAGCACTACTGGCAGTGGGCAGCAGCAGCAACCACCACCACCGCTATCACCACCACCAACGAGAGCGCATGCAAAGTACGAAGGAAAATCGAGCGTGCGGATAATAGCCGAGGAACGTGTGCACGGACTTTCCTCTCTGTTGTCGCTCGCTCGAGTAAGTAGTCGACTCTGCCTTTGGCTTTTCAGCCAATCGTAATGGCCGCTCAAGGTTTACGGTTCGTCGGGCAATCCGTTGGCGAATCGATCGAAAGCGCGGTGCACACGTCTCCCCGGTAGCGCGTGCTATCGCTTTTCTTGTCGATACCCAACCAAGATTATTGGGAGGAGTTTTCGTGGGTCGACAGTCGGGCGGAAGACCCAACTGGACCGAAGCCACGCGTCGACTTCACGATCTCCCTCCTCCCTCGAGAACGCGAGCCGTTCAAAAATTGATGCTCGTGCCTCGGGGGCATGGATCTACAACTCCCCTGGATCCTCACGTTTTGAACGTGTCTTAATAACACACGTGTATTTACATACATGTACTTTAGTGCGTGTCATTTTAAGTGCACGGATACACGTGTACTATGTGCATTAATGCATCCTCATTTTAATTTGTAGAACTTTTAGAACACTGATATCAATTTGAGTATCGAGACTATGATTTCACAAATTTCGCGGTTCTTGGTACAATAATCAATTTAAACATCCGAGGATTGTAGACCGGCAAGGAAATACTTAAACATATCAGCAACAATAGTTGCTCCGGAATGGTCTTTTCCAACAGCTAAGAATGTTGTTATCCCAAAAGAAGTCGTTTATTGTTGGAACATTAAAACATATCAGATTCTTCTCTAATACATTAGAGGATGATTACATTTTTTTAATGAGAGTGACTCTCAAATTAATTTTTGTATCTATTTTATATACCCATAGTTTGATTGATTGAAATAGGGATCTTTACTTTCTTCCAAAAGTTTTGCTCGAACAAGAACAACCGGCGATTTTGTCACGTCCTGCAATTCGAAAATTGGGCTAGGTCGCTCGATAATTTTCAAGCATTTCTGCCATGGCTCGGTTGGAAAGACGATTCGCCGGTGCGGGTAAAAGGAACATTGCCCCGGGATGATGGACAGTTTCATTTCGATCGGAAGATGTTCGAGAAGATAGCGTGGCGATCTTTATCAAAGACAGTGCGAGATGTCTCTATGGAATCGCGGCTCTGCGAGCATGCAGTGTCGCGGTAGGTGACACGTAGGCGGACTTTTATCGAGCGGAGATTGGAATTTCGAGTCGTTGCACAGCGTTGTACGTGAAAGTAGCCGCGTACCGAATAGTAGACGCACGCGATCGTTCGTAGGCAGTCGATCCGGTCGTGGAGATACGCCCAGGCGGAAGGCCGCCAGGAATTCATAGACAATGACTTTTTCGCCCCCTCTTCTCTCCCCGTTTCCAGCCTCGTTTTCTTTCTTCCTTCTCCCTTCTCCTCCTCCCACGCCGTGCCGTCTGCCGTCGTCGTTCCCTTCGCGACGCTCCGCTTCCGGGTTAAACCAGACGCCGACCGTTTCCTGTCAGCGACCAAAATGGCGGGAAAATACCGGTCGGCTGATAGGGTACAGGGTCGTCCACAGCACGCGCTATAAACCTGCGTCGACTCCCGTAGTTGGAAACGCGGCGACAATCGTTTGCCATGTAAATAGATAAGCAAAAACTTGTGTGCGACAAGTAATTGCAAGAATCGAGGAGAAAAATTGTGTCTCAATTTGACACAGTTTTTCCGAAACAAGTTATGCTGTTCTGTTATTTGTAGGTAAATTTGTCCGAAACGTCGTGACTTTCATTTCTTTTTAAAAATCTCGATAAATTTTCGACTCAATGCGAAATCTGAAGGCACGCTCGCGCAACTTTAGGATTTTGATTTTGTCATTGGGTCGTCGAACCACAACTTCTCTCGTGTGGGGCGTTTTCGATTTCGAAAAGTATGTTTGACGGATGAGGGTTAAATAGAAATCTAAAGCGCCGCCTCGGGCAGATTTTCCAAATTTTTCGTGGCCCTTTTCGGCGCGCTATAAATTACGAGCGCGACGGGGAGCGGCACCGTCGCCATTGTTGTTATTCAAATCTGGCTGCCGGCGTCCGAAAGCGAGCGCATGTGGCGAGCACGTTTTCGTCCGTGCAAACAGAACGAGGAAGACCCGGCGCAGATCCGGGAAGACGAGAAGCCAGTGGGGTCCACAAAGCTGGCCGCACGGGCTGCTCTGCGCGGAAGCAGCAGCTGACGCGTCGCGTGACGTCACGGTTTGCGTGGGTCGGCGTCCCGACGGCGGACGTCGCTCGATATTCCACTCGCCCGGGCGATGCTCCTTTCTACTACGTTTCCCCTTGCTCCCTCCCCTTTCCCCCCATACCACACGTTCTTCCCCTTGCTCCCCTCGTTGCCGTTGCCGTTGCCTTTGCCGTTCTCGCCCCCGCCATTGCCCCGTCGCGTCGTGTCGTCCGCCTTCCTCTTCCTCGTCCTCGTCCTCTTACGCTACTCTCATTTTTTCCTTCGTTTTGCTACTCTCTCCCAGTTCCCCCACCCCCCGTGTCGTTTATACACGCGTTTCCTTCGTTATATACCGTATCTTCTCTCTTTTTTCCTCTGATTCTCGCGTTTATTATTTCTAGCATGCGGATCTCTCTGCAAAATAAAAATTGTCTGCATTGATTCCGGGAAGCAGGAGTACAATAAAAATTGATTTCATCCCTTAATAATTTTTCCAATCTTCTACTGTTTCATATTTTTCACTCAGCCAAATTTTTCATAAACGCATAAAAATCCGCGGACCAATTACTTCGTTTATTATATCGAGCTGCCATATCTTTTCCTTCTCTCTTCAACTTCAGACTCTTCTTTTTCCCGCTCTCCATCGGCGCGTTTGTTGCATTAGGCTCCTCGTTTCTATTCCTGTTTACTATTTTCTTTTTGCTCGTGCTTTTTTATTCATTCAAACCCTGCCGCGTTCATTGTTTTTTAATAGTGTTTATCGGTATGTAAGATCGCTCGACCCCTCATCCAATGGCACCCCGCCCTCTCCGCTCGCTTCTACATCCTCGCTGCAGTAGCGAAACGGAACAGAGCAGGGCGTGACGTCATGCCCGTTATCCTCGCCCATCTCGTGTCGGTTGCACCGGCGCTGAAACTCACCCTGGCAAGCACCAAAACCAAATAATCCTCTTCTTCTGTGACACCCCTCCCCAGATCTCTCCTTGCATTATAGGGCTGGTGTCTCAACTAGCCTCCAGCAAGTTCGTTGCCTCCGTTTGGGTTAACCTCCTCGTCTGACCTGCGACGAGACGCTGCTACTTTGTGTACATCGTCGTTCGGTACGAAAATTATGTCACCGACTACGACCCTTCGCCTTTATCCCACGACACACCTTGCGAACCTCAAGGAAAGAAATGCTTTTTCAACTGCTGTCTTCTCGAGAGTACTTCTACTCTTTATTTTCTCAAAGGATCGTTCGCTCCGGAAAGCCACCTGCTGCCATCTTCCAGGGAGTTAGATTATTTCGTTTTCCCGGCGTTACCCATCCCTTTGGGAAAATCGATAGCTTCGCGCAAAAATTCCGGCAACCGGACGGAAGACATTCCCACTCTATTCTCACCGAAAAGAAATCCTTCGGTCGTCGAA
Source organism: Lasioglossum marginatum (assembly GCA_028455795.1). Classification (NCBI taxonomy): domain Eukaryota; kingdom Metazoa; phylum Arthropoda; class Insecta; order Hymenoptera; family Halictidae; genus Lasioglossum; species Lasioglossum marginatum. The sequence goes on from CM052276.1 coordinate 4,903,696, forward strand.
AATAAATTTCTCCAGTAGCCTGGTGTTTCATCGGAGATCTTCTTCGTCGTGCCTAGAACAAACAAGCGGAAACACTGGAACATGCCTGAAATCGGCGACACGTTTCTGTCAGTCTCGCGGCTGGAGACGTCGAAAAAGACTTCTTCTGCGTAAGGTTGCGCCTTTGTCGGGGCATGCTTCGTTCCCGTGCCTCCGAGGAGTGGCCCATTTGCGGGGCGACACAGTTTCGAGAATCGATGAATCGAAGGTGTGCGGCGACAGCCTTATCGAACCACGAGAGGCGGTGGCCCACGAGACGCGCGCGAGTACGTGAAGAAGGAGAAGAGGGAGGGTGGCCGCGTGTGTCTGAACGCGAAATCGAATCGTCTTCTCGGACGAACGGTTAACGGCGAACAACTTTGGCTGCCGTCGAGAGCGAATCTTTTATCTTTCGCGGTACGGGATTCAATTTCGAGACGATTAGCCTCGAACTTCTTTTCCAGCAATCTCGCGACCGAGAAAGCGCGATGGTCGATCTTCCCTCGGGTTTATTAACTCTCGTTCGTCCCTCGTGTCGATTTGACACAGTTTTCCAGAAATAAGTTACACTGTTCTATTATTTGTAGACTGGGGACATTTATGGCTTCTAAAACTGTTCAGAAAATGCTAGAGTCTCAAATTTGACAGACTAAATTGTCTCCCGACCTACGAAGGTTACTGATACTGAAAATAAGATTTCATTTGGTTCCATATTCTTAACAAATCACATAGGGAGGAGTTATTCTAGGTCGGAAAAAATGTTTAATTTTCGTCCGAGTTAATTGTAACGCAACACGGTTACCTACGTTCGAAGGCGGAGGATCCTACAAAAATACTGTGAACAGGTCCAGCAGGAAGCTCGAGCTTACCCGCGGTGCGGCAAGACGAACGATTAGTCGAGAGGACTGTATCGGCGATAGAGGTTCGAGATTTGGGGAGAGCAGGCATTCAGGGCCATCAGAACTTCCGTGGTCTCAGAAAATACTCGAGCCGAGAACGGGCGAATCGGGGAGTGGCGGTCGAGCGTTGAGGAGTAAGGAGCAACGTTGATCGTGGAACCGTGTTCCACGCTCCGCGGCGAACGGATACGCTGCGATTCGGCGCAGCTCGGCTCGGTTCGATTCGGTTCATTTCAGTCAGCTGGCTGACAGGGCGTTGCCCCTCGTGCGATGCACCATTCATTACGAACTGCTGCAACCAGGGAGCCGACCTAGCGCGACCAGACCCGGCTGCACTCGCCCCTTTCCCGTCATTCCCCGCTATTCCCCGCCGTTCCTCCCACTCACACCCCCTCCCCCTGCCACGGCCCGTGATCTCGCCGTCATCCCGCCGCCGTTCCTTCCTCCCTCTGCTGTACACCCCCACCGCCCTACTCACGATTCTGCTTCGACTGCAACTGTGGCTTGCGACCGACCACCTACTATTACTCCTACTACCACTCGTACTACTATCCGTACTACTACCTCCCGTACGAGCCTACTACTACAAACTACTATATCACCACCACCGTTACCACCAGCTTTAACATCGACGGCGATACTTTTATCATCGCCGTCGTCACCACAGTCGCGATCGAGGCCGCGCCTAATATTCGCCCGGGGAATCTCTCTCTCGTCGATTTTAATGGTTCCGTTACAATTACAACCGTAACTCCGCCGAGAAAGAAAAACGAGGGCGTGCGCGCTTGCCTCGCCCTCCCCCATCCCCAGACGCCGTACAACCTATCCCCACCCGTTCAACGACCCACCAATCCCCCATTTTCTCCCTCATTATCGACGAGGAGACTCTCTGTCTACGTCGCGATGAATGACGCCGCCACGGTTTTTTATTCCAGATTCATCCGCTCGGATCTTTCGAATCGGGGTTGCAGGGGTCGGAGGGGGGTCACCGGAGCAGAGATACGCGTCTCCGCCCGAGCATGTTTGCCGCGGCAAGCTTTTCAATGAGCGACTCGAGTCGAGTCGGTTCATGCACTCAGCTATAGAACGCGAGGCCGCGACGACGACGACGCCATTGCCTAACGAGAAAGTCTCGCGTACAGCCAATTCAATCGATTAAAGAAAGGATAACGCGGAGTAGAAATAGGAACCGTGAATGACGCCGCGACGCGAATTGTCCTGCGATTTCGGGATCGGTTACATAGATACGTGGCTTCCTGTTTTTTACCCGAAATAGTATACAAACTCATCATTTCATCCTCGATCTCTGTCCTTACAATTCCTAAACCCCCACCATTCAAGTTAGAACCTGTCCAGGGTGTTCGACTACAGGTGGGAGAAAATTTAAGGGTGGTTCTCCATGACATCAGAAGACGGAAATGCAAAATGAAAGAATCGCGACTTCGGTGCCGTCTTTTAGTTATCATTTTATCAATGATAACTTTTGATTATAAACATTAAGAATCGAAATGTACAAGTCAAATTTACGCACATCAAACACGAATTAATTGTGCGCGATCCCGGTACGCATATTGCATATCTGCATTTTTGAGAATACTTGTACTTGTGAGGATTTCATGGAACCATCTTAGGTTGTTTGGTCACGTGTTTGGCATTGAAAAAATAAAAATCACGCAAGTTTCGGGAAAACTTTACCTGCAAATAAGAGAACAGTATAACTTGTTTCGGGAAAACTGTGTCAAATCGATAGGAGGGACGGAGGAAGGTTAGCGGAATACAACAACCTCCTTGAAAATTAGTTGGATTATAGGCTTCGAGGCAACGGAACGATAAATACTTAGCGAATTACGTCCGCGATCGAACCGGTCTACGTCGCGCTCGGCGAGGACAATTATGCAATTATCTTCGATTGTTCGATCGTGCGAGAAAAGCCGTCGCGCCGGTGAAAATGTGTCGTGGAGTGGTGCGAACAAAGACGGCGCCGTACTCGATCGAAGCAAATATATGATCGTTCTTTTTCTCCTCTCCCGTACAATAGACTAATTTAATATAATTGTAGTCATCTCGATAATCGCTCACGCGATAGAGCAACACGGCTCCATGGCCGCTGCTCGAATCGGCCTTGTCCCAACTTTCTCCGTTTCGTCGAGAAGAAGCAAACAATCTCGGTGTCGCGCGAGAGTCGATCGATCGAACTCTTGTTCCGCAACCCTCGAGTCTGTTCCGTTGGCTCGCGATTCGCTCGAGTCCATCGCTATCGGTATTCGTATCTAATTTTAGGGTCGCGGTTGAACTCGTCTTAATGGGCAATGACACCGTTTGCGGTGAAAAACGACGAACAGAACATGGACGGCAACCATCGAGCTACGGCTGCCGATGGTGTGTGGCAGCCCTCAAAGGAAATAGCGGCGGCAATATCGGGCCGAGAGCAAAAGCGAAGTTAGTTGGTCACGGGATGTCGAGTAAATCGAAGCTGCAGTTAATATCGTCGTATATCGTCGAGGTTCCCTTTTATTGTATCAAAGCTCGTTTCGTTCTATCTCCGTCCAAGAATACGGCGCACAACGAGAGAAGAGTAATTTTACTCGTGTCCGTAATCGTTCAACGAAAATATCGGAGCTGATTTGGCAAACAGTCTATCCTAGGATAGAGTGGTGAACGATACGATACGAGACGAGACGCGGCGCGGTCTGTGCATAGAACCGCGGATTCTATTATCGGCTAGCGAAAAGTTATTTTTAACGTCGATTTTCTGAGAGCCGCCATCGCTGCGTCGTCGGCGCACGGCGCTACTGACCTCGCCAATCGCCGTCTGCGGTTCACCGCGAAACTCGCATCTGAAACGTCACCTCTTTTACTTACGTACTGCTTCTGTTCTCCCCTCTTTCGTGGACACGCCATCGCCGGCTCCCGCACGGTTTTTGCAACGATTTTATATTTTTCATATTTCGCGTTTCCTTCTCGGATTTCGCGTACTCACGCGTATCGCCCGACTCTTTCTCTCTCTCTCTCTCTCTCTCTCTCTTTGTTCTGACGTTTGTTCTTCGAGTATACGTGGTCTGTCCGGAAAGTATCCGACCTTGTGCTGTAGCGGGTAGAAGTATCATTCCTGGTTGATATCAATGGTGTCCCCTTCAAAGTATTGTCCGTTAGAAGCCACAACTTTCTTCCAACGATCCTCCTACGGAAACTGTTGGATTATCAAAAATGAATCAACGTTCTCAGGATCGTGTTTTCTAAACAGAGATTACAAAGTATCAATGGAACGTTCTCCGGATCGTATTTCCAAACAGAGATTTCGAGGTAACCCATTCTATGTATACTATCATTGAAAAGCTGGACTGTGCGGGGCTAACCTAAACAGTCTGGAGATACGTGGGGACCCTGGTTTCCTTTTGGGGTTCCAACAATTTTCTCGGAAAGTTAAGAGATCATTCAGTAAAGAGCTTCCTCCCGCGCCGTGAAATAAAGACAAGTTTTATTTCTTAAATACCAGTGTGCATTTCTTAACACCCATTTCCAATAGAAACACTCCTTAAAATCATCTGTAGGGATAACGAACAGCTGCCTCGTCGTATTCTGTTTTATTGCTTCTGCAAATCTTTGTCCCGAGGTTTTTTCATTTTGAGGAGCAACCAGAAGTCACAAGGAGCTAGATCAGGACTATACGGAGGATCATATCAATGCTTTCCGAACAAGAATGCCCAACCGCGTATCGTTTTCAAATGACGGCATGCAGAGATTTGTTGCATGGGCAGGCCACTTAATACAAGGTCGCCTCTAATATGAACATGCGCTATCCACCGTAGTCCACTTAGGGACGAAGATATAAGCAAAAGTCGGATACTTTCCTGACAGACCACGTATACCCTGATCACGGAACGGCAGGTTAAACGCGATTCGTTCCAAGGTGAAACGACTCGTGGATGCGACAGGGAAAAGCGGTGAAGGAAAAGAGTAGAGGGACGATGGGGTGACTCTGGGGCGCGACGGGGTGGAAGCTCCGGAACGTGGCGATGGAATGACAAGTGGCGGTTGAATCTTTAATCTCTCGCGACGCGGGATATTAAAGTTTCTCGAGAGTTCGGCAACTACTTGAAATACCATAGTGAAATGGAGTTTAAGTTTCGACTGTAAACCAGACACGGGACGCGCCACTCAAGAATGGCAATATCGGTGGCTATCGATTGGCATCTTTAATGCATAAATAAGGAGGACCGGTGCAAGCCCGACTTCTCCACCACTGTCGACGATAGCCTTCCTCGAATCCGATCGGATTCCTCCTCTTCCTTCCTTTCGTTCCCTTACTAGCCTCGTCTCGTCGGAGAACTTGTCGCGCGACCATTTCTTCCATCCATTTTCCTTGTCCGATTCGGTTTGCGAGCGGTTCCCGCCGTGTGTAGCTCCGGCCGCATAGAACCCCGGGCAACGCGGATTTTAATCTCGTCCACAGCGATTTACCTTCGATCGAGACGCAAAATCGAACCTCTGCAGTGTTTTTCGCTGTTAACACAAATAGTACCTGCCGGAGATCGTCAAAGAATTTTTCAATTGCGAAACCAGTTACTTCGTTTCACATTGTAATTAAAAGAACATTAGCCACCTAGCCCAAACCTTCGATCGAGACGAAAATCGATCCTCTGCGATTTTCTTCGCCGTTAACACAAATATTACCTGCCGGAGATCATCAAAGAATTTTTCATGTGTGAACCAACCAGTTATTCCGCTTCACATTGTAATTAAAAGAACATTTATACGCTTCTTTTCTATGGAGCATCGAAGCACTCACAGAAGGGACACCGATGTTTGGACACCGGAAATTTGTCCGCGCGAAATGCCGTAGAACGAGAGTGGCCTTCCGCGAGAGCTTCTGAATAATTCACAGGCCGGCTACTCTTTTAAATATAAGACTGAAAAATGACGTTTAATGGTCGCCGACGCGGCTCGAAAGTGCCAAATCAAAGAATCAGCCCGTGCCCGTGTGTACGCGCGTGCACACGTGCGTCGCATCGTCTACGCGATCGAACCCGCTCCGCATATTTTATCGTTGGTGAACGTGGCCAAGCGTGTGTAGGCGTTTCATTGAATCGCCCCCACCCTTCGAGAATAACTAGCATTCTTTTCCACGATAACTCATTGAGTTTGACGCGACTTCTACCAATTCTGAATTTCTTATAACGCGGCACGAAGTAATCGCGTTGGGGTTGACTGTATTAAGAAATCGTCGCGAGAGGAATTCGACTAATTCGGGACGGTCGATCAGGACCGATCGCAAGAAACGGGGAATCTCGAGACGAAAGAAGGCGAATCGGAAGCGTCGCGGCGCAAGAACGCGCGCACGAAACAAGACAGAGCACAAAGAAGGAGAACCGAACTTAATCCGACGGGAGATCACGAAGGAGAGGCGAGGTGAAGGAGGACACGTTCTCAGGAACAAAAAGGTTTCCCGGTGAGCGCGTGTGAATCGAGGCTGAAGGTGCACGCGCGCCGGATCCTACAAAGCGCTGCAAGGCACTGCAAGGCGCTGCAAGGCGCTGCAAGGCGCTGCAAGACGCGAGAAGGTGCGACAGAGGAGAAACCAGCGATGGGGACGGTGGTCGTCGGGGCATGGTTTGTTTGCATTCCGCGACCATGAGGCGGTCGTCAGTCTCCAATGGAAATTATCGTCGCGCATGGGGCTCGATGCCCTTCGTACCCCGTCCCGTCTCGCTCCCTCTGCCCGTTCGCCGTGTCTTCCTCTCCCTCCGTGTACCTTGGGAGCGAGTACCGGCCAATGGAATCCTCCAGTCCGCAGAAGCGGCGAAGAGAAAGTTTAGCGTGCTCGCCCGTGGTCGGTTCTGTTTCGTTACGTTTCTGTTCCGATTCTGTCGCGATCGGATCACGGATCCTTCGGAGATTCGCAGCAGGTACACGATCGTGTTAGTTACGCTGGAAAACACGGGGATAATCCGTATCTACAATTTTTAACGATCGTGATCGTGTACAGAATTCGCAAAAAAAAATGAAATTTTGAGAGGCGGGTACACCGCTCATGGAAGTATGGACACTTCGTTAATAAATAATCATTCATGAGTTGTATACATAAAATATCTTTATATTGTCGTCCTTCATTTACCAAATAATAAGTCTCTAATATTTTATTTTCTTAAGTAATACATATAAATATCATAATATACATAAATGTGTTATTGAGAAAAGTGCTCCAATTCTGAAACCCAGGTCCGGACACTGTCACAAGGGATCCCACGAAAATTACCGACACAGGTTTCACCGATGCAGTTTTCACCGACTTCAGATTTCTTATAGTGTACTAATTATATTTTTATACGAAAGTAAAAGTGTGAGTGCAGAATAGTTAAAGAAAAGAATGTCAGCACCACCTTTGGAAACGATGTTACTGTAATTTCTGTACCAGTTTCTGTTCTTATTATTTCTCTTAATTTTCAAGTGTTCATACTCCCATGCGGTAGTAGTGTAGGTCAAGCTCGGCCGTCTAAAATCGCCGAGTTGGAGTCGCTGAGCGGTTGATGCCGTTGTGAACGTAGCTGCACGGTGTCTGTGTCTCGCTGTCCTTGTCCGACAGTCAAGGTCAGGGTCGTCTACGCGTCCAGCCGAGACTTGACTTAGCCATCGAATGGGCACCGCGGCGTCTCCCATAAACGGCCACGTGCTGGTACCGGACCTCTCACGATTCATCCGTGTATCGAGCCGAAGTCATTCCACGACCACGAATACAAGTTTTCACTGGTCTCCTGCAACTGGTTCCCCTAGTCCGTTGTCCCTCGTCCTTCGTCATGAGTCCCTTGTCTGTTGTCTCTTGTCCCTGCTCCGTTTCGCACCAGGCATGTCCGCGCGTCAGGACTACGATTTCCTGAAAATACGTCCGAGCCATCCGAACGTCCAGAGACGTTTCCACGGATGCGATCCGTCGCTAGCCGCGGATGTTCCCATGGCCCTCCTATGCTGCGCGCAATAAAACGCGTGCACCTCTCCTCCGCCAACAGTTTGTTAACTCGCAAAGGGACGCGCGCTGGGAACGGCGAATCGCGATCCTCTTGCGTGCCATTCTGGAATGCGATCGATGCACCGCATCGCGTCGGAACGTTCTTTAACCGTTTCACATCGGAATCGTTTCCTCCTGAGAAAATTGAAAACTGTAATTTCGGATATGGGTGTTATTATTAACCCTTAGCACTCGACTGGCGACGTTGAGGCGCCACTAAAAATTGCTGTAGCATTACTCAAAATATTGTTTGCATTGTGAAATATATCGGTATCTAATCGATTACTAAACATGTAGGTATTGTACGAGGTATTATTCCAATTTCGTATCCATAAAATTTCAATAATGACAGGGAATGGAAATATTCTAGGTCGGAAGAAATGTTTCATTTTCGAGTTGAGGTGAACATTCATATGCACGCTGACAATGCTTTCTTGAAATTTGCCTGCAAAAATTAAGAATTGCATAAACATCCGCAGTCTAGTTACAAGTATTTAAATAAGCTCTGTTTATTAATACGATTCTGAGATCGTTGATTCATTTTTGACAAGGAATAATAAGTTTATTGGTCTGGTGACTTATTGATGATCCAACATGTGATAATAATAATGTGGTATCGGAACCCGGTATTTTCGCGATTTTCGTTGAAGATATATGTTCGCGAGAGCCATTGTTTTCATCTCGTTCGCCGGAGAATAAAATGCAGGCACGAGTATGGTATTCTTGGAGTTGGTATTGCGTGACCTTGGCCGTGGCCGTGAACCATCCCCATGAATCGCATGCAACGGCGGTCAGCCTGTCAGCTTATCGGCTCGAGCATCGAATCTGGAGCACGTTAACTAATTACCGGCTTTTCCATGGCTCCGGCTAAAGCCAGTAATCGCATAGCCGTCGTTATCAGTGTTGACTCTCCTGCGAATACAGCTGTCCCACCGGAGTCGCCGTTGGATTAGAGCGTCAGGTGTGTTCCCTTCCCATCCTGTCCTATTCTCTTTTTCTCTCTTTTTCTCTCTCTTTCTCTTCCCTATTTATTCCCCACTCCTCTCTTTTCTCATTGGTGGCGGGATATCGAAAAAAAAAAGAAAAGATTGCTGGAATCGCAACCAATTTCCAGGAAATTTCTTCTCTTTCTTTACACTTTCGAGCATCGTCGAACTCGTTAATATTATTAGGCGGTTGGGAGTCATCTTATTTTCTCCAGGGAAAATGAAAGCTAATTTTATACCATTTACAATAAGTTTTATGACATTTTGTTTCATGATCTTTCGCGATTTCTCAGGCAACTTAACCCTTTGCACTCGGAGCTATTTTAACTCGAAAATGAAACATTTCTTCGTAGCTAGAATATTTCCATTCCCTATGATTTTTAAAATTTTATGAGTATAAAATTGGTGTAATACCTCGTACAATACCTAAATGTTTACACGAAAAACGAAATTACTTTCCGGACGACTTAATAGAACGGGTTCTGATCGGTTTGTCGTGCTTTGCGCGGATAGCGTGGGCTGCTCTCGTAACCGATGCAATTATAGATTTTCTGCGGTATGGTTCTAAGAATATCGATAATTAAAATTCATGAGAAATTGTACACCTCGATCGACCGGAACCGTCCTAGACGCCATAATCGGATCAAGAACGCGATGAATGGCTCGGTTGATATTATCCTCGGCTGGGTATAGGGATTTGCTTGATGGAGAAGCGGCGAGGATAGTATGTAGAGTATAGTATATCGTGGGCTCTGGTATGCGACTTCTCGCGATTATGGTCTTCCAGTTACAACGAAGTTTGCCAGAACGATTTCTGAACGAACATTTCTTTGAAAAATAACACGAAATATTTCGAAATATAAAATTTCACCAACGCGACAAGGGGAACGACAGGTTCGATCGTCGCGTAAAAGAGTATGGTGGGACGGCTGGAAAATAACAACGATGTGGCGTTAACGTGAATTGATTCGCTCTGCCGTGAACTCGCGATACTGTCGTATTCTCTGAAATCCGAAATCGAATCGGCAACCGTACGTATCTTACACCCACATTTTAAACTTGCCACGCGTAACGTCGATCTATGCGGTTCGCTGCCCTTCAATATTCTCCACAACTTGTTCGTGATCGACCGAAGAAATCGTTTGGGTTCCGAATCTAGTGGTCACACCGATAGTTTTAACTTTCAATTACTCGCACTCGTACTTATATGAATCGAACATAAATCAATTTCTATTGGATAAAATAACTACTTCGATGCAAAATAAATATTTGCTAGCGTGCTCTACAGCTTTGTTTATGCTCGAAACACTAAATTTAAGGTTTTGAGACTGCAAGTACCATATGGAAGTAATGAAAAGTTAAATGTCAAGGCGTCGCCGGTGAACGGTGCGTCGTGGCTCGACGTTATTTTATCGAAATTCTCGAGGGGAGAAATAAATAAGTTTGAATCCTGCTCGTCACGGCGCGGCGTAACAAACGACGCGGAGGGAACGCGACTTTGCTACAAGATACGCAATCTACTTATGACGGATGATCGGTATCGCGGCCGCATCGGGGCGAGGCGACAAAAAGATATTGGCTCGCCGCGGTAGGAATCGTGCGCTTCCGGGGATGTCTGAATAATAGAAAATGATCGGTCGCGACCGATCGAACGATCGGTCGTCGATATCGTTCTCCGTTGCACCCGTGCGTGCATTCCCACGCGCATTCCAGCCGGTTGTATTTTATAGCCAACAAGCTCGTGATCTAATGGCCGCACGCTCACTCGCCCGCTCGCCTAGAGTATATTGAACCGCGGCGAACTTGTTACGCGAACGTTATGTATTTATGTTAATGAACCCTCTAAGACGTCCAGCGGCGGCACTGTCCCGCGCGTAATTGCACGACGCGATGCATTTCTGCAGGGCCACCCTACGCGCCCCGAAAACCGGGAAACCGGAACTTCCAAACCGTATTCGATTCGTAGGAATTGTGTTGTGCTAATTAGTATTTTATTTATAAGATGCAACGGAACTTAGTCGTATACACGTTGACAATATCTTGTAAATTAGCGGAAATGTATATGTATTAGATTGGAGGGAAAGTTCTGTCGTATTTGAAATAAGCAGGTAATTTCGTTTGTGAATCAAAAACACATATTTTATGGTATTTCATATAGCATGTTTTGGATGAAAAACAGGAAGTCGAGTTCTATGTAAAATGAAATGACGTTGGTATACAACAATTGATCGATTCAACGGCTCGCTTTCGGGGAAACCGCGGTAGACGAGGAATCGTTTAAAAAATCGTTCGGTCCGGAGCATCGAGACGGTTAATAGTTCGATGGAGGGAGAGAGATTTAAGCGGCGCCATGCGCCAAAGCAATCGCGATTCCAGCGCAGCGGTCGGAATCGATTCCGGATTGTTCGTCGGATAATCGGGTTCCACGATGGGCCAAAGTGCATCGAACCGGTGCGGTGTAGCGGAGACGGTAAGACGGTCACATCGATTCCGGAACGACGCGCGACACCGACTGTATGCGCGGCTTTACAAGATATTTTGGCCATCGTCGCAGTTTCCACGTCTTTTTGGACCGGCCCGTGGCCGCTCCGCCACTCGGAAACGACTTCGCAGTCGCCGGGAGTAATGTCCTCGAGTGCATGTACGAGCGCACGCCACGCTCAGAATGCAGTTGCATAACGTTACCCCCACGGATCGTCTGGCCGTTGCACCGCACCGCTCGCCTCGCCTCGCACCTCGCGGAAAGCGACGCGCGCTCTCTTCCTCTCTCGCTCTTCCTTGGCTTCTCTTCCCTTTCGTTTCGTTTAAGAGCTTCTCTTCCCTTTCCATTGTTCGATAGTTTTCTTTCTCCGGATTTTCCTCGTCTCCCTCTTTCTTCCCATTTAGAATTTCGAGTCCCGAATCCTCTTTGTTCCACGTCCTCTTTATTTCGTTCAATTTCGAAGCGTCCGACTTTCATCTTTCAAATTTAACCTCGCCGCTATGTTCGAGGTCGTCCAAGTTCCCTCGACTTCGAGGTGGAGCAAGATGAGATGGAGTGAAAGAGACCGAGTTAAAATTCCCGAGAGCTCGGGCGAGAGTGGCGAAATCGGGCCTAAACGGGGAAAAAACGAGGCTCGCTGGCGCAGTCTTCCAGGAAGGAAGGTCTCTTGTAACAGCGATGTATGCTAAACGGATCTCTACCTGCGCGGAGAGGTGAAACGAGAGACGTCGGAAACGGGAGCCGTGCGACCGTTAAGGAATTCTTCGGCAGATCGCGAGATGCAACCAGCGCAGAAGAGTTTTGTCGTCCAAGGTTGTTACTCGCTTTTTATCGTCTAGCAGACACCGGGTCGAATATTCGTCGATACGAATTTTTTCGAGAAAGCTCCGCCGTAGAATTCGAAATCTGGCAGCGATAACGTCGACGATCACGGAGAAAGAGGATAGCGAAGAGAGCTTTCCCGGAAAACGTATTTCTACGTTTCCGGCGACACTGGGCACGAGGAGTGCCGAGTTTGCGGCGTCGCGCGTCGTCTGGCGCCGGGACGCCTGACCGCAATGTGCCATGACAGACGAACAAATGCATGTAATTTGCAATTCTCATTCGCTTTAATAGACCGTGCAGCGGCGACTAAAGCGTTTACGTTAGTCCGACAACAAGATTGCGTTTCGACTAAACTTTTTCAACGTGAACAACGTATCGGTCTTTTTATCCTCTCTTCGACACTGTTTCATTTCTTTACCTGCTGGCGAACTCGCGAAAAAAATCTTTCAAAATGAAATGTGTTTTTTGGAAATCGCGGTTAAAGTTCCGAGTTCGAAGCGTGTATTTGCGGGGGACTCGGGCACTTTCTCGGCGGGTTGACGTTGGCGTGTCGGAAAAATCAGGATACTACGGACAGCTGTGACCGTGAATGAATGGGCTGACGACACAGCCGATCGATAAAGGCGAAAGACTAGAGGGCATAATACCGCGCAGCTGGCGATCGAAAGAAAGGAAAGTTCATCAAAGCCGTGAAACGTGCCCGTGGTCTGAGCTCCTCGTGACCCTGCCTGCTGAACTCGTTTCCGCGTGTACTTAACCCGCGTGTATCCTTTCCTGAGCCTCTTTCTCGTCGATGCAGGGTCGGAATATCAACGGACATGTTCAATTAGGTATTTACAATTTATTCCGTATGAAAGAAAAGTCTCCTCTGACGCTGTCCCTTATACCTGGGTTCTCCTACCCAGGACACGACCATCGATAAAGACTGCCTTTCCGAAGATAGATAGACTTTGAACACGGAGGCAGTATATTTACTTAGTTTTACTTACTTTGATAGTTTTACTTTATTTCATAACCTCACTGAAATCCAACAGGACAGACTAACCCCAACTTGTCGCAATAACCTCTTCGACTTCAAGTTTTTTTCCAAGATGCTAATCATCGCCAGCGAATAGAAGCAACGCGATCATTTTGTTTACGAATCCTGCGGATTTGGATCGTGGGAAGGAGGGTTAATCGGTCTCGATCGCTCGACCGAGATTCGAGCTGCTCCTCGCCGCGTCGCCGTTTAGCCTTTTGTGCGGAGGGCAGATGCGAAGTGTTCGCGATTTTACTCGAAGTAAGATCGGCCTTGCTAGCGTGCACGGCGCGGCGCACGCAAACGGAATAATAAGAACCGGCGTGGCGGCCTCGCATCCGGAAAGGGCCGATGATATTATTGTCCGGGACACCCTTTCTCTCTCTCTCTTCGGCCTTTCTCGCGTTTAAGACACCTCTGCCTCTCTGGTTTCCTTATTCTCTTTCGACGTCTTATTCCTGTCGCCGCACACCTTCGACTTCCTTCTCTTTCAACATCCTTCCATTCCCCTCTCCCTCTCGACACCTTCTAGCCCCCTTGAATTCGTTTGTGGCGATTTTTCTCAGGTCTTTGCGATTTACTCGTCCTTCTTTCAGACGACTCTTTGTTGTTTCTTCTGGCGCCTGCCGCGTCTTCGCGACTTACCTTCTTGAAGTTTTTCTTTCAAGATTTTTATTTATTTTGCCTTTCTTGTGTCCCGTACAAAACGCTCTTCGCGAAGGCGTCGCGAGCGAACCGTGCAACTTTTACCTTGCCGCTGTACTTCGACACGGAACACGCAACACACGTACTCTTTGTGCGTTGCAAGTTGTCCCTCGACGTCATACACTTCAGCCATAATTCGGCTACGACCGAAAGTGCCAGTGGAATCACCCAATCGGATGACTTCCCGCCGCATTCCTTTCAAATTCCTGCCAGGAGACAAAATCTCAATTTTTGACCGTTTTCGAGACCTGAATTATTTCGTCCCTCACAATCCATTTCTTCGTGGTCCAAAGATTATTTCTCGCCCTCCACTCTTTTCCCGAGACATCGTTTTCCATTCCTCGCGTAATATTTCTCTTCCCTCCTTCACCCTGATTCGATTTCGACGGAGACGCTCTCAGCTCCATCTTGGATTCCTTCTTTTTTTCTCGTTGTTCTCCCGACCGTTTCCTGCAATTTCTTTTCCCATTTCTTTTCAATCTATCTTGTTACGTTTGACAAGTTTTTCTTGCCGTCCCGCAGTCTCTGAAAATTTTCAAGAATCTTCGATTCTCCGTCTACCGTATTTTCTCACCTTCTCTCTTAGAGTTTCCTCCGATTTCCAAGAAAGATTCTCCTGCTCGTTTCTACAAAGATTTCTCGGCGTTGCACGCGATGCTGCATAGCTCGCTCCGAGTCTTTTCGGAACTGAGAATTGCATCGTGGCACGCGGGGATGAGTCGATGATAATTAAACTCTTAAGTTCACGAATTTGTTTGCAGTGTGTCGAAGAAAAAAAAAATTTCGAGAAACTAGACACAAATACTAACCTATAGACGCTGCAGATGAACACTCGGGCCGGAGTAAACTCCCGTGAATTATACTCGGGAGTAAAAGGAGGGATATTTAGTCAAGACTAACAGCCGTGGAGGAGCGTTTACCTGTGCATTCTGCTCTCGAGTGCAACTTTTGCGAGTATCACCGTCGTCGGGGCGAGACCGTTAACCCCTCGACGACGGCGACGAACGCTCGATGAAAAGGCAATTGTTCGAAACGAGTATCGGGTGTTTATTCACGCTTAGCAAAAAACACTATTTATCGTATGGCATTGCATATCATTTTATTGAATACAATTTTCCGATCATCACTAAAAATTGATATTCCATTAACCAAAATATCGTTTACATTATCAAAGTTGTATTTAATAAATAAAGTCGATACATTTCTATGGATATGAAACTGATTTAACACCTCATACAATAAACATCGAACTATTGTATGAGGTGTTAAATCAGTTTCATATCCATAAAAATGGAGGAAATCATATAGAATGAAAACGTGTCTGATTTTGGAGGTTTCACATGGATCATACCGCGTCCTTTCGTTTTTCTTCGAGGTTGCCGACCGTGTCCGCGAAGGTCTCTCGATCGGCCGTGTTTCCGTGTCTTTTGCTGTGGCCCTGAACGATGTTAGGCGTTACCATTTTAAGATCGTATGCCAGTCCTATGTACGCGAGGAACTCGAGCACCCTCGCGAATACGCAGAACGATTTGTCCGTCATTCGATAGTCCCATGGGAAAGCATGATGGAAGTTGTGCCAGCCGTCGCCTAACGTCAGCACCGTGCCGATTATCGAATCCACCGCTTTGATCCTCCTGAAATAACGAAACGAACAATGTACAGTGGCAATATTAAAAAAGTTATCGCCTTTTTAAGACAAATTTGAAAAGCAGCAGCGTCGTCGACTCACTTGTCATATGGTTTCATTCCCCACTTATGCGCCACTGAATTGATAGACCACGTCATGTGCAAGTTGCTAACGTACTGGAGAAGATATGCCACGAAGAAAGAGTTCCACAATGATTCGTTCCAAAAATACACCGGTACCGACACGGGAAATATTACCGCCAATGGGATGTAGAGAAACAAGAAATAGCTGAAACGAGACCCGTCAAGAAATCACTGATGAAACGTCTTCGCGGAAACATGGAAAGGCCGATAGAATAAATTGATATTCACTCGTGCTGAAACATTATCAGTTTGTCGTTCGTCAGCTCGGACCAGTCCATCTCGCGTAGCTTCTGTCGCACCAGGGGGTGTTCCTTCATCATCAGCCAGCCTATGTGAGTGAAGTAGAACCCTCTGTTCGAGTTATGGGGGTCGGCGTCTGTGTCGCTGTACTTGTGGTGCAGAACATGATACCTCGCCCACGTGAACATGCTGTTCTGAAATTAATAGGAATTTTTTGATCGTCGGAAATCGTTGCGAGAACGTCTAGCGCGTTTACCTGGCCGGCCATGGTATTGAAGATGACAAGGAACAGTTTCAGAATGGGTGTCGGCTTGAAAGACCTGTGGGCGAGATATCTGTGCACGCCGAGATATACTCCCATGCTCGCTAAGAATCCAAAGAAGGTCGCTGCGAAAATTATTGTCATTATAGGACCTATTGTTAACTCTCATCCGTCTCTCGTTTCATGAACTGAATCTGTCCCTCGGTGACAAATTGACACAGTTGCAAAAAGATCGATGAAATAGCAAGGTAATAATAATAATAATGACCTTTTTTTTTTTTTCCCTCATCTATTTGGTCGGAGGCATGGAGACGGAGGCCCCGTTATTCGCATTTCTTCTCCGTCTCCACTCGGACTCTCCTCCACTCATGTTCTTGGCTCTAAATAATAATAATGACCTAACATTTACATCTTGGGGTTTTCGGTAAAGAAAGAAAGATAAAAGTCACGAAGTTTCGAGAAAACTTGTGTCGGAAAAAATGGAAGAAAACTGTGTCAAATTGAGAGGAGGGACGGACGAGGGTTAAGCGGTACTCACCCCATAAAATAGTAGCGATCTGAGCGTGGGCGACCGCGGTGTACATGCCGATCAACCACCCTATTTGCATCAAAGTTTGCGCCGCGATGGGCGGAAGCAGATATTCGTGCTTATAGTTCACGTCGGTGCCATATCGTTGCTTTTGGAGAACTTCCTCGACTTCGTACGGGGTGTCTTTGCTGTTTTGATTCGTGTCCGAATCCATCTTCGCGTAACAATTCGTCGTCGATCGGCGGTCAATGGCGGTGGATAAAGAACGCACAAATATCGATCTAGATAGAATTTAAATGATAAACTGCAAGAGCCGCGACGAGCAGCGAACTTACGGTCTCTCGAGCTCGCACAGTTTTTATATATCCGCGAAACCGTTCCGTATTTATGAGACATTGTGTGATTCTGTCAGTGTATTGTGGGAAAGATGATCTGCAATAAAGCCATTTTTCTATCACAGCCATGGTCATATTTTTATTTTTACATATTCATTAGTGTTTTGCATAACCGGGACGGGACGGGAGATCAGAAATCTAATATTCATACATACACAGTCTACATTAAATCGAATTAAATTCGTAGTTTACAATTTTTTAAGAAATTAAAAATAAGAAAACAAGCTTTAATGTTGGGTTGGGTAACTAACATTACTAAGCTTAAGAATAACTGAAGTTTAATTTTACGCAGTTGATGAATTAGCTTAGATCGCTGCAAATCGAAGAGGCTACATTGCCAAACAATATGATTGATATCCTTGCTGCTGTGTCCGCACTCGCACTTCGGGTCACTAATAATTCCTACACGAAATAGAGACGCTTTAAGGCTATAATGATCGGCTCTGCAGCGATTAATAGTTACAATAAATTCTCGTGAAAGACGTTGTTTAAACCATGGCTTAGTATAATAACCTTCCAGTATAATAATGGTTGAAAAATATTTTCCTTTTCATCAAGCCTTGTTCTTTTATAATCTATTTTGTTTGTATATATATCTTTTTGAACTTCTCATACAAGTCGGTAAATGGAATTGGCAATGTTGAAGCACTACAGGCTTCTGTGGCTGATTTAGCTAAACTATCCGCAAGTTCGTTGCCATGAATACCCTTGTGACAGGGGCTCCAGTAAAATTTAATGCCATTGCTATTCCGATTATTTTTCAACAAAATATTATATTTTCTTTTTATCTCGACTATGATGTTTGTTTTGATTCTCACTTTACAGCTATTGAGGCTTTGTAAAGCACTTGGTGAATCAGCACAAATTACAAATTTGCGATCCATATTTTTAACAGCAATATCTATAGCGTCATTTAAAGCGATGCGTTCCGCAGTGAAAATAGCTCTGTTGTTCAGATTTCTCTTAATTTCCATATTAAATTCTGTAACGCAGAACTTTTCCTATTGTGTTTTATGAGTTGGAAATAGACGAAGTTAGCATAATCTATAATAGAATGGACATTGTAAAGTGTAATGAGAACCTTGGGATCAGAGCTCCACCACGTGGCGCATAGGAATTTAACAATGTTTAGAGCTCTTTTATATCTTCTTTGTATATTATTTATGTGTAAGTCAAATGATGTTTTGTAATCAAATATGACACTCAAAAAACGGGCTGATTCACTAGACCTGATTACAGTATCTCCAAGTTTGATTTGAGCTTCTCCAGGTCGAATGTCTTTTTTTGTTAAAATGTATTAAGATTGTTTTGTGAGGAGCTAGCTCCAAGCCTATATCTAACAGATTGTTGTTTATAAAGTTCACTGCTCTTTCAACTAACTTACATTCTTTTTCTGTATTTGAGATTATTGAGTAAATTGAAACTGTGACATTCTTAGGCAGATTGTTTATGATGTTCATCGCGTAAATTATATAAAGGAGTGGACTGAGAGCTCCACCCTGAGGGACTCTCTTACAAACCAGTCTAGAGTGATTTTTTAATTTCTCAGCATGGATGTACCTTTCAGATGTACAGCTTCAATGAATAACCCATCCTTGCCATTTTAGAAAGCAGTATTTCGCTATTAACAATATCGAAGGCACCGCAAACATCCAGGAAAATCGCCTGTAACTCAATAAAATCGAATGACATATCAAAAAATTCGTTTTCAGAACACTGTGGGATCTACTCGGAATCAGTACAGACCCATGGAGGGCTTAGTTTGTTAATAGCCTTATGTATTTCGCTGTCCGATTAATCGTAATCGAAAATTTTGCATTTGTTCCATACGTAGGAAGCGTCCATTTGAGAATTAATATTTTCCGCGAAATCTTGAAAACATTCTTTTTTCTTTTTCTTATAGGTTTATCGCCAAGGCACGCATCTTTTTATATTCAATTAAGTCCTGCATATTACCTGTGTAGGATGCCTTTCTTAAGCGTTTGATTTTATTGCATTCAATATCCCATCAAGGAACTGGATTTTTCCTTTCCCCTGCGCTTATACCTTTATTTTTCTCCAGGTGTGGTAGACTCTATTGCCTTAGTTATTCTGTTATCAAAGAACTCGTACGTTTTACTAGGAGATAATTGATCATAATCTCTGTCAAGGAAAAGTAAATATTGCAAAACTGACTCCAACCGTGACCAATCTGTGCGGATGGATTGAATTTTGGACGATTTTTTTTTTATAGCATTCCTTCTCCGTATCTACTGTTATACAGATCGGATAATGATCAGAGCCTCGGGTCTCATCCCCCACCTATCGAATTTCATCGATCCGCGATGTGGACAAAACGAGATTTATCTTGGATTTTGAACTTCTGTATAAATCAAAATGTGTATAGGAATTTTCATCGAAAACGTTTTTCGGTAGAAACTTTCCGGGGCGAGACCGTTAACCCCTCGACGACGGCGACAAACGCTAGATGAAAAAGGCAACTGATCGAAACGAGTATCGGCTGTTTATTCACGCTTAGCAAAGAACACTATTTATCGTATGACATTGCAATAACCCCGAACTATTTATCATTTTATTGAATGCAATTTTCTGATCGCCACTAAAAATTGCTGTCCCATTAACCAAAATATCGTTTACATTATCCAATTTGTATTTAACAAATAAAGTACTAAACATCGAACTATTGTATGAGGTGTTAAATCAGTTTCATATCCATAAAAATGGAGAAAATCATATAGAATGAAAACATGTTTGATTTTGGAGGTTTCACATGGCTCGTACCGCGTCCTTTCGTTTTTCTTCGAGGTTGCCGACCGTGTCCGCGAAGGTCTCTCGATCGGCCGTGTTTCCGTGTCTTTTGGTGTGGCCCTGAACGATGTTAGGCGTTACCATTTTAAGATCGTATGCCAGTCCTATGTACGCGAGGAACTCGAGCACCCTCGCGGATACGCAGAACGATTTGTTCGTCATTCGATAGTCCCATGGGAAAGCGTGATGGAAGTTGTGCCAGCCGTCGCCTAACGTCAGCACCGTGGCGATTATCGACTCCACCGCTTTGATCCTCCTGAAATAACGAAACGAACGATATACAGTGGCAATATTAACCCCTTGCCGTACAATATCGTGTCCGACTCGTGATAAATTTTCTGAACAGATTCTGATAAAAATGTATGTTAATAATTTCCTATAAACCGAAATAAAATTCTATTTTTGATTTGTTAATGTACAGCTATCGGAGAACATTGTTGGCATACAACAGATATAAATTTTCTCCTTTTTTAGGAAATTACGATCTACAAAAAAGTTTTAATCGCTGAAACCGTAAAATAAATCGTAGGGCAAGGGGTTGAAAAAGTTATCGTCTTTCGAATTCGAAAAGCAGCAGCGTCGTTGACTCACTTGTCATACGGTTTCGGTCCCCATCTATGCGCCGCTGAATTGATAGACCACGTCATGTGCAAGTTGCTAACGTACTGGAGAAGATAAACCACGAAGAAAGAGTTCCACAATGATTCGTTCCAAAAATACACCGGTACCGACACGGGAAATATTACCGCCAATGGGATGTAGACAAACAAGAAGTAGCTGAAACGAGACCCGTCGAGAAATCACCGACGAAACGCCTTCGCGCAAACATAGAAAGGCCGATAGAATAAATTGATATTCACTCGTGCTGAAACATTATCAGTTTGTCGTTCGTCAGCTCGGACCAGTCCATCTCGCGTTGCTTCTGTCGCAGCAGGGGATGTTT
Organism: Lasioglossum marginatum; assembly: GCA_028455795.1. Lineage (NCBI taxonomy): Eukaryota > Metazoa > Arthropoda > Insecta > Hymenoptera > Halictidae > Lasioglossum > Lasioglossum marginatum. The sequence goes on from CM052276.1 coordinate 4,924,579, forward strand.
CTTCATCATCAGCCAGCCCATGTGAGCGAAGAAGAGCCCTCTGTTCGAGTTATGGGGGTCGGCGTCTGTGTCGCTGTACTTGTGGTGCAGGACATGATCCCTCGCCCACGTGAACATGCTGTTCTGAAATTAATAGGAATTTTTTGATCGTCGGAAATCGTTGCGAGGACATATAGCGCGTTTACCTGGCCGGCCATGGTTTGGAAGATGACAAGGAACAGTTTCAGAATGGGTGTCGGCTTGAAAGACCTGTGGGTGAGATACCTGTGCGCGCCGAGACCTACTCCCATGATCGCTAAGAATCCAACGAAGACCCCTGCGAAAATCAATTTGGAAATGACCGAGCAGGTACACGATTCAAATTTGGATCCACACGAATTTTTGTCATTAAAGGACCTATTGGCATCTGTCCCTCGGTGATTGACACAGTTGCGAAAAGATCGATGAAATAACATGGTAATAATAATAATAATGAGCTAACATTTATATCTTACGTTTTTCGGTAAAAAAGAAAGGTAAAAGTCACAAAGTTTCGGGAAAATTTACCTACAAATACGAGAACAGTGGAAGAAAACTGTGTCAAATTGAGAAGAGGGACGGACGAGGGTTAAGCGGTACTCACCCCATAAAATAGTAGCGACTTGAGCGTGGACGACCGCGGTGTACATGCCGATCACCCATCCTATTTGCAACAAAATGTGCCCCACGGTGCGCGCAATCAGATATTCGTGCTTATAGTTCATGTCGGTGCCATATCGTTGCTTTTGGAGAATTTCCTCGACCTCGTACGGGGCGTCCTTGCTGTTTTGATTTGTCTCGGTGTCCATCTTCGCAAAACGATTCGTCGTTGGTCGGTGGTCAATGGCGGTGCATAAAGAACGCACAAATTTCGATCGAGATAGAATTTAAATGATAAACTGCAAGATCCGCGACGAGCAGCAAACTTACAGTCCCTCGAGCTCGCACAGTTTTTATATATCCGAGAAAGCGTTTCGTATTTATGAGGCATTGTATTATATTATTCGTCGACACTCTGACCTGTAATTAACTTTGTTTTTTACTATTGATGCGCTTTCCGGTCTTCCGATCTTCCGTGTATCGTGGCAAGGATGATCAGCAAGAAAACATTTTTTTCTGTCGCAACCACGGTCGCTGACGTGACGCAAATCTTTTAAAGAGCAAAATTGCAGAAACGGGACTCCAGATTTCTTTTATAACGCCTCATACAATACTTAAATGTTCAGTAATTGATTAGTAGATAGCGGATCTTTATACAAAATGAAAATTTTCTTACTGAATTGCAACAATCTGCAGTGAAATAGAAATTTATCTCCTTTCTTAAAACATTTGATAGGTTGAAAATAATATAAATAATAGTATTATTAAATTCCTCTAATATTTTTACTATTCTTAATTACAGCTACTCATTTTTGTCATAAATGCATAATGTAAATAAATAATGAGATCATTGTAGACTTTTATGCTCTTGGATGATCACAGATGAATTTACATTTAAAGCGTAAAAATATGCGTGGAGAATCTAAAGAGAACATCATTGAATATCGTAGAAAATCTTGATTGCTGACGAAAGGGTTAACGGTACTTTTTATTAAGCATTCTTTTCGCGATATATCCGTAGCAAAATATCTGCGGAGCATTCGGAGCGTCGAGAGAGCGACGAGTTTGGTTATTTTCCATCAGAATCGGAAGAAGCGGCGAGTACACCGAGGGAGGCTGAAGCTTGATCGTTGGTAAAGGCATCTGTTCGTCGGCCACCTGTCGGCAGGTGCGAAACGTACGGCCGGAGCCCGTTACCTTCGACTCGGTATCAATTGGCCCTTTTGTTTTCACTGGTTCCTCTCCACCGGTTCCCGTTTTACTACGTCGTAGTACGTACGCGCGACACGAGACCCAAGAAACGAGACACGAGTCACGAGACCCAAGAAACGAGACACGCGATAGTCACCTCTCTCCGGATGTTATCGACTCGGGCAGACCCCGGAGTAAAACCCTTCAGGCTCGCGGCGTGTAAACAGGAAGCGTCTTCGAGTTTCGGAAGCGAAATTCTCCCGAGGGGCTGTACCATACGCTTTCCATACGCGTCCATACACGCACTCGCTCCCCTTTCTTTCGAAACACGGCACGCTTTTCCCCTCGACTAGAAAACCGAGCATTTACAAAGGTTTACCCTCGTGCGAAAACGATACCTATTTCATTAAGTCTAGTCCATCGTTCAAGCGAATTTCATTAACTACATACAGTTGAATTAGTATTGATTATTTACGTTCGTGTTTGCACCCGAACAATAAACGAACAGAAAGTCGTATATTAAATACGCGCGTTTTAACCGAAAGGTTGCTCGAGCGAAAATTGATCGCAGCGATTGTTTTCCCGACAGCGAAGGTCGTTCAACGATACCGTATTTTATTGTTGCAGGCTGCGATACTTCAGCAGACCGCGGAATACATATACCAGCTGGAACAGGAGAAGACCCAGCTGTTGTCGCAGAATTGTCAATTGAAACGATTGGTGAATCAGCACGAGGGTGGGGATGTTCCGATCAAGAAACGCAAGCCGGATAATCAAGGTGAGTGTTCCGCGTTTAAATAACCGCCGTGATTGGCACCGAGCGGTCTGTCGGCGTCGTTCATTCGACGGAATACTTTGTCGTGATGCACAGAGTATTATTTAACGCAACAGTTTTATTCACGGGAAACATGGAAACAAGAGAAATAATTTTCAAGAGAATCCGCTATATCGAATCCACCATTTTATTTTTTTGTAATTTTGGTTGGGAAAACCCCGGGCATATCAATTTTGAACTAAATCGGAGTACCACCTTCTATTTCGGCCACGTTTTGGCGATTTCCGAGCACCGTGCGACGGTGGCTCGTTCCAACGCGGCCGAGTCATCGAGGAATTTTTTAATTTGTCGACCGGAAGCGGCGCGAGGATTAATATTGAAGAATCGTTCGTCATTTTCGCGGGAGTAATTACATTCTTGGCGGCCGAGCATCCTACGCCGGATATTCCGTTCCGTTCTCCGCGAGAGGGAAAAGAGTTCGATCGATAGAATCGGAAACTCGGTTCGCCCTTCCGCGACTCGTCCTTCAATTTTCAGACTGTTCGATCGGGGTGATCGAACAGGGCGGAAAGATGGGACGAGAGTGGGGGATCGTTTCATTCCTTTTAAATGGAACCTATGAATGGTCATATACATGAATCCGTACACAGAAACAATAACCAGCCGGATTTTCGATTTCAGGAGGTGTCGTCGTCAGCCTACCGATGCACGTCAGCGAGAGCGGTGACGAGGGATTGGGCAGTATGTCTCCGGAACCTTTGTCGGTAATAACCGTGACCACGGAGGGACATTCCGTGGTCAACAGCGAGGTGGTGGAGCTCCGACGGCAGTTGGAAAGGGAGCGCCTCGCGAGGCTGCACCTAGAAAAGCAGATGAGAGCCATAGAGAGTCAACTGTGCCCGGAACGATTCCGGGACAATCAACTCATTACTTACCAGCCGCACGAGGTATCGTATCTGTCTGCCTTCTTCTCGAAGGGACAACATAGACATTTTCTTCGAACCTTTTATCCATTTATACACTCCCGTCCGTAAATCACCCGGACCCTAACTTATCTTCAACAAAATGATAATTAAAGAGTACCAGCTTCCAACTTGATTTTATTGTTTTATTTTGATTAGATGTAGCTACTATACTCATACACTAATTCTCAGTACGATGCATGTCTTCGAATTGTTTCCGCCCCTTAAATGTTTTTTCTTTAAAATAATCGTCGATTGTTATTTCAAAAAATACGGTAAATCATAAATCGTATCGGATCAACATCAATATCGGAATAACATAGACCAATATAGAAAAGCATTGCGTAAAGATTTATAATTATTGAATGGTTCAAATCGTATTTTGATTTCGCTGCTTATGCCGCTCCCTTACGGTGCCGCCTCTCAAACTTATATATATATATGTATGCTATTTGAATAAATGTTGGAAAAAAGATATTGAGAAATTGTGGTCCATGATTATGGACAGCTTTGGAAGCCAAATTGGAAAACAATATATTATTCATATATTAATTCATAATATACATAGATATTCTTTAATAAGAAAAGATTGTCTGCGTCCAAATTAGAACTAGCCTCCGGTGACTTGTGGACTGGAGTGTACATAAATAATATTGCTGTTAACGGATAACGTTGTCGCGCGCAGGTGATCGAGCACACGGACAACGTGATCGCTCAGGAAACGGAGGAGGCCGTCGCCGCTCTTCAGGTGGTGTCCGTGGTGTCCTTGCCGCCGGTCGGTTCGACACAGACCGTGGAAACGTCTAGTCCGGATCCGAGTTCGCCGCCCCTGTCGCCGCAACCCGCCGACATGGTACCAGAGGATATCAAGGAGGAAGACGTGGAGCCGGATAGCCCGAAACTCGTCGCGTTCGCCCAGAGTCAAACGTTCGCCACGATCGAGGAGCAAACCACCGCCGATTCATTCTCCTCGTCGAGTCGCGTCACGTACTCGGGGGAATTCAAGGGCTCGTCGCCGCAGTACATCACCGCGAGCCCCAGTAGGCCGTTCTCGCCCGCCACGGAGCCCCAGCGGTTACCCAGTGTGCTGGAGGCGGCGATCAAAGCGGAACCCAAGGTCGAAGTCGAGAGGTAGATAAACTTTTTAATGATTTCGGCGCACAGGTTCGATCTAATTTTGACTAACAAGCGATTTTGCAAATTTTTAAATTATTCTGAACGTTTCGATCCGGATATGGATCCTTTTCAAGAGAAATTGCGTCTGTAAAAAATCGTATATTTTAATGTATGTTAACTGAATAGGGTATTGGCTATTGTATCACGAGAAATTCTCTTGAAAAGGATCCATATCCGGATCGAAACGTTGAGAATAATTTAAAAATTTGCAAAATCGCTTGTTAGTCAAAATTAGATCGAACCTATGCGCCGAGATCATTAACAAGTTTATTCAGTAATTTACGATCGACAAAGAAGGATTTCTATCGAGAGGTAGATGTCCATTTTAGATCGCTATCAGTCACGCTAGCGAGTCACTAAAATCTACAGTCTAAAATAGTGGCACACCTCCAGAAATGAGCCAGCCGTTGATTTTTCAACGCGATTATATCTGTGGTTGTCAGGTAGAACGCCGCATGTCACATGCTTTCTTTTTCGAGATATTGCCGTTTAAAGTTTTCGAGCCTTTCGAATTTGTTTTCATGACTTTTTTTCTGGTAAATGCGTAAATCCTATGCGTTTTGCCTTGCAACCACAGATATATTATAAGTGTATTAATAAGTGGTTGCACGCGGTAAAACGAAAGTGGAAGTAGGAAATGCATCCGCTCGAAAGCTAACATGACGCGAATGTTATAATTTCAGGTTGCCGTCGCCATCAACCTCTCTGGACGACGGGACGCCGCAAGCGAGGCTGTACCTGGCGAACACCTCGCGGCAGAACCTGGAGACGATCGTGGAAGCGATACGCCATCTAGAGGGCGACCACCTGTTCAGCGACGAGCCGACTGGCGTTCAGGACGTGCCGCTGGCGTTGACCAACAAACAGCAGACGGCGAACAACAATCCTTCGAGCAAGTCGCCTCCGGTGGCGGTGTCAGCATCCGCGTCGGCAACGGTATCCGCATCGGCGACGGCGTCGGCGTCACCGACGACAGCGAAACAGCGGTTGATGCAGGCTGATTTCCTCCAGTTCCACAGGCAACAGCAACAGACCCAGCAGCGACCGGGTGTGATCGTGGTGAAACACTCGTGATCGAGAGGCGCGTCTCGATCAGTAGACTGAACGCGGCCCGCAAGTGGTAAGTTCGCCTCCGCTCGAGAAAGGACGATTCTCGCGAGGCGTACGTCGGCGACCGTCACCTCCGGACGCTGACACCGACCGCGGAGAAACGATTTTTCCGTTGAGCCTGGACGCTCGAGTCGGAGGCGCGGTCGTTCCCTCCGGAGAAGAGACGCTCGGGGAAGGCCTCTCCTCGCGTTCGTACCGCCGATTCAACGCGTCCAACGCGTCCAACGAGTCTGACCGGCGTGTTTTCGTATGTTCCTAACTGCCCGTTGTCCGCCTTTGTTTCGACCGACTCCTCGATCCGTGGACCGAGACGAAACAAGACCGTTCTCGTTCCCATCTCCCAGATGGGATCGCGGATCGAATCCGCGGTGAACACGGTGACTCGAAACGAAGGTGGGACCAAGTCGAAGTTCGACGATAGGATCCTCGCCACCGAGTTGTCGAAACGTTTCCTCCCCGCCCACCCTCGCACGATCTCCGATTTCCAACCACTCACCCGCTCTTTGTACATACCACCGATACGACGCCCCAATCCCCACCCCTCTTTCTCTCTCTGTTCATTTCCGAGTTCTCGGCTCTTCACGCAAGAATCCCGAATCTCAAAACGATTCGTTTTGCTACCCTTCGCCCCAACCCTCGCAACCCTCCTCGTTTTAATTGTCTCTCGATCTTCAGCCCTTCGACCTCCAACAACCTTCTCGTCCTCCACCTCTATCTCCCTTCGCGAAACGAGACAGCGAAGCGGGCGTTTACTCCTCGTGTGCTACGAGGCAGGATTTTCATTTTTCTAGAACTTAATCGACTTGCTACCGTAATGATAATAACATTAATATTAACAATATCCGTAGGTGATAAGGTCGCGTACGATGTACTGTACCGAGATACACATGCATACACACAGTAGTGTGTATATCTATATACGTATATACGCTACCGCTGAAGAGTATGGGATCAATCGTTCCGTTTGTTTCGCGAACGAATTAAGTTATTGTACGAGGTGTTCCGAAAGCGAAAGAACACAAGGCCTGAGAGGCAACGACGTTACGCACGGTGGGATCTTTCGAAAAATGTTCTCGAATACCTTTTCGTTGTAATGGTTCGAAGCTACAGAATTCAGTTGCCCCAAAGATGCTAAAAGCCTGTCCTCTCCGCAATGATTTTGATGGATTCGAAAGATCTCAGCGTGCTGACGGAAGGATCGAGCTGGATCGAACCATTTGTTCCATGGTGTTCGAGAAGTCCGTGGAACGATTGAGAAAACGATCCCACGATATTGAGCGGAAGCGTACGCATCTATACGATCCTCCTGGTGTATACACACACGTGTACGTATATGTTGGATATATATAGTAAATACATATAACGAGCGTGAGCCCACGATTGTATGTATGTGTGCATATACATACATATATGAATATATATATGTATATATATATATGCATACTTATCTACGTTCTTTTTTTACATTATTACGAGGACTTAGAAACGAGAAAACGAAGTATATACACTGATGACGCATTCGGGAAAGGAATTCATTACACTTTCGACTGTATTCACAATTTGGTTTCTTCTCAATTTATTCGCAGGACTGTTGCCGCGAGCGCGACGATTCAATTGAGCGACAAGGGACGTTGACTGAAAAGAAACAGGAAAAGATAGGAAGGAAAAGATTGCGCTTACACCGTGCGGATCTTGTTTACGTTAGAGCCCGTTCAGACGCGACGGAAACGACGCGATTTTTTTTGTTTTCGGTTACTCGACCGCGCGCGGACACGTGTGAACGAATGCGAAGACGCGCAGGAACCCGAGAAATATTCTCGACACTCGACATTTTCGGGTTCTCGCACGCCTTTAGTAAATAAGATTCGCGCGGTTTCCGCCGTTTCTGAACGGGCTCTAAGCATCATCGAGCGTCGTACCTACACGCATAACATTGAACACGCGTATAGGATGCACATCGAACAGTGAGAAATTGTTTACGCAAACGTACTCGCGCACACGCGTACACAGAAAATTCACACCGATTTCGAATTGAACGTCGCCTCTCGAGGACGAAGAAATTCTGTTAACCCTGGACGGCTATCGTGGCGGAGATTTGACGTGACCGAGCAACTTAACTGACTGGATACAAGGATTTTTCATTTACTCGCACTATCGTGAAAACAGAACAGTTATTCTTGCGTATTTTGTTCTCGCGCAGCCGGTGTCTCGCGACAGCTTCGAAGGGTTAACAATTCTGTGCCAAATATCGAGTATACAGACTTTTGTTCCTTGATAGATGTAGCGCCTCGATGGCGGATCGGTGCACCGGGCGGATCGGAAGCCGCTCGAGGATCGTTCGTCCCCTCCGCGGTTTCTCGGAATGCTCTCGATGTTCGAAGCGAATTTTTCTACCGTGAACTTTTTTAAACAGAACACGTCACGCGACCCGAACCGATCCTCTCACACATTCATCCCCCAGGATCGATCCTCTCAGCCAGCCGATCACTTTTCTACGTGTGCAACGTCGAGCGCGAGCGTTTCTTACCGGTAGACCGCGGACTTGTTCCTAGCATCTCAGCTTTTTCGAAACGCCATACTGTCGAATCTGTGGTTGCAAGCGAGAACACTGCGTGTGACAATTTCAAAAAAATTTGATGTTCTATGTCAAAGCATTAGCGATCAAAACTTCAAACTGCAATATCTCGAATCGAAAGTGAAAGTATGTGACATGCGGCGTTCTTCCTGACAACCACAGAAATATCTACGAAAGTTCCAGAAGATTTGTTTGTTTCTTTAAACAAGAAGAAATATCTTCTTGAACCGGTTCACGAAAGTCTATATATTCGCGTAGAGATCCGCGGTCTAGTTATTAGATTAAGAAAAGCGAGAGCGTGCAGTCGAAGACTTTTTCGTGCCTTTCGAGGGGAAGAACGATTGAATCGAAGGGTCGCGAGCGATCACCCAACCGATCGACCGGTGAACCATCTCGAGATCCCACCAGCTTCTATCTCTCTCTCCTCCATCTCTTTCGCGTCACTCGAATCGAATGCGTTTGTTCTTTTTACCGTTCGCTTACTCATTCACCGGACGATACGAAGGACCGATCACACCCGGTGTTACCGGGTTACCTTGAAATCACTGGAAACTGTCTTGTCGAATACTCGTCGATCGCGGACCTTGAATTTCGAGGGATGTACGGAGCCGATGAATTTTATATGGCGATCGTGGTTTTGTGTATCAATAACACGCGTGTATTTACATGCACGTACTTTAGTGCGTGTCGTTTTAAGTACACGGGTACACGTGTATTTAAATACACGCGCAATAATGCATCCTCATTTCAATTTACATTTTTAGAACATTGATACTGATTTATGCGATTGATGTTATTTGTGATTATATTTTGTTTTCCGAACTATGCGTGCTGCGTCTCACATTTTTCAACTGAATAGCAAACTAAATAATAAAGGTTTCGAAAGCAGAATATGGGTATATAATTTGTGAAACCATAGTCTCGATACATAAATGAATATCAATCTTCTAAAGCTTATAATAATTAAAATGAGGATGCACGTGTATTTAAAAATACTACACGTTGTACTTAGAATGACACACACTAAAGTATGTAAACACAAGTGTGTTATTGATATACGTTCAAAACTACGATCTCTAATAGAAGCGCATCGACAAGGACATTCTGGCGAAGGATCGCGAAGGTAGTCGGCAAAGATACCTACACAGAGACACAGACGACGATTCGAAACGAGGAAAAGCAGGCAAACAAGACAAGCAGGCGGGCAGGCGTACGGTTAAGCAGACTCTCGGTTAACGTTTAGCGGTTAGATTACGTAGGGGATTGTTAGCCGAGTACACGAGCGAACTACAAAGCAAGTTATTACTATTGTCTATCGGTATGATAAATGTGAAACGCTAATCCGTAATTGTACTGTGTGTATATAAACTATTTAGCGACGTTCTACCTAAAGAGAAAAAAAAACGAAGAAAATATGAAAAAACGAGCGGTTACGACGTTGAAAAACAGGAGAATCGAAAACAGAAATATAATCCGCGAAAGAAAGCGATCCCGTTTTCGTAGCGAGCGCGATTAGTCGCGGCAGCAAGCAACTTTTTCTACCGAGTGTTCATCATTTTTCTACGATTTTCCAACCGACCGTTTCGACAAGTTTTACCGATCGGACCTCACCCGGTCTCGAGAACAGCTACGAAAACGGGCACGTACGAATCGCGAAACTACGGATCACAATTTTCGGTTCGAACCGCCCCAAGGGGACGGCGTTCTAGATGTCCGCGCAGACACGAGGGCGCACAAGGGCCTAACGAGTCGAGGCGCGAGTTTCTTCGATCGTTCTACCCTCTTCAACCCCCTCACCGTTTCACCCGAAAGCCCCAGATGTTGTTTCGTTCATTTTCGTTTGTTTTCACGATTCCGCTTCGACGATTTCCTTTGCGAAACGAATCTCCGGAACGATCCTCCTACACGTTTTCTCTGTTTCGATTGAATCGTTGTGTGTACGCGACGTCACTTCATACTTTTCTTCTCTTCTCCGTGTTCCGTTGATGCGTTTCTTGCCACGTGATCCTCAGAGAACTTCAAGGAAATCCGTGAAACTTCTTCTTTCCGTTGGATCGTTGCGTGCGAAATACCGCGTCGATCTTCGACGTACGTATCGCATACTTTACTTGTTTGTTGAAGTCGACCACATGACCATTTACTGATCTAACGTTCGACGACGATCTTATACAAAAAAATTACCGAATGTTTCTCGTTACTTGTCACGCGTGGAGACTTCCACTACGGATATACGTATCGCATACTTTACTTGTTTGTTGAAGTCGACTAACGTTGGACAACGCTCAGAGGAATGTTAACGCGTTACGCACGGACTGGCGAATCGATAGCGACGCGTTAAGTCCTGTTACTCGAATCGCACTCAGCCAATTTATAATTAACGCCTCGCTATCGAGCGACATCGTTGTTATCCGTGCTTAACGTGTTAACCAGTTACCATTTTTACCGTGAACAGAAGAGAATCGTTGATCGAGAGAAGCTAAACGTACGAGAAGATCCAATGGCAAGAAACGCATCGACTCGTTCAAGCGCTTCCATGGATACTCGTGGATCAGCGCGTACAATGTATACGAGTATGCTCGCAGGGAGATTCTGAATTAGCGTCGACAAACTTTCGCGGACGCCTTCTACATTTGAAACGGTCTCCGATCTTTCCTCTAGAATTTCATGACGATGATTTCGAATCGCTCTTGTAAATTGATCGTCGATCCTTTCGGGCGTGGTAACCGCGAATGTTTACACGGATTTCGAAAAGCTCGACGACGCGAAGGAATTTCTTATCTTCCTTCTTCTTTCTTTGGATTCGGTGCCACGTGCGGAGGTGTCTCGAGAGGACAAAGGAAAGAAAGCGTAAAATAGTTACAAAAAAAAAGAGAAAAGATAAGGAAAGACGAAGAGAGAAACAACGAGAAAATGGTTTTTGTATGGTGTTTCGCGACGAGAGGTTCTATACACCGTGAATCGCGATACTCGATCGGAAAGAAGAAACTTGAACTCTGAGATTCGCCATTTCTCGGGACGCGACACGCGTTCTCCCCGTGAAAGGAACATCCGCGAGGAGAACCGTCGATTCGTTCGATAACGACGCTCGATCGAGGCGAGTTTCTTTTTTTATCGTTGACTATACATATATATGTACATACATATATGTATATATATATAAATTATATATAAATTATATATACATACATAGAACTATATACGCGAAACAATGGCTCCTATAAATTCTTTACAATTTTCGTTAAGGAAGAGAACGAAAGAAACTAAAACGGTTCATGCGCAGAATCACGGATAGTTGCTAACGAAACGTTAATCAAGTTTGACTGAGCGGATGCGCGCGTGTTCGTGTTCGTGTGCGATGTACGTACGTGTGTGTGTGTGTGTGTGTCTGTATTTTTATTGCGTAAAACACGGACGAAGTGTAGGGTAGATCTAACATTTTTCTTTACTTTTCCAACTCCCCCCTGTAACTCTTTTTGTAAAACTCGTTTCGTTTTCGTCTCGGTATAATGACTCGCTAATAAACCTTTTTATATATACCGACTACACTTCTCTCGAGAGTAGGACAAAAATCTAGTTACAGAGGGTTCGTTGTTTTGTCGCGTTGTAGTAGGGTAATAGGGAAAAAGGTTCTGTCGGTTCGTCGGTGTAGCAAAATTTATGAAATAGTACGTGTAAAATAGGGAACGAGATATACATGGCTAGGTCTACGGAAAGAAAATGAAAGAAAGTTTCTATCTGGCCCTTAGCACTCGAGGAATTGCTATACCATTATACAAAATATTGTTTAGATTATTCAATATGTTGGTATCCAATCATATCTATAAATTTAATATTTATAAAATGGAAAGAATGATACACAATGGAATTATTCTAGGTCGGGAAAAATGTTTCATTTTCGAGTTCGAATAGCTCCGACTGCAAAAGTTTAACTAATAAATGTAATCGCTGATCTTGAATGTCGTCCTTCCAGTATAAAATTAGTTGAAAGATCAAATAATATCGAATAAAAATTAGATGAGTTAAATCGATAAATTATTCTTAACTCTTAGCACCCGAAAGGTGACTCAGAGTCGACGCTAAAAATTGTTATACAAATATGGTGGTATCTGATCGATAGACAGCGGATTTTATGCATTTATGACAAAAATGAGTAGGTGTAATTTAAGATGGTAAAAATATTAGAAGAATTTAATAATACTGTTATATTTTTTTCAATCTATCAAACGTATTAAGAAAGAAGATAAATTTCTATTTCACTGCAGACTGTTGCAATTCAGTTAGAAAATGTTTATTTTGCATAAAGTTCCGTTGTCTACTAATCAATTACTAAACATTTAAGTATTGTACGAGGTGTTATATCAACTTCGTATCCATAAAATGAAGAAAATCCGAGTGCAAAGGGCTAGAACTGTGAATCTGTGCGTCTATGACGCGCAACGACAAAGATTCGCAGTGTTTTTATTTCATTTTCGCCAGTGACGGATGCTCGTCTCGTCGTCGAAAGAAGTTTTTCCCCTAATTCGGATTCCCATGGGGCGACGAGCCGCGATCATGGGAATCCGCGTAAATATCCCGGATATATTTCGATGTAATTCGCGCGTTGAGAGAAGCGTCCATGGAATATTAAATCTATCCCGCACATCGTCTCCGACAACAGAGAAGGAAAGAGAAACGACGAAGACAAAGAAGAATCCTTTTAAGGCGAGCGTGGCTGTGCGCGTGGATAGCGAGCAACTATAATGAATGAATTATTAAACAACTTTACTATTAAGAACTAAGTCGATTTGTACCCTTTTCAAGGCAAATGGCGACTGAAAGCTACGCTCCTCGATCGTAATTCAAACGCGGACAAGTAGAAGAAATAGACGACGACGAAGAAGAAATAAGAGCGAGGACACGAAAATATTCCCCTGAGCTTTAAGGATCGAGAGAGCGGTCTATTTTTGTATGGCGCCCTGCTTTCGGTCGCCACGGGCCAGCACGAGGTGGAAGAATAAAACACTGTGTATAGAGTAAGTCCGTGAAACGTGAAAATGACGAGTATGCGAAGTCAGAGAGAGAAAGAGAAAGAGAGAGAGAGAGAGAATGAATGATATACGTAGCAAAAGAGGAGCTAGGGAATAACGAAATAGTCGAACGATCGATAGAATCTAGCGAGCTGGTTCCGGGAAATCTCGTCTTTCTCTTCCCGCGAACAGAACTGAAGTAGCGTTTACGAGATGGGCGCGATAGTTTATAGATCTTATGGATCTTCGTTTGCATGTGTCCGTGTGCGTGTAACTGTGTAACCCGTAGACCGATCGAGATGTTCTACTCTGAAAACTCCCGAGAAGAAAATACAGTTCTTTTTCCTCTTCTTACGAACTCGGACTCGCAGTCAAGTTGGAATCGTCCGGATGGATAGATCCGTAACGATCTAGCGCGGAACACCGAAGTTACGGCGCACATTTATTATGTTCGGACGTTCCATCCTCCATCCGTCTTAACCGAACGAATCCGAATTCTGACCAAGTCCGATCGTACGGAAGGACGCGTTACACGGAAGAGGTTCTTCCGAAGTCTGAAAGATTCGTTAGGTGTTTGTCCTAGCGTTTATGAGCACAAGAATCGCGCAACTACCGAGTTAGCGATCATTTCTTTTTGTTCCTCATTCGAAGAGAGAAGAAACCGGTGATAGGATATCGTTGTCTATCTTCCCGAGAAGAAAATAGATCGGAAACAGATGGAATAATGAAAGCACGCTGCGCCGTTCGACGAGCCAGGAGACGGGGCCGGGGGTTTTCGCGAAGGGGACATTGTAACAGTATTATCTATGGGGGAATACAACGTGTGCGAGTTTGTGTGCTAGTTTGTGCGCATGTTTGTGTGCGTGTTTGTGTGCGTGTGCATGATCCTTTTCTTCTTTTTAATTTCTCGACTATGAATTTTTTGGGAAGGCGTGCGTGGGGGTTGGAAATGAATCGCGTCGTAGCTGTTCAAGTTTGAGAGCATCGATTAACCCGGATCGATATCGGCAAACCGAGCGAAGATTATTTTCGGAGTGTTTCAGTGAGCGCGAAACTACCAAGATGGCATATATTAGTTGTTAAGCGTCGAGTATAACGGAATTATTTATTGTTCGCTCCGATAGTGGCCACTTATTTTTTTACGTTCGTTTGTTCGTTTGTTCGTTCATTCGTCGCCGAGTTCTTGTAAGCACGGGTTCGTTCGACCAAGACGAATTGCACTCTTGCAACAAACACGACACCGAAAGATTTTATTTTCTTCGAGTATGCTGCTGCCGATCGTTGCGCGAGAGAAAATGCGTGTGTGAGAGAGAGAGAGAGAAAACGGGATTCCTTTCACAAGAAACAGTGTTACATCTTATTTCAATATTCGTTGAACCTTCTTTATTAATTTTCTTTCGGTCGTGAGACTTTTCTTGCAAGCGTGCTCGAAATATTTGCCACCCCTCTCTACCCCCTGTGTATTTTTTAATTATCCGTAAGCGTTTTCGTTAATGGATGGACACACCGATCGTCATTATCGTTGTTAAGATTTCTATATTCAATCTCAGCCTTATGATTATTTACAATGAAGCAACATACTATTCACAATAAAAAGGTCATACCGAGAACAGTGGACTTTTTAAGTTTCATGATTTGTTTTTTTTTGCGCATATACATAATCGCGATCCTAATAGGATACGCGGGTCTTTCGAAAGCAAGAGAACTGGAGAGAATGCGCGCGCGAGCATGCGACGGGAATTTCATTATCGCGTGTCCATCGTCTGGTCAATCGTTTCAGTCGAATTTACTGGGCATTTAGTGCCAACGACTATAGACGTAATGATGCATAATGGGTATTCGATAGTTAGGCGAGACACGCGTCGCAATTCAAATAGTCGGAACAAGGAAAAAGGTACTAGCGAATTTTTGTAATAGTGGAAACGCCGGAGTTTACGCATATCTTCGAAGACTGTCGTTTTGATCACCTCGAGAAGAGATCGAAATCGGTGAAGCACGATCGGTAGATCATATACGACAGCGGATAATATGCGGTTATGATAAAAATGAATAAGTGTAGTTTTAAACAGTAAAAACATAAGAAGAATTTAAAAATATGTTTGTTGCAATTCACGTAGACAATGTTTATTTTGCACGAAGATCCGCTGTCTAATCATAGAAAACAAGTGGAGCTTCTCTCGATTCGTCGCTCCGCGTCGATCTCGAGTTCGATTTCGATTTCGATCCGAGTGTATTTCAAGTCTGGTTCAAATTTCTAACGTGCGATTTTTCTAACACGATATTTGTAATTCCAAAGTTTTAATGGCATTTAGAGGTTCGCGAGCGAAACACGAAGAGGTGCCGGAGGTGTCCTCTTCTTGAGAACGGACGAGCAACTGACTCTCGCTTTGCGTTCTCGAAACGTGTCTATTGGAAATGCTAGAAAATTGTTCTTGAAACGTGGAGGATATCGAAACGTAAAGAAGCGATCGTGCTCGCGGATACAAAGGAATATTGTAATTCCAAAGTTTTAATAGCATTTAGAGGTTCGCGAGCTGAACCGGAAGAGGTACCAAAGGTGTCCTCTTCATGAGAACGGACGAGCAACTGCCGCTCGCTTTGCGTTCTCGAAACGTGTCTATTGGGAAGCTAGAAAATTGTTCTTGAAACGTGTCCATTGGAAAGCTAAAAAATTGTCCTCGAAACGCGAGGAACATCAAAACGCAAAGAAGCGATGGTGCTCGAGGACACGAGGGAATGAGGACCTCCTCGAGCGGTGAATTCGCTCGAAAGGAAAATGATGTTCGGCATTGTTCCCTTAGATAGTCCGCGAGTTGGCAAAAACGGTTGGTTCGCGGGACGATCGTAAGTCGTTGAAATCGTTAGGAATCGATAAAGTCGTTGATGCGAGAACGTGGATGGAGGAAGGAGGGAAAATCCGAAGACGCGTCTTTCGAGATATGGGACACGGAAACCGCGCGTCTCGATAGTTCGGAAAGAAGGAGTTATCGAGAAACTATTTCGTAGGAAGACTAGGAGAGCACACACCGGATGCTCGAACAAATAGTAGTGGGTTGGGGAGCTAAGAAACTCTTAGAGACTTAGGATAAGATCCGCTTCCGCTCGCAACGAGCGCGTTTCGATTTGTTGAACGAGCGAATTCGTTTGTTAAACGCGAATTGATTTCGGTAGAATGATCGAATGACGAATTCGATGTACTCTCTAGGAACACCGGAATGTAAAAGAAACAAAAACCCGAACATTTTCGAACGCGCGAGGCAACAGCGTGTTTCACGTTTCGTTTTCTGTAACTTCTGTCGATATCTTCTTCCCGAAACGATTCCGAATCGTTTCGGTTCTATCCGACCGTTTCTTTTGTAGATACTTTATATATACGTATATTTATTTGCATGATTTTCTTTCGAACGAGCCAATGACTTCCAACGAGAATAACTTATTCCGGTCATCAAAGTATTAAGGGAACCCCGAGGGACTGTTAGAGAACCACGCGAAACAACTAGGGGGGTAAAACGGGTTA
The DNA here is from genome assembly GCA_028455795.1 of Lasioglossum marginatum. Classification (NCBI taxonomy): domain Eukaryota; kingdom Metazoa; phylum Arthropoda; class Insecta; order Hymenoptera; family Halictidae; genus Lasioglossum; species Lasioglossum marginatum. The sequence continues at coordinate 4,941,509 of CM052276.1, forward strand.
TAAACGGTGTATAAACTATAAAACCCGGAGGTATCCCGGATTCGTGTGATTCTTCCTCGGAATCGGTGATAGCGAGGCAGGCTGAAGCACGCGCGAACTTCTAGAATCTAGATAGAGTACCGAGAGCGTGATACAGAGGAGAACTAGGTAGTTGATTGAGAAAAAGAAAGACTGCGTGAATGGTTGTAAGTACGTGCGAAAATGGACAGTGTATTCTAAGCGTAATTATGAACAAACAAAAACGATATACGTATATATGTATACATATCTGTATGTCCGTGTACAGGCAGTTTCAAAATTATATGTCGCGATCTTATGATTCTGCGCCTCTGGATAGATGGAGATTAATTACAAAAATGGACCGCAAGATTGGCCTTAACAGTTTTAGTATCATTCAATTCTATAAATTGAAGAATTTACGCATTTATAGCAAAATTCAGTACATGAAATTCAGTACATGTCAATTGTTTCTCCTGAATTGAAATTAATAAGGGAAGAAGCAACATTCAATTTAGTTTTTATGTCTCGCAATCGATGCAGGCAATTTTTATTTTGCATAAAGATCCGCAGTCTAACGAAACAACTAATTCGCGGTCCATTTTTTGTAACGGATCTCCGCCGATCCAGAGGCGCACGACATATAACTTCGAAGCACACCGTACACGTGCATATACATGTATATGTATACGTATATGAGAAGTGGATAGAAACACCGACTGCACCGAAGCGTCTCGAGCGAACCGTGGAACACAATTTGCCATATTGTTTTTCTTTACTGGCGCTCTTAACTGTTCCAGGCTCGCGGTTCCACGCGACAGTCCACCGGACGCCGACACGAGATATTTTTTAAACGTTTAAACGATAAACAGATAGGAAAACGAAAACGTAACGATATATGGGAGCGTCGAAAGTAACTAAAGAAAAAGAAAAGAGACGATATCGATTGGTCGAAAGGATCGAAGAAGGTGGGTCGCGTAGGACCGTGTCGGTTCTCGAAGAGTTAAGTTCGACTTCCTGTTCGCTTGAGACAGCCGATAGGATTAAGTACTTGGTTACTATATCGACGGATAGAAAAACGTCGCGTGGAGGGATGCGCTCGGAGCGGGTGTTTCGTGCAAACGCGAACGCATACGTAAAACGCCGGGTTCGAAGTCCGGTCGTGTTTCCAAAGAGTCGCCGAGGCGTTTGAAACGTCCCGGCGAATCGATTTAAGCGGGTAGACTCGTTTCCAGGATCGCAAGGGTGCGGGATGCGCCTTCTCATTTCTCGATAATGCAAAGATGGGCTTTTTCAGTAATCAAAAGCGCTAGATAAAAGATCAACCAGGGCCGCGATCGCCCTCAAAAGTCCTATTTTTACGTTTACCAGACGTAATTTGCATTATTCGGCAGCATACCGCTGTCGCAGCTTTATGATAACTACATCTTTTATCCAGCGCTTTTAACTACCGAAGAACCTCATCTTTGCGTTATCGAGAAATGAGAAGGCACATTCCAGTCTTTTCCGTTAAGCGGGTATTCTTCTTTTCAGGATCGCAAGGCTGTGGGATGCGCCTTCTCATTTCTTGATAATGCAAAGATGGGCTTTCTCAGTAGTCAAAAGCGCTAGATAAAATGTCAATCTAGGCCGCGATCGCCCTCAAAAGTCCTACTTTTACGTTTACGAGGCGCATGCAGCTATTTTCATAAAGCTGCGACAGCTACATGCTGCCGAATAATGCAAATTACGCCTCGTAAACGTAAAAATAGGACTTTTCACTACCGAAAAAGCACCCCTGCAATCCTGGGGAAACGACAGGCGGGGAACGAGAAACGAACGCGTCGTCTACCCTATGAACGATTTATTTAAAAAGCGAAATCAGAAAAGAGTGTAACTCGCGTGAAAATAGAAAAGAAAAAGAAAGAACGACCTGACTTCCGACGCGCGAACCCGGTTCTCGTCGTAAAGAATATTATTCGAGACGATATATTATCTTTCCGGATAATGTATTATATTTGAGAAATAATTTATTCTATTTAATAGCGTACTATTGTATAGACGGCGATGAAACGTTGCACCGCGTCCAGCATACAAGTTAGAACCGATATCGTCGAGAATCGTGAAAACAGAAAGCGAGAAACCAAGAGGAAAGAAAAAGAAAATATGGGAAATATCGTGGTGAGAGGTGGAAGTGCAATGTTTTATTGTTATACGTATAATTCCACTAACGCGATGCACGGAACGCGGCCACATGAGCAGGAAAAACAAGTCTTCATACTATTTGCATATTGCTTTATTGTTATACGAACATTGTAACATTACGATTAAAGGTAACGAGAATATTAATCCGGCTTCCGGTGCTTTCAAGACATCTGTACAAAGAAAAGTCGTTGTCTGCATTTCGTCCGTTCTCGACCCAGCACGAGGATCGATCTATTCAAAGACTCGCGGACAATTCCTGTACAGGGTGATTCTGGAAACTGGCACAGGTTATTGCTCTTTTTTAACTAAAAATAGAAAAAGAAAATGATAGAGGAAAAAGTCATACGTCATAATACGTCCTAACTTCCTAGGACCTTATTTTTTATGTGAATGCACCGATGCACCCGCCAAGTGCAATTGCACTTTACTCTTTAATGCAACCCAATGTTTTTATTAAACCAATCGATCCCTTTTATTATGCTACGTATTAGATGATTGTATTATTGTAAAAAAAACTATTTATTAACGTGAATCACCATTATTTTCTAATTGTAGAGAAGAATGGTGACTATATAATGATTGATAAAGCTGTATTCTTTGAAATTTAACCATTGAATTTTATGTTCAAATCGGACACGAGCTTCTGCAATCATCTGATATAAAAGTATTAAGAAACCAGAATCACCCTGTACAGCTGCGAACAGTTCAGAACTTAAAACTGTCGAAATCGAAACTTATTGAAATCGAGAGAAAAGAGAAAGGAAAATCGATTCTCGTGCCTCGTCCTCTTGAAACCTCGAAACCCTGAAACCCTCGGGCTCCTAAAACCCCGTTCATCTGCACTGGTTATGTCCGCGCATTTATGAACTGACCTCTTCCCAACAATTGTGTCTTGAACTCGCCGGTATGCGTTCTAGCTATATCGCGACACGTTCACGTACTATTTACGAAGGCAGAGAAAAGTATTTCGATTCGTAAGACGACATCTTACGTTCTCCTTCTTTTTCTACGTACTTTGTATATGCCCGGATCATCATCCATTCGAGAACGGTGTACGATCATCGAGCGGTGAAAAGGGATTGTATTACGACTCGCGTTCATTTTACTGCTAATCAACCTAATATTATTCAGCGGAAAAAGAAAAACGGGTCAACGACCACGAGAAACGACGACGGTTCCTCGTGGTCGTTGACACGACTCAGAGACGATGCGATTCGACATTGTTTTCACCGTTTCACACAATTTCACACAGTTTCACACCGTTTCCCGGGTCGTGGATGTTATGTAGTCATCCTCGAAACAGAGATCGTCGCGCAGTGGCCCCGATCGACCAATTAGGAGGAAACAAATACTAAAATTTTTCTTATTGAGCACAACAGCATTATTTGCCTGATGATTGCGTAAGTTCGTGTCCGAATTGAAAATAAAATTCAATGATTGAATTTTAAAGAGAATACATCATTCTTTTCTACAATTATATACAGGGTGAGATGCACAACATTTGTTTAAAAAACTTCTTCGTACAACAAATAACTTTACGGGAGACTCATCCTGCATTTTTCCATTCTACATTGAATGAGACCAGGAAGAAGTCAATGCGATTAATAGTTCTCGAGATATGGTGATGGGATTTACGATTAAAAAATTCATAAGTCACTGAGACAATATGATTGTTTTTTAATGATACGCGTGTTCTTTTACGTTCAATCTTGGACATGTTTCCTCCTAATTGATCGATTGGGACCACTGTGCGTCCCTCGAAGACGCTCTGTTTTCTCTGGATTCGTTTTACAGACTAACAAGACTAAAACGATGGAATCCCTTTGAAAATTGGATTCGAATCCGATGGAAATCCAAATCGTTTTTGCCGCGGCATCTTTTCTCCTAGATTGATCACGATATATAAGTACATACATGGTCGGATACATTGATCGCGCGACCCTAAAGACTGTAAACCCGTACGAATCGAGTCGTATCGTTTCGTAACATTATTATTGTTCTTGAAGAAAATAACGTATAGTAAAACCTCGCAAATCTGTCGACGTTGGTGAAGCAATCGACCGGTTTCCTAGAAACTAGACAGGCATTGGATTGCGCCAATAGAGAAGTACAAATTATTAATGAGAGATAGACAGCGAGAGAAAGGACGAGAGCGCGTGTGTGAGAGAGAGAATATGTGAGAAACAAAGAGAGATTGTGATAGAAAGAGAGAGAGCGTGTGTAAGAAAAGCTGAAAGCGAGAGAGAAAGAGTGAGAACAAGAAATAGTATGCGAGAAAGAGAGACTGAGAGAGAGAGAGAGAGAGAAAGAAGAACCGCAAATGCGATTAAAATCAATCATTCGAGAATGAAAATGTGACCAATAACGAATGAGGTGTAACGTCTGATCTTCAGTTTCATCGCTTTTTATTCATTACCTTTGATTATATTATTGCTTGTAATATTAATTCGAGATACCTTGAATACAAAAAGTAATAAACAATGTTAGTCCGTCTCTTACATTTCGTACCCCTCGTGTTTCATTTCTGTAGACATTTTTATCTTATGTTCAACCTACAACATTTTCAACAAATAATTCTCCTATTTCTTGGTGTACATGTATAGGTGTACATGTTATAGACAAATTTCAAGAAAGTGGCATGAAATAAAATCATAGATCCAAAACAAATAAAAATCTTAGTAAATTCTATCGAATTTTATAGTCTAGCATTTTTTGAAGATTTTCATAAGCCATAAATTCATGAAGATCTGCAGTCTGCTTGTCTTCAACAAAATGGTGATCAAAGAATACAAGCTTTCGGCTTGATCTGATTATTTTACTTTGATTAGATGTAGCTATTATATGATAATATTTAAATGCGAAATTAAATATATGCATATACTATTTGAATAAATGTGGGATGATTACGGGCAGCTCTAGAAGCCAAATTGGAAAACAATTGCTCCATTGAAATTTTAAAAAATTCGAAAATGTAGGATATTTTTTGGTCAAATTAGTAAAAGTACCATTTTTATTTCATGATATATAAGTATTTACAATCTCAAAACATGAAATGTAGTGTTTCAAGCGTAAACAAAGGTGTCGACCACACTAGCAAATATCTATTTTGCATTAAAGTAGTTATTTAGACAATCAAAAACATTGGCCCCTACTTCAGGCAACCAAACTGCGTAAACGATTTTAAAGCTTCAGCGTTGAAAACTTTTTTTACAAAATCGCAATTTTAAACCAGAAATCGATGCAGTAGTGTTCAAACCTAACTATTTGATTTGATCAAGCCTAAAAATTGAGATTAATTACTAACAACAATAAGGGAGACGCGGTCATGCAGATCCGTGTACCTGGTTGCCTGTCCAAGGGGTAAGATTGGGAACGGTGTACGTAGTACGTACAGTACATATTATCTTTATATAGCAATTTACATCGTAATACATATGTATATGAAACTAACATTCTACAGCAAAGTATAGCAGTTCGATATAATTTTTATTTAACAGTCGTACGATCGTAAGAAATATTTTCGTCGCTGTTTTCTATTTGATAATATACACGTTGAACGTTCCTCGATCTCGGAATAAACATTCGCGTCAAATAGGTTAGGTTAGAGAGACCGATTATTTCGCGCAGAAACTATAGCATTCGCATAGTTGTAGTCACGAGAGTAAAGTGCCATATTGCAATGATAAGAAAGATTTCTTCGTACCGTGAGATAAAGAGTTCCAATGATTGTTTAATATAAAATATAAAGGACGGTCGGTTGCCGCAGGGAAGAATATGGCGGTTATGCCGCTTGTCAATGTGGCAGATCACTGACAATAATATGAGAAACGGGTATCGCTGTACGCCCACACGTCTATCGAATGCCGATAACAGCTTAGCGAATTTCTCGTTGAAAACTGCACGTGCTGTACGGAACAACGATGAGTATTTTGAAAAAGAGGTAACCCTTTCTCATGTCTTAACCGTCTTGTTGATTTTTCCGCTGAGAATCTTGCTTTTACAGATTAAACGAATTCGAAGACGTACTGAACGCCGAAGAAATAGATCTTGTTAGCATCAAACGATTATGCTTTCACGGTAAGATTTTTATAATGTTGATATCCGCCCTTTATCAACATCTGAAAAGCTGATAATGCTGTTTAACACTCGTTCGATTCCAGGATTGTTCTCATTTCTTGATAGTTCAAAGATGGGGTTTTTCAGGAGTCAAAAGCGCTAGATAAAAGATCAATGTAGACCGCTGTCTACCTCAGAAGTCCTATTTTTATATTTACGAAGCGTAATTTGCTTTACGAGAATAGCTATATGCGCAGCTTTGCTGTTGAATAATGCAAATTACGCCTCCTAAATGTAAAAGCAGGACTTTTGAGAGAAACAATGGTATAGATTGATCTTTTATCTAGCACTTTTGAATGACAAGACGCATTCTGCAGTCTTCCAATTCTGGAAAGGAGAACATCCCCTTAAGCAAACTTATGTGCTTTGTTCAATACTGCATTTTTCATAACGCCACCTTCTCTTGGTAGAAATACATTCCACAGTGTTAAACTTGTTATAAAATATATGTCATACATATATGTGATACACCTGAATAGATAGCTTAACATGTACCATCGGTGGTACACATAACATGGAACATCTTAATCGAAGCCTAACGAATTACGCATTCTTTCCAGGAATACCGGACGAAGGGGGCTTGAGGCCGCTATGCTGGAAACTTTTGTTGAACTATTTACCTCCGACTAGAGCCAGTTGGTCGGAAACACTTAGTCGCAAGAGAATACTTTATAAAACTTTTATCGGTATGCTATTTATTGTTCTTCTGTTCAGGATAGATTCCTGAACATTCTGATCAGGACAATACAAAGGCTTGTTTGTTTCAGAGGATCTAATTGTCACTCCTGGCGAGGGGAACACGGATGGAGAAAGGGTAGATGTTACTCTTCACGATCATCCATTAAACTTAAATCCCGATAGCAAGTGGCAAACTTATTTTAAGGATAACGAAGTTCTTTTACAGATAGATAAGGATGTTAGGTAAATTTTCGAATATAATCGGGCTTCTATAATTATCTAGCATAACTAAAATATAATCGTTCGTTCTGTAGGAGGCTCTGTCCAGATATCTCTTTTTTCCAACAAGGCACAGATTATCCTTGTAAGGAGATCGTAAACGCCAGTGGCCAGAAACGTTTACATCACAGAGTACAGCATACAGTTTTGAGAAGTGCAAACGTGGAGAGAAAAGGTCTCGGCGTTACTAAGGTAATAGAGTCTATAGATAAAATAAGGTAAAAGTAAAACTAAATTCAACTTGCCATGTTCTTACGCTGACGTGGAAAGCAGCAGGTAACGGTAAATTGTTTTATCGAATAGACTACGCTTAAATGCAGTATATGTTAATTTTAATTTTACGTTCGTTGTAGATTGCAGTTTCCATTAGAAAAGCTGCAGAAGATTATGCACCGCTTGCAGAAGGTGGCGAGGCGCACTGGGAGGTTTTAGAGAGAATACTTTTCCTGTATGCGAAATTGAATCCAGGCCAGGGTTATGTGCAAGGAATGAACGAAATCGTTGGACCCATTTATCATGCCTTCGCTTGCGATCCTGATCAGAAATGGAGGGGTACGATACAATGATTTCCAAACGATCTGGATACATTGATCGATTTAATAATGAAATTGAATGTTTCGTAGAACACGCCGAGGCAGATACGTTTTTTTGTTTCACCAATTTAATGGCTGAAATTCGAGACTTTTTTATTAAGTCTCTGGACGAAGCAGAGTTTGGCATCAACTCGATGATGAGCAAACTTACCACACAAGTGAAAGCTAACGATCCCGAAGTTTGGATGCGTTTACGCCAACAAGAATTGTGCCCACAATATTACAGTTTCAGGTAGATCGATTAAATGCGCGTTACTCTGTTCATTGAATCGAATTTAAACATTTTTCCCAGATGGCTGACGCTTCTCCTGTCTCAAGAATTCCCGTTACCCGATGTCATGAGAATTTGGGACTCTCTGTTCGCCGACGAGAACAGATTCAGTTTTCTAATACATATTTGCTGTGCCATGATCTTGTAAATAACGATTGTCTGTGTAAAGTGGATCTTTAGTCGTTCGTATAAATACACACGGAACTTTTCAGGTTACTGAGGGACCAACTGCTTGCTGGCGATTTTGCTACGAACGTTAAACTTTTACAAGTAAGCGAAGGAACACAATGAATATACAGGATGATATTCACAATGAATATCTCCGTTGTTTTTAATAATACAAGAAAATGTTTGGTTCAGTGAGGCAATTATTGTGACGGAGAAGTTTTTTCTCTCTAGGTCATATCTTCCGATATTTCAAGGTCATCGTTGGTTTTTTAAATCTAACGACGTATTTTGATTAGCGTAATGTAATAGCTAATGAAAAGACAAATTCAACCAATTCATTTTCATTTATTATGTTTTTCAAGAATAACTCCTTCGAAGGTCATTTGAAGGTCAACATATTATACATGATTGAATTTACCTTTTCATTAGCTATAACCTTACACTAGCTGCAATACGTCGTTCAATTTAAAAAAACGATGATGACCTTGAAATATCGGAAGATGTGACCTAGAGAGAAAAAACTTCTCCATCACTATAATTGCCCAACTGAACTAAACATTTTCTTGTATTACTAAAAACAACGGAGATATTTTCGCTGTAAATCAACCTGTATATATAATGGATGAATTTTTCTTCTAGAATTTTCCTTCGATGGACATTCAGATAGTGCTTTCCAAGGCTGCTGCGTTAGCAGGGAAGTGTTTAAATTCACCGTAACATACGGTTGCGTGCAACTTCGTGCAGGACTGAAATCGTAAACCGATGAAGAGTTTGAACTATTCAAAGGTCTGATTTAGGTATGCCGTTGTTCTCTTTATTTTTTCCCTCTGCTTTTACTTTTTGTGTATTGTTAATTTTTGTTATATATGTCCGAGCCGTTTAAAACACAAAATGTTGTGTAGAGTAATGCTGATCAGTGTTATGAAAAGAACATGGAGATTCTTGAATTGTGTTAAATATAGGACACGAGAAATGTAGGGAGAGAATCGAATAAAAATATTATTTTCATTTCTATAATCGTTTTGTTGGAAAGTTAATAGTTCAGGCGCTACATTAAACGTTGTTTGCCTTAGGAAACCTCGTGCGAGCGGATTCTAGATTAGAACTACATGTCTGCTTTACATTTGCGAATAGATAAGCTTGTCGATGCGAGGCAGATGTGGATGTTCTATATATACAATTCTCTAGCATAATAAAATATAATGATATTGTGCGCGAGAATCGTTGAAATGTAAAATGATTAGTAACGTTTTATACTCTCAAGAAATAAAAACCATTTGCGTTTGTATAGGATGATTAAGATATGAATGTAGCTCTCTATTTCCTCGTAACACGACGAAATTAAGAGACGTTCTTAACCTTGAACAAGATAGGTTTAATCTTTGCGAATGTTATTATTACACCTTATTGAGAAACATTTCTTATGAAATGTCAGATCAGGCAAAATAAAAGATTTCATATTCTAAAGCAATAGCAATGCAATATTTATACATATCATTTTCCTATCGATTTGATTAATATTATTCGAAACAGTGTTAATCTCACCAATAAAGAGTTTCTCGATAAGGTTGAGAAGATCTGTGCTGTGAATGAACAAATCAGCCACAAGAAAAATGTTAATCTTGTTACCTTTAAGAGAGATGAGAGAAGAGATGTTTTTGTATGCTTTAAAAGCATTTATTCGTGATGTTGAAAATCAACACAGAAGTAAAACGAAAATGTTCAAAAACGTTTGGAATACTGGCTGATTCAGTACGCATTTTGTATCGATTAAACAGTAATACATTATTATTGTTTGTACGCGCAATAATTACATAATCTGTTTAAGTAAAATATTATTATATTTTGTAATCTTATTTTTGTAATGACCTACGACATTTGTCCTACGTTTATAAAATAAAGCAATGTTATATTTGCATAAAATGTTTTATATATGTATTATTAGGTCCGGGGGATTAAATTAGGCGAGATAAAGTGAAAGATATTTTGAAAGAATTATATGTTCCGGGGCACGGACTTAGGAAATATATATAAACATGTAATATATCTTTAGCATGGAACAGAACCTACATCATCCTCAGCAGGAAACAGAACCCACTTCGGTTTCGGTGGTTCCCACTATTTCCTATATTATCTTCAGTATGGAACAGAACCTACACCATCCTCAGCATGGAACAAAACGACATCATCTTTAGCATGGAACAGAACCAACCAGTCAATGTTCTTCTTATAAATGTTTATAATATAAATTATGTACACGTACAATACAAACATTTTATGTATGAATCTACAATGAATGAATAAAGACAATGTAATAAAAAAGCATATCTGCGTTATATTTATTGCATCACCAACTTTTCCCAAACGTCCGACTTGTCGTAAAGTTATACTACTGAATTCCGCGGAAACGTACGCCCGTCTAAGTCATTGATGAGTCACTGTACTGATTTGGAATTGCAAAAATAGCGAAACTTTGAGAAACAAAATTTTCGAGAGTCTCGCAAGCCATTGAGTTGTACTACTGAATTTTGTGCCACCTCCTTCGATATTATATTCTCCTAATACAAAACTCAATTTTCGAGATTTTCGACCGTCTGGCCTGTCGTTGAGTTGTACCACTGAATTTTCGCCAATTTTTCGGCCGTCTGGCTTGCCGTTGAGTTGTACTACTGAATTTTGTGCCACCTCCTTCGATATCATATTTGCCTAATACAAAAACCAATTTTTCGAAAATTTTCAACCGTCTGGCCTGTCGTTGAGTTGTACCACTGAATTTTCGACATTTTTTTCGGCCGTCTGGCTTGCCGTTGAGTTGTACTACTGAATTTCGTGCCACCTCCTTCGATATCATATTCTCCTAATACAAAATTCAATTTTCGAGATTTTTGAAAATTTTCGGAAATTTTTGGGTTTCTACTAGGAGAACATGATAGTTAAGGAGGTGGCATGATATTTTCGTGCCACCTCCTTCGATATTATGTTCTCCTAATACGATATTCAATTTTCGAGATTTTTGAAAATTTTCGGAAATTTTTGGGTTTCTACTAGAACATGATACCTAAGGAGGTGGCACGAAAATATCATGCCACCTCCTTAACTATCATGTTCTCCTAATACAAATGTCAATTTTCGAGATTTTTGAAAATTTTCGGAAATTTTTGGGTTTCTACTAGGAGAACATGATAGTTAAGGAGGTGGCATGATATTTTTGTGCCATCTCCTTCGATATCATATTCTCCTAATACAAAACTTAATTTTCGAGATTTTTGAAAATTTTCGAAAATTTTTGGGTTTTTACTAGGAGAACATGATAGTTAAGGAGGTGGCATGATATTTTCCTACCAACTCTTTTACTGATATTCTCCTGATACAAAACTTAATTCTACCATCGAATATTCATATTCAGGGTGTGGAAAAAGAACACATTAATTGTTGTAACTAATATTCTTTATTTTTCACAAAAATAAATACAATATGAAACGTGTATCGTAAGAAGAAACATTGGGACTACAGGAGGTGCGGATAGGCGGATCTAGTGATAGATTCCCCTTGCCCCTGTGCCGTCGCACAATATAGAACAAAAGAAAATCTTATTATATAATATACCATATTGAATGCAGAATATTCAGTTCTTGCTGATAGGAGGACTCTTAGAGCTCATACTTGCCTATTACGTACCAGGAGGTTCGTAGTCACACGGTGACACGATCACGCAGGTGGCACGATCATCTCTCTATCCTTCATTGTCTTACGTATCACGAAGGTAGGGAAAATGAGTTCACAAACCCGCCACCGTAGATGGCGCCACTCTGATGTTGTCCACGGTGTGACGGCTCTGTCCAGGCCTCGTTCAAATTTCTTTTCACGTAACATGGAACGAAACTATCGTAATGTCTTCTATATATTTACAATTAATGTTGTTTGATTAAAAAAACGCTGCTTAATATTTGTCACTGTAACTGTTGGCTAAAGTGTAGATTATCAAATGAATTTTACATGCCGAAGGATCAACTCAAAGGGGTAGCTCGCTTACGAAAGCACCCCTCTTTAAATTAATCACTGGATAATAGACACATTTATATTCGTTCGTTGTATCCGGCGAGCCCTGCTGTTGGTTGTATATCACTCAAATCCTTCTGTCATAACTGGACTGCGGATTTTATGCACTTATGCGAAAAACGAGTATGTGCAATTTAAAGCAATGTACAGATTAAAAGGATTTCAAAATCTCAATGTACAACACTAGGACAACAGAGTTCTTCTCTCGGGGCCGTCGCAATCTTTTTCGAAAGGCGACCGCACCGCAGCGGCGTTAAATGAAAAAATGACTGCGCCGATTTGGTAGGTGGACGGGGTAGTTTCGGGAAATAGACGATGGCGAAGGGGTGGCTGTGGACGGAGAGTGTCGAATGTAATACATAGAAAGAGCAAGGAATACATAGATAGATGCGCATATTCGAAGCCCGGGGGTGTTTGCATGTTTCTGGCTCCATGTCCGAGAGAGCATGCTTCCGGCTGATCGCCCACATACATTTTCGTTAAAACGCGTGTTCCGTTCGTTTCATTAATTTTAATGCTCGCCGAGCATTCTGTTCATTTCTGCGCAACATATGAATATGGGATTCGCTGTTCTCCCGCTCTCTCTCTCTTTCTCTCTCTCTCTACCGTTGCTGTTCTCTGTCCGTTTGCAGCTACCCCTCGTGCAGTTTCTCTGATTCCTCTTTCGCGCCGGAGCAGGGCGCGGAGCGTTGTGCACACGCAAAATCTGTGGCCGTGCGGACGTGGAACCGGCGTGTCTGCGTGGGCCGCGCCACGCTACGCCACGCCACGCCGCGTTATGCCACGTTATGCCGCGTTATGCCGCGCCGCGCGGTACACAGAAAGCCGCGACGGTTTTCCGAGTGTATCGGTGTGGCGGCTACGTATGAGAGAGCAACGAGTTCGCTCATGCGAACACGGCCTCGGGTTGGTTGATATTAATTAATAATCAGAAACAGATGCGGCCTGAACCCGCTCCGTGCCGCACCGTGCGAGGCGGCTTCGAAACGATAATTATTTAAGTCTCTCCACGCTTCCATCGCCCGACCACCCCCGTCAACCTTCACCGCGCCACCCAGCACCCCCCCGCAGCATCCCCGCAGCACCCTCGCGCCTCGTCTTGTTCGTTTTCCAACGGCTCGTCCTCCAACCTCCTCCTTCTCCCCAGCATCCTCCCCAAGTTTTCCTCTTCCCCGTCTCTTGCCAGTTCTCGAACGCGCCCATTGCGGCGTGCTAATTAAAGAGCATTCGCCTACGAATTTTACGTGGCTCTCGCTTCGTTATGCACGGCCCGTTACCCCCGGCACCCTTCTCGGCGAGCCTGTAACCCCGCGGGAGAATACCCTGGAGACCTTGTGCCACATTTTATTTTCGAATCGCTTCCGTCGCACCGAATCGCCGAGAAACCTTGCGGTTCGTACTCCCCGAGGCAGGGCGCCACCGAGAAAGTCAGCGAACCGGGACCACCCCCGGGGGGAAGGATTCGATGAATATAAGGAGAAAAATTCTGTTGGATTAACGGCGAACCGCTTCGGCTCGCGCACCACGCGTCGAGAACGAATTAGGAGGATTTGGAGCAGAACGAGCCGGGCGCGTTCAACCACGCCGAACTGTATCGGAAAGCCCGTAGCCGTACTACGGCAATCGGTCGTTGCGCCCGTCTCCACCCTCCCCCGCCACCACACACACCCACGCCCATCACCCTATCCACCAACCCCCGTTCAATTGATTTTCCTCATTTTCGATTCAAGAACTTTGAAACGCTTTTACTTCCGCGACGACGAGGTCAAACTTTCCTAAATTGTCGGCGGGGCTGATTCTTAGGGGTTAATCAACAAGCATCTACCTGTGTTGCATCCCTCAACCAGTCGAAATGGGATGCAACGTTAGCTGTCCACTGTTTAAGCAGTCGAGGGGCTGTAACATTATTGAAAATATTGTTTAGATTATTAAATATGTTGGTATCTAATCAATTACTAAACATTTAAGTATTGTATGAGGTATTATATTAATTTTATATTCATACAAAGAAAAAATTCAGGTAGAATGGAATTATTCTAGTTCGGGAGAAATGTTTCGTTCTCGAGTTAAAATAGCTTCGACTGCAAAGGGTTAACCTTCCGTTACTCGCGGCTTCTGCCCGACAAATATAGTCGCACTGTATCTCTCAGATACTATAAATTTAAATAAATAAGCCAATTACGCATTATTTTTTATTGAAAAATACATTACACTTTAGTTAAGTTACCTCCCACTCTAGACGCATTAGACGCAAGTCGTGTATCTGTCAGATACGCGCGAGTAACGGAAGGTTAAACTTGTTGGTGAATACTGTTTTATGAAGAATTTGGTACTTTATTCGAATTCGAGAAAAAATATTAGGCTTTCAAAACCTTGCAATTTTTGTTTGAAGAACTTCTTCGTACAAGAAATAGAACTTAGGAGTTATTTAAGAAATCTATATTTCACTTGAAAATAACCATCAGAATTACATATTAGATTAACTATAAGATTAAGGTTCTGGCTAGGAAAGTACAGAAGACGCGCGAGGAAGGGCGAAAGTGAAATTTACTCTGGATAAATTGAATTGTTGATTCGCGGACAACAGGATGAAAAGCGTTTGGAGAGAATTCGCTGGGAATTCGAGGGAACCATTTCCTGTTCCGGCTCTTTGAGTGTATTCGACAAGGACCAGTACTTACACCCTCGAACGGAGCCGACGCTTCGTCGTGATTGCGAGCGACGGAGGGTGAAAAAACTCGACCAACCCCTTTTTACACTTTTTGTCATTCTCGTGGGCGACAGCTAGGCAGAGGCGCGAAGACACGAGCGCGCAAAGACTCCGAAGAGAATGGAAAACGGAAGGGGCGCTGCCGAATAGGCGTAAACCCTAGGTCTGCCGATTAGTTTCGAGATTTCGATGAACGCTCTAGCAATGTTCCGACTAGACTGCGACTAGATGAAATTCAAAATCGTTGGTAAATTTAAAGAATTGACGTCCACGTATGATTTCTCCTCTTTTAGAATCATTAACCTCTTGCCGTATCATTTTCTTTACAGTTATAGTGATTACAGAACAGTGATTGAAACGTCTCTATCCTCAAAAATGTCGCAGAAGAGACATTTATCTTAAAGCTTAAACATTGATCACAAACGAATCAAATTTTATATCATTTGAAAAGAAAGCAAGGGGTTAAGGGATAACATTCGATTTACAACGAGCAAGAATAAGTAATGGAGGAAAAGAAAAACAGACGGATAATATATGGAAAGTCGAATTTGCAAATTCCTTGGAATTTTTCCGATACAGGCTAAATAAATAAGCAAACGGCGAACAGGGAGGAGACATGGGTGGGTTAGCGGAGAAGGGAAAAAATTCGAAATCCGAAGAAGAGTGGAAGAAAAATGGAGGAAAACGGTCGCGACTGGGGGTGGGGACGGTGAAATCGTTCGGCGTAGGGTAAATAAAGTTTTAAATTTCCGCAGTTCCTTTCGCGTTTCTCTCCGGTTGGCGCCTCCGCTATCTGCATAATATATCTCTAATGTGACGGAGGGAAAAGAGGGTGGCAAAAGTTGCCTCCGCCTGGTATAATGTAAGAAGAAAGGAGAGAGGGGAACGGGTTTCTGGCGGTGGCGGTGGTGGTAGTGGTCGACGACGCGACGCGACGATGGTGGTGGTGTAGCTACGCGAGGAGATCCTGCGAGAAAGTGGGACCTCGCGGGAGGCACGGTGCTTAAATAACGCGAGTTTGGATTTATAGTAATACTTTTATGAAATAATGTTAGTGGCGGATATTAAGGCAGACACTGGGAGCGTCGCTGGCTGAGCGCCATCCCACTTGCTCCCTTCGTCCGTGCCCACCGGCTTCCTCGACTTCCTCGACTTCCACTCGCCCCCGATTTCCCTTATTTTCCTTCTGGCGTGCTCATGAAAAACTTCCGGCGCTCCTTCTACTTCTATCGGTTGCTCTCGCACGAATCCGTTAGTTACGAGCCTCCGGGGCCGGGGAAACAAGAACGCGCGCCGCAAACTGCGGAGTATTTTTCTGTACACGCCTCGTCCACGTTTCTTTTGGAATCTTTTAAAACTCTTGTTCACTGTTATAGATATCTCTACGAAAGCCTATCGCGCTGATCGAATTAGAGGTGCGCGTCACATTGCAACTATCGGTCGTCGGATAGGGGAGAAATGAAAATCACCGACTCCTGATTTGACCGACAACGACTTTGATTGACGAATTGAACCGACAACTAAAACGTTCGAAGTATTTTCTTTACATTTTGCTCCAATAATGTAAGGGGTCCAATGACATCCCTGCACAACGTTAACATTAAAATAGCAGTACACAGAGAGAAGGTAAAAGACGCTATCGGCCAAAGTTATAGTCGGTGATTTTCATGGGACCCGATCAAGGTCGCGGAAGGTCGCGATAATTCGATAAAGCGTGCGCGACTCTTTTCGTTTCTAATTCATCGGTTCCGTGATTCCACCGCGCCGGCGAAATAGGATGTAGGTGCTCGAATTGAATTTCAAATAAAATGTTGAAACTCGCCGAGCCGTGATACACGGTACGATTATCAAAGATTACCATAGTGCACGCTTCGGTTGTTTTAGGAAAACTGTTCGAATCGGAGGGCAGAAATATCCTGTCGAGATTGTTGTTCGCGAACGGGGCAGGGAGCGATGCGACGTTTGTCTACTGGTATGTTTAGACACTGGGATTTTCGCAAGCGTTTTAAGGTTTTCTCTGTCGGCGTCCTCGCTCATTAATTTTTCACGCTCGTCCCAGTCTCGTCCCGCACACGCGTTAGGACTTGTTCGGACCTTGAGCGCCCAACGAGGCGAACTCGCGCGAACGAGAATCGCTCGCTCGCACGAGCAACCCCATAAATATTGTAGCGACGCGAGCCGCGGGAGGGTTTTCTGACTCGTTGGCGCTAATACGAGCTCTCCCGCTGCTTCTGAAGCTCCGAGGGCTTTTTTCGCGTCTGAAAATCTACGCGAATACACGGGGCTCGAGCCTCGAGGACTGAGGGTGTGCAAAACGAATTAAACGAAACCTTTGTCCGCGACTTTGACACCTTTCCAGATTTAGCCTTCGCGGGCTTTTCGGTTGCCTTACCTCGGCGACTGAACCCCTCGCGATTCTTACACTGAATTCATTCATTAAGCTCACGATATTTCAAGGATACAGCTGCTGCGAAAAGAACGTTTTGGCACAGGTGGCTCGATCATGGAGAAAATATCGAATATCCCGTGCCCGAATCAATTTACATTAGAAACTGCACTTTTGACCCTTCGCGCTCCATTGACACCCTCTGTCGTGATACTCGCGATGCCGATGCTATTTTTATTTACATCGAAACCGGAGCGAATCGATCAAACAAAATATAGAATTCTTCGATTTTCAACAGCTTCGCGCTGGACAAAGTTAGTACGGAAATATAATGGAGCGGTGCGGTGATTTTTGTTTCTATGTGCATCGCTATTCTCTCGTCGCCGCTCCACTAGAAACTGTTGCATTTAATTACATTGGTTTGATTTTACCGCGATTTTCACCGCTCCACTATATCTATATCCTTAGACTTCGTTCAGACACGGCGGAAACAGGGCGTTTTTATTTTTATTTAAACCACGATCTTATTTACATTAGCGTTTTCGTGTTTATTCACGCGTATCCGCGTGGTCGAACAATCGAAAACAAAAATCGCGCGGTTCCACCGAGTCTGAACGGGCTCTCCTCCGAAAAAATGCTCGGACCGTTGAGGGCTTAAAAATATTTTTCGACTGTCGTGCTCCGGCGAACGGAGCAAGGAGTAAAGGGATGAGCATTAAAAGTACTTCGATCGAAAACGGACCATTCTTTCGCAGATATTTCACATTGAAATGTCCGAGGCGAGCATACCCCGAATGTTGCTCGCTGGCTACCACGCCGCGGCTGTCCTCCCATGTATTTGCCTCTCTGACCACTGGCAAAGATCGGATTTGCCGAAATCCTCGTGTGTGCTGGCATGAAACCGTTCGGTCGGATAATTTTAGGATCGGGCGTGGTTCCTCCTCCCCGTGATATATTCGTAATAAAACCGCCGCCGCGCCGCAGCGCTGCTTACAAATTTATAGATCCTTTTTAATTTTATCGCTCCGCCCGCTCCCAATCAAATCAGCTTGGGATTCTTTGAGAAATTCCACGGAAAACTTGTTCCTTGTAAATTCATTTTCAGACAAATATGTGGAGATATCGATGACGTACTGTCGTAACACATTTGTGCGTGATTGGTCGCCACAATATGTTACAAATTTATAGGTACTTTTTAATTTTATCGCTCCGCCCGCTCCCAATTAAATCAGCTCGGGATTCTTCGAGAGATTCCTTGTAAATTAATTTCGACAGAAATATGCGGAGGCATCGACGACGTATCTTCGCATGATTGGCCAATTGGCCGCCCATATTTCGTTTTCGAAAGCAAGACCGCGGTCGTCCGCGACTCGTTTAACCATT
Organism: Lasioglossum marginatum; assembly: GCA_028455795.1. Taxonomy (NCBI): domain Eukaryota; kingdom Metazoa; phylum Arthropoda; class Insecta; order Hymenoptera; family Halictidae; genus Lasioglossum; species Lasioglossum marginatum. The sequence goes on from CM052276.1 coordinate 4,960,333, forward strand.
TTAACAGAAACTTCTTTGTTCTCTGCTATCCGGTTTGTCCAGCAAAAGGATTGCGGAATTACCAGGGGCTGGCTCGTTTCCGGAAGAGAGATCGACAGAATCCTCTTCTTGAAACGCGGGTGGTAGTTGGAGAGTTTTAAGCGTCTCTTCCTTGGTCTCTTCGTGTGCAATCGATTCTTCCGCCATATTGCACGGACCACTTCAAGGGGCAAGGAGGCACGCGTGAACGCTGGAACAGCAACCGGTTAGAAAAAAAAAAGAAACGAAGGAGAAAGGAGAAAGAGAGAGAGAGAGAGAGAAAAAAGCGTTCCAAGAGAGTTTCGCGCAGCCACCCCCGAACGTTCGTTTTCGTTTTGCCCACCCGTGGGGCTAAACCGGCACAATATTTACGGGGTCGCAAACCGCCCAGTGATTTTCACTTAAGCCGATTCGCTTCGTTGAGAATTCAAGATATATCCGTTCGAGCACGTTGTTTCGCGCTTGAAAGCGAGCACACGATAGCCGGCCAACGAACGAGAAACTTTCATTGTCCTCGTATCCACTCCATCTGCGCCCGAAGTCTTCGAGAATTTGACCTTCCTTATTTTTTGTTTACAATCAGGCGCACGAGAACGATCCTCGCGATCGAACCTGAACCTGCCGCCTTTTCTTCGACCTTCAAGAACAAAGGACCGTGCATAAGCAGCGAAATCAAAGTACAATCCGAACCATTCAATAATTTAAAATCTTTACGAAAGACGGCGCGAGAGGAAAATAAATTTGAAAGAAACTTTCCCAATTATATTCTGGACACTACCCTTAATTCCCCGAATGATTCACGCGTCTGGAAACTCATAGCAAAAATATTCAGTTTTTATACGACATTTCAACACTCAAGATTATTTTAAAGAACATTTAAGAGACGAGGAAATCTACCGCTCGGCCCTGCATATTCATTCTCCTTTTTGAAGAATCATTGTGCTGCGCGTTTTTTACCACGTTTTTCGGAGCGATCGGTAAGAAAGTAGGTAGCCATTATGTCCGATTAGTATTGTGATTGTGTAACCGACGCGAGGTGACTCCATTATGGAGTGTGCTCGCGCGTGTCGCATTATGCCAACGAAATACTATTCAATATAATCGCTGGCTCCCTTTCCCTCTCTTTCATTCGCCCGAACGTTTGGCGCTCGTTGATACGGAACCCGTAATACGAATGGGGCGAAGGGACATCTGAAATTTTTAAAAAATTCCCGATATGCGCTATCGGGGAACAATTAATACCTCTAATAAAATCTGCGAGAAGTTTCAAGAGAGCAGCATCGACGTTTACTTCGGCAAAGTTCCGTCTCGGATCTTCGAAAGTTGCCGGAGACCCGTTTCTACGGATTCCTCGGGGGAAGTTTCGAGCAAATAATCGCGTTCTACCTTTCCGTCTCGCGTAGATTCTTTCGGTAAGATTTTTGACTAGACAGAAGGGATGGTATCGGGAAAGAGGTAAGGCTGGTGGGAGAGGTATAAACGCGGTGGTTTCGAAGCGGCCGTTGTTGGTAGGATATTCCGGTGGGCTTGGTAGCATCCGCGAGGCTCGTCGTCATACAATTTATTGGTAAACTTTGCTAGCTTGTTAGAGGGTTACGTGCGCTGGGATAAGAAATATCTAGAGTGGTATCCAAGCTCCGGTGGGGCCTTCGCCGTCTCCTCCTCGTAGTAGTAGCGGGAACAGCAACCAACCCCCCGTTTCTCCCAGACACATTCGCCCGTTCGTGTCGCCGACATTCTTTGTCGCTGTGTGCACTAGCATCGCAGACAGTACCTGGAGCAGTAGGTAGCAGCATCGGCAGTGGCATCAGCACCAACGGCAGAAGCAGACCCAGAAGCAGCACAAGCCCTCTTGGTTGTAGGGTTAGAATACCAGGGTTGCCTCCATCGGGCCATTGGTCTGCACCACTGGCTTCGACGCTCTGCAAACCACCACCAGCCGCCTCTGCCATCCTCTGCCATCATCCTCTGCCATACTCTGTCTCCCGATCCTCCCTTCTCGCGCTATCCTAACCTTCTCTTGGCAGACTTTTCCAAGAATATGAATATCGCACGCTGTCCCACGGACACGAGCCGACGATAGCTTCCTTTCTCCGAACTTGTACCGTCGCGTCGCACGAAACTATGTATACTGATTTAGGCTACCAATCTTCGTTTCGCTTTGACCTTTCCCGTCCACGAGCGAAGAATAACCTAGACACAACGATCAACCTATCCACGGTTCACCGGAACAGGTGGTACGCGGCGGAAGGTTACAAACAGACTGCGGATTCTACGCGTGCACGTCAAAACCACGCCTCCTCGATTCGAAAACATTCCGTACCGTTCGCGACAGATTTTTTGCGATCGGTTAATCACTCGCATATGGTATTTACAATCTGAAAACGTGAAATTTACTGTTCCGATCACACTGGCAGATATTTCTTTCGCATCGAAGTAGTTATTTCATTGAATGAAAATGTGTGTACGTTGAGTGTTGTAAAGCTCCATGTAACCAATTATTAATTTAAGTTTGCAAACTTTGGGCTCAATGTGGAACCCGAGAGCATCGTCGCACAACTTTTCTCGATTTCGAAGGAAACGTTTTTTCGCTCCGGTCGGAATACACGTACACGGTGGCGGCGCGCCGGGACGTGAATCGTCTTGTCGGAGAGACTATGGGGCAGGAGCGAAGGGCCAATTAAGCCGACAAAGGCGGCCGTTTAGATTACGAGTGTTACCGAGTTTCCCCAATTTCCACTTAACGTTGCTTAACAGGTTATTCTATTAGCAGCTGCAATGCGGCAGTATTTCGCGAGAGAAACGAAGCGCGGTTATGCAGGACTATCTTTGTGTACAACAGGCTGCAAGAACGTATGCGCGTACATAGAGATGTACGTATATATAATACGGTCAAAGGGGGCGGGGAGGATTGAAATTCCCTCGGAATTTCGCTGCCAACAGTCTCTGTGTGCTTTTATGCCTATGTGCTTACTTCTGTTGTGTGCATTTATATATGTATATCTATATGTATACGCGCCACTACATATACATCGTACGTAACCAGCAATGTGAAAGAGAGAGGAGAGGGTTGGAGATATGACGAGGGGAACGAGGGAAGAGAGGAAGAGAAACGGTGCCGGGGACAACAATCATAACAATCTAGTTAAACGTTATAAGGATATCTCGCGCTAAGAGGCGTGCCAAGCGTTGCATAAAATCAAATGGTACGCCGAGCCGAGAAGTTATTGTCGTTTCTCATCCTACGCTCAGTTTTCGTCGCCGAAAATTCAGCCGAGGATCTTCTGCCTCTCGGAGTTTCCCTATTCTATCCTAGCCATCGTCTTCTCCTTTCCTCTCGCGGTCCTCCTTTGCTCGCTGTTCGCCACCGGTCTCCTCCAAATTCTTCCCCCTCTTCCCCTCCACCCGTCTCGCGCGAATGCTCTTGGAATTTTCCTCGAATCCGCCGCGTGTTCTCTTTCTCGTTATATTTTATATTTGTAACGAAGAAAAAAGAAAACGTGGGACGATCGTCGGAAAAACGAGCGAGAGACGCGACCGAAGGGGGGACGCTTAAGATGCTTCGGCGTCGAATCGCGTTTCACCGGTAATGGTCCCATCGAACGAACAAGCAAGTTCATAATGAGACTTTCTATTCCGTCAACGATATCGGATAATTGCGTCCCTGCTGTCGATCCTCGAAATAGGGTAATGGAGAACTCGCGAAATCGGCTTCGAGGGGTTAAATTGAAATTGAAATCACTCGAAATTACTTGCAGTCTCGAGGACTATCGAGAAGGTTGATATACCCCTTCTGCCCTTGGAATCGAATATTACTTTCGACTCACTCGGAACCGATCCGTTTCGTTACATCCACTCGTCACGTGTAACGGCGCAACCAGCGGCGAGTGCTTTCTTTTGCACGCTACGCGCGTGCTCATGTTCTCGTCTCGTTACCCTGAGCTCTTCAACTTTTCTATGCTCTTATATGTTAAATATTCTTATATTCATTTCTTAATATTGAAATTTATATTTATATATATATTTTTGTTTAGAAGCAAATTTCCACCTTTGATAAAGGTTCAAAACCGAACCGAAACGTCAGGAAAGAAGTAAAAAAGTTTTTGCAAAATTGTTATTTAGTAATTGATCGAAACGGTAGCGCCGAAAACATCTATAAGTTTGATATGCTCTTATATGTGCTCGTAATTATGGAAGTGATCACTTTCATAATTGTGGGCACATATTTAAGTCTAGATTCAAATTCAATTTTCAATCAGTATGTTTACAGTGGCCGGATTTAATATTCGGACACTCTAAAAAACACGATAACTTTTTTAATATTGTACTATGCGATTCGAACTTTTTTGGAAGCTAGAGCAATTAGTTTACTACTGGATGTGAAAAGAAATTTTTTCTAAAATTGCTATAGATCGGAATTGTAGAAAAAATACTAAAAGTTATATCGAAAATTTAAAAAATACGTTATGTAGATCTGTGTCAATTATATGCACTGTGAAAGTTCCATCGAAATCGGTTGGTGCGGGAGAAAACGACAGGCATTGAAAGATGTAAGAATCCTTAGATTTATTGCAGTTAGAGGCCGAAAATCGTGAAAATCTGCAATTTTTACCATCGTTAAACGTTTGTAGCTCATTCCAATATCGACCGATCTTGATGAAATTTTTAGAATATGTTTAATTGACACAGATCTACAAAACGTATTTTTTAAATTTTCAATATACGCCCACATAAAAAAATTGTAAAATGCAACTTCTACTATTTTTTCTACAATTCCGATCTATTGCAATTTTTGAAAAAATTTCTTTTCACATCCAGTAGTAAACTAATTACTCGAGCTTCCAAAAAAGTTCAATTGTAGAAAAAATACTAAAAGCTGCATTTTACAACTTTTTTATGCGGGCCTATATTGAAAATTTAAGAAATACATTTTGTAGATCTGTGTCAATTAAACATATTTCGAAAATTTTTTAAATTTTCTATATGGGTCCACATAAAAAAGTTGTAAAATGCAACTTTTAGTATTTTCTCTGCAATTCCGACAACTTGCAATCTTTTTCAAAAATTTTAGTCACGTCGCGCAGCAAACCAATTGTCCTAACTTCCCAAAAAATTTCAGATCGTATGGTCCGATATTAAAAATGTTGTCGTCTTTTTAAGAGTGTCCGAATATTAATGGGATTTTACCTTGAAGAGCTACTTTCGCGCGAAAACAATTATTTGCTACATCCTCGATACGTTATCACCGCCGACCGAAATTTCACGTATTTCCCTCGATGCAACGAATTCCCACACGCAGAGTCGGCGACAGAGTCGCCGACGTATTGTGCTCGGCGAAAAAAAGCGATTGCAACAATGGCGAGGCGGCGCGACAATGTCTCAGCACGTAGCCTCGAGGCCGATAGAAAGGAAACGCGGACTAGTTACAGTCACTGTATAAACCAGACTTCTCCGGCGCGCGTGATAGGGAAGAAACACACGGCGACAGACGAGTTTGCTCGTCGATCGAAGTCCGTTCATCGACCGGATCGTCTCTGTGGGATGTCGAAAAAGATGCTAGATACTACCGACGTACGGCTGTGAACGGTGAACAACGAACGCGGCGGGAAAGGGGTCGGTAGAAGGCTCGGTCTCTTAATTATAAAGCCCACCGGCGATAATTGTCGTGTAGTTGGACCAACATTGTGACTGCATGTTTTCCCGCCACGCCCATCTCGGTGTTCATCTCAGCGGGCGAGTCTTTTCTTCGTGTTTGCGCTCCCGTGGGATCCTGCCTCCTTGGATCTTTATTAACCGTACCGGAATCGAGATTCCAAGATCGATCTCGCCTCCCACCGGTCTTCGACCATTTCTGCGTGAGAACCGATACGCTCGAGACAATTTGTTCTTTGCCTTTGAATCGTTTGATACGGCACAATTTCTCGGTAATTATCATTCCTGCTTGCAGCCCCTTCTTCGAGGACGTCGCGACGATGTAAAAGCTCTTTTAATATATCTTTTATCTACTAGTGGGTGTTGTTCGACTACAGGTGGGAGAAAATTTAAGGGGTGGTTTTTCCATGACAATACATATATGTTGATAATGAAGAATAGAGAAATTGCACTCGCAGCTATTTTAACTCGAAAGTTAAATTTCTGCCGACCTAGAATATTTCCATTTTCTATGACTTTTTAAATCTTGTCACCATGTACACGTTAACCTATTAAACACTAACCTATGGAATATATTAAGATAGAAAATAAATTTCTATTTCCTTCCAGTTTGTTGCGAATTCAGATAGAAAGTTTTAATGAAGATCCGCTGTTTAATCATGACATGATTTTTTCTAAACTTAACTTGTCTCGGTTCCCAGAATCACCCTGTACAGAACCACAATGCACGTTAATTCGTGGCACCTCGGTGAAAGGAAAGTCATCGGAGAGCCGAAAACATGGAAACTCGAGAATATCGAAAAGGGCACGCGAGCCGCTTTCACGGATCATTCGGCTCGATCGATCGTGGATAATTTTGGAAATCGTCGCGTCGCGCGTCGCAGAAAATCGATGGGAGGGGGAGAAGAAAGCGAGCAAGGCAGGGGGTAGAAATTCCTCTCCTCTTTTCATGGAAACTCGATAGCCAAAATATTGAATTTCCGTAGAAAACGTAGGATGGACGCGATTCCCCCGAAATCGGGGATGCAAGAAGTCGACGTAACAAAGAGGCTGACTCTTTTCACCTTTCCAGCCCCCTCTCCATCCAGGTCGATCCTTGCGCGCGCGACCCTTCTTTCCTTGGTTTTTTGGTAGCGAGGCACGAGGGTGAGCAGCGAGAACCACGAAACTCCCTTCGAATTACAGACGAGATCCCGCGGCGAGGCCCGATTCTAATCGATCCTTTGATTCCGCGCCGTTTTAACTCTGCCCCGCGGGCATCCCTTAACGAAGACGTTGCCCTCTCTGCCTTTCGTCTCTCTCCCCCAGTCGGCAGTTTTTTCGGGGCAAGTTTCCTCTATTTGGTCAGTCGCTCCGAATCTGTGGGAATTCCCGCAATTTCGCGTTTCGTTTCCAATCTGCCCAGGGAGCTAATAAAATTGTTGAAATTTTTTGAAAAGTCATCTGCTCAATATCGCAGACTATTTATAATATTCACCTCTTTCAACGACGAAGCTAACGACAACTCGGTGGCCGGTACTGGTCCACGCCTTTGTAAATCGGATGCGTGTTGTCGAGAGAAAGACTGTTGGATCCAGCGAAACGGGGAAATCTACGGCATTTCCGGAACGCAGCGGGGCGACTTTGGCCCATTGAGAACTGACCGAACGCCACAATGTAATTCGGTCCGGGTCATCGTGTAACGTGGAAACGGGCGTTAATGCGCCCTTAACGAACCCTCTTAATCCAATTCCGTGCAAAGTAACGAAATTATGTGGCAGCGGACCGGAAGCTGCGGCCAGCTTCCCGGCAGCGCTTTCTCCTTGTCCCATTTTGAGTGCTCCTCGTTCGCTTCTGACGTATCGGAGGGCAACGGTCACCGCTTGCTGCCCCACTTGCTTCGCCCATCAAAATCCGTCCATCGCGTTTCTCCTGTATCACAGTATATGTAGATGTTAGGGGTCTTAAGAGTAGATTATATTACTATGTGTTATACTGACTAATTATGATAAAGCATACAAATTACAATCGTATTGCGTACATTTTAGGAATTGTTATCAGATTCTAGAGGTTGACAATCTTCACATATCGCACAGGTTTCTCTCTTCCCGAACAGATACACGTGTCTGTAGGAATGATCGAATATCTTTAGGCGATTAAGGTATTTCAGTGCGTAATTTTAGTTGTCCTTGAAAAATAAAAAGAATGTATTAAAACCAGAGGCCACTGATTTAGATGGGGTTTTACTTGCTTTATAACTCCATAAAACCAACCTACGTGCACTTCCTACAGGCGCGCCCGCCGGAAGGTTAATAAAGGTTCTATGGAAAAAGGAAAAAGAAATGAAGAAAATATCGCCGAGATCTAGAATAATTCTATGCATTTTAAGGGTTCAACGAATCCAATAACGACTCCACGAGCGCAAGGGACAATGAAAAATTGCGAAGGGTATCGGAGGCGTTGTGGGTGTAGAATTCGATCGCGAGAACACAATGTTGGAAGGAATCGAAATTATCGGCAGCATCTTCCGAGATAAAGTCTCGGAACAGCGGCTGCCACTGTGGATCTGTTTAACAGTCATGGGGTTCGACCATATGTGCTCCACGGTGCCACCAAGGAGGATTATCATCGGGGAGATCCGTTATCTCGGTGGCACGCGTTTCTGTTCCTACACGAAGCCAGGCTCTAGTCTAGTCTCTTCCCTTCGTGTTTCTCTCTGTCTCGTTCTATGTCGTGCACGGACCGTCTGTCCTCCTTTATGGTCGGCCCGTGATAATGGAGATGTCATTCTGTCTCTGCTTTGACAACCCCATAACACGCGGGCTCGCGTAGCTCGTCTGAAACGTGGCACCGTGCGCTCCCTAGAGATCCTCCAAAACTGTCGTTGCGCGCCGAGCGCGTTTCCACGTCGTCCTACACGCTCTGTCCTTTGGCTACTTCTCCCGTTACAACCGAGCAGCAACCAGGCTCTACGTAATTATTCTTCGACGACCGAAAATGTTCGATATCGAAAGGAACCCTCGATTAATCCTGTGGTTGTCAGAAAGAACGCCCCATGTCGCATACTTTCACTTTCGAGATATTGCCGTTGAAAGTTCTGTGGTTCTCAGGAAAAACGCCGCATGTCACAATTTCAGAAAATTTGAGTTTACGCATTAACCCTCGGACAACGGACGATTTTTATAGCTATACAATTGGCAATGCTTAGGACCGTTCATAGCTCTGATTAATAATTTTTAAAAATTTACTTTTGATAATATTTCGTGTAGACACATATGCTCAATGAAACAGCTATTCAGTTAGTTTAATTACCACAAATTGAATACCTAAATGACAATTTAGATGTTCCCGGTCAAAAATGACTCCGGCAGGGTTAATTCGGAGGGTTAATTGAACTTTATAGTATAGGAGTTACGTATTTACCAAAAAGGTTATGAAAATAAATTCGAAAGGCTCAACAAAATAATGCAATTTTACCGATGTCCAATCATTATGTCCAAGCAATATACAACCACAGAGTCTTGATCGCTAATTCTACACACCGGACATCGGTAAAATTGCATTATTGTTTTTGAGCCTCTCGAATGTGTCTTCATGACTTCTTTTCTGGTAAATACGTGAATCCTATACTCTAAAACACAATCAGTGCATAAACTCGAATTTTTTGAAATTGTAACATGCGGCGTTTATTCCTTACAACCACAGAATGATCTCGAGCGAATATATGACAAAGGTTCATTTCCAAGCAATGTTTCTTCGAAACGTCAGAATCGAAAAATGGAAAACGCTGTCGGGTAGTTTGCAAGGTGGTGATAACAGCGAGCGCGACCCGAAATCTGTAGGTCGCAGGAATGATTGTAACACAGGATCATTTGTGCGAGTTAATGCGATGATCGGGATGACCGACACGCGCAGCCAAGTATTTAAGATCGCGGGATAAGGGAGACACGTGCCGGGCAGGAACCATGGGATATTTATTGAGAGCTCCCTCTGTTTCGCCCTCCGTCGCCTCGGCAATGTATTGCTTTTTAAAGGACTTTAAAAGCTGCCTTATCGAATGCTCGACACTCGACGATGAATCGTCACACGACGCCGACGACGGTATTACTCGAATTCGGCCACTTTTCCTTTCTGCTGGACGGGGGCAATCGCGGTAGTAATCGAGTGCTCTTCTTCCGCCATTTCGTCGCTCCGATCGCGATCAGGCCAGTCCCCCTTTCCTCGCTTTATTTTCGCTTGCCACGCTACCGTGTTTCTGTTTAGATAAACTCGACGACGATAATCGCAATGTAGAAGTAGGATTTTTCGTTTCGATAGAATTCGGGATAGAACAGAACCGGGCTGAAATTTCGGGCGAGTCTGGCCGTGCTCGTATAAAACCCGCATGGTCGCGACAAACACGCGTACCTACACGCGCGCAACGATATTACAAAATTATTGGTACATGAATGTTATCGGTATCAGGCGTGCAGAGCGGAGCACGTAGATACATGAAGCGATATGCTCCACTGGTATAATAGAGCTGATCGGCCGAGGTCCCTATGTGAAATGCAAGTTCCCCATAGAATAGATTTCCCTCGTGCAGGTCTCCGGTGTCCGAGATAATGCGATAACGAGGTTTACTACACGACTACCGCCACCGTGCGTATATTTGCTGGCGATCGATTGATGCCGCCGCGTTGCCTGCTGGAAATAAATCGTCGGACCGGCAAAAACTCTCTATCCGATCAACCGCGAGCTCTCGCGCTAACCCATTATAATCGACGCCCCGTTATATTCCAATTGAAAGTGAGAATATTACCGGACGCGTTACGAATTTCATAAATACCCGAATACCCGCGGACATTTCCTCACATTTCAGTTCGGCTGTCGCCGCGCCGCGTCCCGCACACTGTGGTAAACCGATGAATTTTGTACGAATGTTTTTTAACTTTGAAAATCTGTGTTAAATGTGCAGTTGTGGTTTATCAAATACCACGTACCAGCATTCTATTCTTTCGGCTATTTTGTCGTGAATGCAGTATAATGGTATTGGATAAACCACAATTTTCTTGTAATTCTGCAAGTACCATAATCTTCGTTCGTTCCATTAATTTAAAGGAAAGATCATCGCTCTATCTCATTTCTATCGAAAGTTCTTTGATTTTTATACAAAATTCATCGTTGTACCCCATTGTAATAATCATTGAATTCGAAAGAGAGGAATTGTTGTACACGCGAAATACCGTCGAGCCGCTGCGAACAAGTGTATACAGATTAGTCTACCGTCGGATTGTGCTTAGGCGAGGGCCGAAGTCATCCTAGGGTTAATAATGATTCTCGATTGCTGGGCCGACTCGTGAACGCCCATTTCCATTGCACGTTCCTGAGAACGTTTGACTTCGCGGCTGATTGCAGGGTGAATATCTCGGGAGTTTGCTGCATTGTCGCCGAAGAATAAGGGGGGAGGCGCTGCGGCCGTGAGGGGTGCCAGTTATTTTTCCTTGCGCCTTGGACCCCTTCGACGCGAAAGGGCCTCGATCCGGTTCTTCCTGAGAAGATTTCAAATTACAGGGTCCAGAAACGGCGCCCCCGTCGAGGCTCGCCCCCCCCGCAGGGGGCATCACGAAAACTTGCACGAGACACCCTGCCTCGACATCACTGCCGCGCCGCGCCGTGGCGGACTCATTTTTTGTTCGACGCTTTTCTCTTGCCATATCTTCCGCTTCGCTTGCCGATATTATCGACACGGCCACCCGATCGTGGGTACGTGCCGCGCGTACCGTTTCTAAGAACGAACGCCGTCGATCGCGAGCGTTTTCGCCAACGATTACGCCTTTGAAAAACTTGGGAAAAACGAGGAATGTCTCGAAATCGAATAATAACGTTCATCGGATAAATAGACCCTTTCTCTTATCTCTCGCAGAACCGAAATCATTATTAACCCTTGTGTGAATAACCAAAATTTTCTGCAATATTCATTGACGCTGCAATTTACAGTTTCAATGCATCGTTTTTCATTCCGCAAATGTAAATGAATTCTCTGGTCATCCAAGAACATCAAAGTCTACAATAATTGTGCTATCAATGAAAATGTTAAAATAGTTTTAAAAAGAAATTGAAAGTGGTTTTGGTAACACACTCATAGTGAAACCGAATGTTTAAGCTTGTCTTTGTATTCATTGTATTTTCCAAAGATTGTAATCTGCATATTTAGTGTTAACAGTCATTATTGTTATTGTGCTCAAAAAAAGCTTAAAATGCTTAAACAATGAAAAAAATTGAAAGTGGGTACCCAGATACCTGGTTATTCGCATAAGGGTTACTCTATTTCAACCCAGAAAAGTGATTGTCAAGATTTAGGACAAGCTGATGGGAGAATGACGCGAGAGTCGATTGGGAGTTTCGTTCGACAGCTACGCATGGAAATATGTATTCGCGAAACGAACCATAAGGATAGAGACGCGAAGATGCTGTCGGCGCGGCGCGGCGAGATGAAAGGATCATCCCTCTGTACGAGATGGCCGTCAAAGGGACACGCGTGTCTGGTTCCCCGCTGTGATTTTCACTCGACTGCTCGTCGCCGTCGTCTCGCCTTGGTGCCCGAGCCGATGTGTCGCGTGCTATGGCCGTTCCTCCGTTCCGTCAGTACTCGGTACTTCGCTCACCGTTCCTCTCTGGTTAATAATACTGTGTCTTCGTCTGCCCGCGGAGCTACCACTCGGTTATCTCTACATTTCCCGCACAAAGAATCTTCCTACTCTTTAAACGCCCTCTTTAACGAGTCCGCGATGGGATTCGACGATGCCCTCTTTCACGACCCTTCCGGTTGCCACTTCTCGAAACTTCCTCCGAACTTTTCCGTCATCTCGGAATTCTTTCCATTGGATTCCTAAAATCGTGTTCTGAAAAAGATCAGCTTGAAGAAGGTATACGATTATAACGCAGGAATTTAGTAGTTTAATTCATTTCAGATCTAGAAAGGCTACGATCACGGAAAAAAATTCTATCTGATTCGAGTTTCGGGGACTACGGATTAAACAGGGTCATCAAAATATCGCGAGAAAGAAAGGGCATTTTTTGGATGTTAAACGTAGATTCTAATATGATCAACTTTGAACGTTCGGATTTGATTGATTCTTTCATTTTTGAAGTCAGTGGATATTCGAAAAACAATACCAATTGATTATATAAAGATATGAGGAAATCTCGCTAAAATCTTCGATCCAGCCGAGTGCGCGGCGTCGAGTTGTACATACTTTTTCAAAATCGATGAGCTAAAAACGCATTTGGCGTTCGACGCGGGCATCTGCGCGAGTACACGCGCGCGCCCCGAAGCCGCGCGAGTAAATTTGACCAGGGAACGGAGCGGCTGCTAAAACAGGATTACAACGCGTTAATCCTATTCGTATTGTTTTTTTCTTTTTCCAGCAGATCGTGCGCGAATGAGCTGCATTTGCGGCGCGTAGAAATTACTTTATCCGGTCGGGGGTGGCGGGAAGCAGAGAAAGGGAGAAGCCCGTGCCTTTTTTCCTTTAAAAAACGGGAAAGCAGGCAACCAGAGTGCGGGAGAGAGGGAGACAGAGAGAGAGAGGAGGGAGAGAGAGAAACCATTTGGCAGACGCGAGCTTGCATGTGCGTGAGGCGTTTTTAATGCGTGTTACCCGGCGGAACCACAATCCGCTTTTGCGGCGAGAGTTGTTGCCGGCCGCAGCCCACTGGTTGGCAGTTTCCGGTGACGCGCTTTGGTGCAAACAGCCGGCCACGCCTGATTTCGAAATTGCAAAACATTTTCACACTCTTGTGGTTCCAACGCCACCGCACTCTCTCTCCCTGTGTTTCTCTGCCTCTTTACTGTCCAACCATTTTGTGCCTCTTTTTTTCTTTTTTTTTCATTTCCACTCGTATACGCGTAATTCCCGTGGGTTTGACGGTCGTTGTCAAAGCCCCCGAAAGACAAAACGCGCGTTATGTAGCCGAAATCGGGAACGACGGGAGAGCCGGCGCAGAAAAGTCGCGTTTAATGACCACCTTTTTCCGTGATTTTTTCGGAAGCATACACCGCCGCCGTTCGTAGAATTTGTTCGGAACGGTCCGACGCGGTCTCGGACAATTTCGACACAGTTTCACAGGGGGAGGGAAAAATAGAAAATTTCTACGCCTCTTGGAAGAGAATTGAAACGCGGGTACCGTTGCTCGGTTTCGTTAAAAATCGGAAAACGATCGAGTCGAGCGACGGTACGCGCCCGGCTTCCTGTTTAATTGTTAAGCGTTTAACCAAATTCGGCTCGCGGTGGCAAGAGGCGGAGACGGAGTGCATTCGAGGGTTGTGTCATTAAATTATTCCGGAACGTGAGCCCAACGGGTGTCCTCGATCGGTTTCTGTGCGTAATTCGACAGAAGAATAACCCGGGACATCTGACATAGCTCACGATTTTTAATCCAGCCCGCTGCAGTCGAATCAGAAGTTCGTTTATTATTCCAACACCGACATGCATCGGTGGTTTAGGGCCCAAATTACACGCCGGTGGACCATTCGTGATTCGCGCGCGCGTTCGGAGGATCCTGACCTTAATCCGAGTAATCTGAAAATATTTCTCCGAAATGGCGGGTAAACATTTTTTTAATAATTCACAATTAAAATTATTTTGATACAAATTATTTCTTGTAATGATAGCAAAACCTAGTACATATAAATTGGATTTATTCTTCGTCGAACTCATTTATTCTTCTCGATTGCTGTATTCGTTAATTTTCTATATATTCAACTATCTCAAGAAGCAATTTTTTAATCGACTTTTGGCCAGCTTTTGCGGCTGGAGACTCCATTGTGCATTATGGATTATACAGTTGTTTAAGAGTACAGTGAAAAAACAGAGTCGCCACGCGGAAGTTGATCGACAGAAGCTCGTCCGATTTTCTACGGCGAATCGTTTACGGACCGTCTCGATTTCTATATTCGGTTATTTTCAGTTCGATCGGGTTTGTGCGAAGCTCGGGGGACCGCGCGATTCGAGCGGACCGGGGCTCGGTTTTTACAGTGGCACGTGCAAAATGTTCAAGTGCCCTCCAGGACATTGGAATTGACCAGAAGAACGCGATTCGAGCCAGTGACTCCGAAAAACGATCCTTCAGTGGCGAACGAACGTACGCGCGAGCGTGTCGGTAAACAGAACCGCTCGGTGGAACGGCAACGAACAGCGAGCAACGAGCAGCCCCGGGGTTCCCGCTCTTCGTGACCGATGAACACGTCGCCCCTGGAGGCTCGTTGCGCGCAAAAACGTCACTAGCAAGAAATTGGAGCGATTTTTTCCGAACCTGGGCCCGTGAACCGGCGGCTTTGCGCCCTCCCTTGCGCACTCCACTTCCGGTTTCATTTCCATCTCAGCAAACCTCGATTCCCGATAAACGGTTCGTGCCAAAATATATTTTTGCGCAACCAAGTTTTGCACCGCGGCCAGCTCCACGGAATATGGCGTCAAACGCACCGTATTCCGTATCTCCACGCTCCAGAGCAAGCTATGTGCCGCCCCCGCAAAATCATTCAATTATCCCTGCTCCTGTTAACGCACGCGCAACCTTCGAAGATTTTTCAACTTCGATAAATTCCTGTTCGCGAAGGAGCCCGATGCACCGTGCTCCGACAGACTGCAGCCTAACTGGACAAAACTGCACAATTATTTCAGCGTTATTTCAAGGTTTAATCCTCACGACTCTGAGAGGCACCACTAAAAATTGCTGTACCATTATTATATATTATTATATAAATATAGTTTACTTTCTTAAATATGTCGGTATCTAATCAATTACTAAATATTGAGGTATTATACCAATATCATATTCATAAAATTTAAAAAATTATAAGGAAGTGAGATTATTCTGTTATTAGCAGTCCGATCGAAAATATGCAATTACGAGGAAATTGGTTGGGTGAAATATAAAACAGTAAAAGATTTGAAAATTTCACGGACGTTGTAACATTGCTTCCAACGTAACAAAGTCGTTAATGGATGAAATGAATTTTTCTGTTATTCCTGCTTCCCACAATCAATGCAGAACATTTTTATTTTGCATAAAGATCGGCTGTCTAGTTCTAAGTACATTATGGTAAATATTTGTGGATTTTAGAAATAGGATAACTATACAACGGGGATTCGGACCAGAGTTCACCATCATGCTTTACGTTTACTGAGAGCGGTAATTACTCGATCACCGATTGCTCCGTGACCCGATTATGATCGGCGAGCGAGCTGGAAATCCGACATCGTGCTCGCTTGCGAATTCGCTTCGCAGCGGTGGTGCTCGCCTATCCGTCGCGTCTGCAAAATGGAGGAGAGCAAAAAGCGAAAGAAATAGCGCGGCGGATGAGGTGAAAAGCGAGTGAAACGTGGGGCCGAGCAGGAGGGAGGAAGGGAGATGAAGAGCGGAGAGAAGACAGAGAACACGAAAGAGAAAGAAAGAGGAAGGAGAGAATTCGTACCATTTGGTCCGGATTCGACGTCGGTTAACGCAGCGGGGTTACCGCGGACGCCTCGACGGACACATTGAGAGCGCCCGCTCGACTTGATAATCGCTTGCCATTCATACACTTTTCATTGGATTGCGATTGAGCATTAAGAAACCAGAAACCCGAGGGCTACGTTGCACCGCCAGGCCCGGCCCGAGCCCGCGTATTAGCATTAGGAGGCATCATCTCGAGTGTAAACACTGCATGGGCACCGCGGATTTAGTCACAGTCTAGCACCGCGGGATGTCACCCGACATCCGGACGTCATCGTCCCTCTGCGAACGCTACCGGCCGCGTGGCGTGCACCGACGAAGCCATCAACTTTTTTATTTTCGTGCACACGTTGTTCAACCTCTTGGCAATGATTTTTATTTGGCTGACAAAATCGATCTTCCGATGTCGGTTCTTTTTATGAGGAAATCTCTTTTGGGACTTATTACAACATAATGTACATTGCATAGTATTATAGAGTATAGTGAACAACGAGAACGTTAGTAACATTGTGGGAAAGAAACAAAAAAAGAAGACCATCGCGGGTTACTCTCAAGAGAATATTTCTTTTTCCTTATTAAGTACATTAATATATTTAAGTAGATAATTAGTACTGTTTCAACTATTTTCGGTACAGACTTTCCGCCGGACTGATTTCCGGCGCTGAAAAAGAAAGACTAACATTCGAATTCCGCGAGGAAACGTCTGTTCAGCTTTTTTCCGTTAAGCGGAGGAATCCAAACAATACGGGGAAACATTTCGGTGGCGGACCGATCGGTAAATTTGATGAAAAGTCAATATTGAGTTGACCCGAAGCCAGAGAGCGTTGGCACGGGGTATATGGCATTTCGAAAGAGGATCTCGCAATCTGCTGACGCAAAGAGTCTCTCGCCTGATCCTGTCAGGAGCCAGTGAAAAGAAAGCGGTTTGTCGTCGGCCTTAACCACGATCCACGGTTAAAGCTCACGCCGATGATCCCTTTTATCCAATCCACGAGGAGCCGCGGGGCGTTAAATCCCTCGGGAAAATCTCCGTAACTGAACTCGCGTTCCAGCTAAGTCGGTCAGCTCGGTCCAGCCGAGCGAGAGGATCACAATACTGCCACCGAGCGACCGAGGAATCGGTTCGCATCGCGTCGTATCCGACGACGTTATTCGTCTTCTCTTTCTCGACGCTCTCCCCTTTGCTCTTCATCTCTCTCTCTTTCTCTTTTCTCACGGGAAATTAGTTGCGCGAGAAATTTGTGCTGTAATGTATCGGTAATCGGCTGTACTCGCCCGTGAAAAGGAGACCGACCCACTGAATTGTCTGGAAAAATCGCGCACATTAGCACCTTCTCGCAAGAAATCTGTCGCTACCAAGGTGCAACAAGGTTTTCTGGATCAGGAAATCCCGTCGGCCGCCTAAACGCGATCTTCGGCGACTGTTTGCTCGCGAATAATCGATTACCTTTCCCTAGGCAACGTGCTCGCGTTTCTACGATTTTAGGTGGCAGAACTTTCTGGTTTCCGACATCTAGCCACTTTTGTAGATCGAGGAAACTTCGTTTTCCCCGGCGGTTCTCTTTCATATTTTCAAGGTAAACCAATCGGGAAGTTTGATCGGTTGCAACAGATTGAACCCCTTCTATTTTAAGCCGGACAACTTTGCGGAATCGATCAATCGATCCGATTGCAGTCCATCACGAACTCAGATATTACGAAAGTTCCCGGAGTCTACTTTCGCGAAATTTAGTATAGATAGCCTAGTTTCATCGTAACTTGGTGCAACGGAACTCTTGGCGCAAGTATTCATCGTTCTAATAAGGGACGGTTGAGTAGATCGGATCCCGAGATTATCAGCGACTCTTTCTCGTGCGGGAACTCGAACGAACGATCCCTTTCGCGTTCTACTTGTCAGCCCCGCCAAAACCAAATTCCGCTTCTCTGTTTTTTGGAAATTAGTTGGCAAGTTTCGTCTAGGGAATTAGAAAGGAGAAAGAAAGAAGATGAGCCGGTATATATCGAGGTATAATCGCGTCAGATCGTTCATCCGTCGATGGCCGGACTTATCGTGCGTGTACGAGGAACAAACACGCGTAAAAATATGCGGACGCAGACGTTGAAACGCGTAGACGCGTGTGTACACGCGCGTACAAATACAAACACCGAAGTTAGCCTCCCTCGAACTCGTCGAGAAGGAACCAGAGCCAGAGGAGGAAGAGAAGAGAGAACAGAGAAGAGCAGAAGAGAAAAGAGAACTCGGTAGCGGGACAGAAGGGTGCTTCCATCGCGGAGAGAGGACACAATCCCTACCAGCGGCTGCGACCACCTTCTCCCCTCTCTATCTTTCTACCCTAGCCACCCTTAGTCGCCCCCTAGTCGCTCTCACTCCCTCGAACTTGTTCGTACAGACTGGCTCTGGCTGCCCGTTCATCCGTTTGCCAGTTCAAGGTGGTTGCGTTCATTACCAGAGGATATACCGGGTGGGTGGGGAACGTCGAACGATCGAGCCTCTTTCGCTTTTTCGTTCGGCAAAGTTGTTGTGTTTGATCGTCCTCGTCTCGATGGATTGACCAACAGGTGGTGATCAACGGAGAATATGCGGGCATCGGAGAAATTTGAATGCATTTGAATCCGCGCGAATCTTCTTCGCCGCGCCTCCGTTGCCTCCGTTGCCTCCCTGCCTCTTCGTTTCGCTCGAGAACAGGAAATATATTCGAGCTAATTTGATCCGCGGCCGAACGACATCTCCTCGCACCTGTTTGGGCAAAACCGAGTGATTAAGAGAGGATTACCCGCGCGGGATTGGGCGGGCACGTGCACCTCTTTTGCGGTGTAAATAACGAGTCGACGACAGGAGACGCTCCCGATGCTTTTTCTTTTTAATTGGCACAAACGCCGAGCCGTCCCTCGCGTAAAATCGCAGGGATTAGCCGTGGGTTCGAGTGCACGTGCACTTAAATGCTCGCTAATTGTCCGAGAGGCGCGAGCCTCCCTGTATCCGTTTTACGAGCGTCTGTAATGGGATGCTTTTAAACGGTTTCAAAAGACGCTCCGCGCTCGTCAAAGCAACTAACGAGTTACAAAATCATTTGGTTTTGTTTTCAGCCACGAAGTACAACGATTCTGTCTTAACCCTTTGCACTCGCAGCTATTTCAACTCGGAAATTAAACGTTTCTTCCATCCTAGAATAATTCCATTTTACGTATTTTTATCTTTTCGTGGATATGAAATTGAAAAAAATACGATTTCGCCGATTGTTATTTTGCCGGTGTGCCGTTCGATCCGTGGATTCCTATTTTACGGAATTTTTACGTAATTTCCAGTGGAAACGACACTTAATTATATCGCACGGAACAAGACCATGGGATTCGAGATTGCGCGGCTTTCTTCTCGGTATATTCTCTGGCCTTACGTGCGAGAAGTTGAAGCTAAGGTGAAGCGTCTTAGCTTCCGTTCACACTGCCGGCAACGGAGAACCAGTCTTCTCTTATCTCGAGTTTGCAAGACTGCCTCCAGTAATACCGTGCGCGGCTAGAAACCCTTACGAACGAGAGCCCCGTGAAATATCGCTAAACGGCTTGTACCCCTTTCTCCTTTCTCCTACTTTGACCCCTTCCTCCTCCTCCGTCGCCTCTATCTCACCTTTTCTCTCGCCGCGAACCTCCTATGTATCGGTCTTTTTCTCGGAACTCGTTACCGCCTTTCTCCGGAGGTCTTAACTCCGGTCACATAGTTCCTATTGAACATCGTTCCGAGCGATATCCACCGTGGCTCACTGAACGATCAACCAAACTCTCGTTTTTCTTTTTTCAAAGTTCGAGTCAATACTGGTTTATAAACAATTTCTTTCGAACACACACACTCCTCCCTCCTTCTTCTTTCTTCTTTATTTAACCGAAGCTCCACCTTAACCTCTTTCGACTTTCCCTCACCAAATGCTTTAATGTACCAAACATCTGTTCCATCCTTCCAAGTGTAAGTTTGTCAGGACGATTGTCCATTGCCACGGATAATTCTGTAGTTGCAAGGAAAAACGCACGTCACAACCTCAAAAAATTTGAGTTTGCACATTAATTGAGCTTTACAGTATAGGGCGTTACGTATTTGCTTTTACGTATCATCCTAATTACAACGAGACCGGCGCGATGGCGCGAGGACGCGGCGGTACGGTTCGAAAGCGGGCGGATACCTTTAAATTTCGGCATATTCAGGAATCTTGGGAGGAGTCCGAGAGAGCAGGGAGTAAGGTGACGACGCCTGGAACAACGGCGAGGAAACGAACGAGCTCGCTTCATTATACACGACGCTCGCACGCTTCGTTTGCCCCCGGAAGTCGTGCTTTAGGAGGGTCGCGCTTGCAGCGCGGGACGAGGGACTACGGGACATGGGACAAGGGACAGGGAGCGAGGGGAGGACGCGAGGGCCATCGCGGAACGACAACGAACACGTACATACACATACAGAGAAAGAGAGAGAGAGATAGAGCGAGAAAGTCGGAGAGAGAAGAAAAGGGAGGAGATACTACCCAGGAGAAGGACGGAAACGGAGAGAAGAGTAAATGGGAGAGGGGGTGGGTTGAATTAATACAATCACAGGGGTGGCTCACCACTCGCAGTCCGCGTGGGGAGAGAAGAGAAACGGGCGAGATATAACCACCCCTTTGCTTGTCATCGAAATTATACGCTGTCGACACTCGACCTCGTTTACGGCTCCTCTCTATCCATTTCTCTTGCCTTCTCTCTTCTGGATTCCTCTCCAGAAGTCCTACGTAGGTAGCTGCCGCGGCAAGGCGGCAGACGAGTTTCAAAATTAGGACCAACGGAGGGCAAGAGAGAGGGAGGGAGAAAGAGGGTCAAATATGGCGTAGGCGTAACGAGCTGTTGTCGTTTCTGTTATCGAAGGGGTTGTGTTTTCACGAGCGGCACGAGAGGCCTTGAATGTAACACGATTAACTCTGAATTTCCGTTTCGTGCACGCTGTCTTGCTCACCCAATCCGAATTAATGTCCTCCACGATTTCTGCTTTCTTAACGAGAGAGCGGTCGCACGCGATTCACAGCAGTCGGTATCCCGCGAATGCTCACTGCTTTTTTCCCTATCCGGATCGCTTTCCGTTCGGCTCGAGTGTCGCTTCTCGCTAGCTACCTGCCTGCCTGCATTTTCTCGTTTCATCGGAAAATACCGGTGAACTTGTTACCGCGAAACGGGAGCGATACCGCATTTTTACGCGGACCGACTTCCGAATCGATTCGAAACGAGTTACCGATAATACCACTGTACTTTTCTCCGCGAGTCCGATCGATCGATTTGTTTCTCGTCGCGATACAAAGAGAATCTCCAGCTATTATACAATGTTTTATCTGAAATAGGTTTCTTTTCTTGTTTCAGATGTCGGTCAGGCTGCGCAAGCTTTTCCCGAAGATCCTGTATGTTCCCTTTTTCCATCGGCATGTATGTATCTCGCGCATCGCAGCGGCGGCGACGCGACGCGGGCGTCCGAAAGAAAAGATTCCTGTCCCCGGGGACCGGAGAACGAAAAACAGAATCAGGTTACGAGGGTTTTTAATAAAATTAGGCGATCGTTGAGGCGTGTCAAATGGAAATATGCACGTTCGGTCGAGGGATTTTGCGGACGGGAGAGAAGCTTTCCCGTTTGTAAAATCGGGGTGCGACTCGATAACGATGGAATTCATCCACCCACACTCTCGGCGAAAGCACCGGCGGACGGGGATGGCGACGGCCGGGGAACCTGGAACGTGGAACGGGTGAAAACCGAGGAAAACGGGGAACGGGGGACGAGGGACGAGGGGGAGAAGCGAGGGCAAGTTGCGCGCGACTGGATGATGAGAAAAATTTTTTTCCTTTATTCCTTCCACCCGCCTGGACGTGTATCGTAATCAAGGAGGCGCGAAGTAGATTAGCGATTCGATATCGTGGAAGGCTTTTTTAGGGGTAAGCTGCCCGAAGAAAATTTTCCGCGAGGCCGACCCCCAATATCTTCTCGGTTGATTTGAAAAATAGATCTCCGCGCACAAATGGATTTATTCAATTCATTATTCCAACGGAACTGTCTCTCTCTGTTCGCTGTTAACCCTCGCGTATCGATCCGGCCGCAAATTTTCACGATTATACGTGCCCGTAATTATGAAAGTGATCCACGTCGTATATGTATTTCTTGTTTCAAGATATTTCTAGGAATAGGATATTAAGCCTTATCCGTCCCTCATTTCACGAATCGACATGGTGATAAAAGATCGATGAAATAACAAGGTGAACCGTTATTTAGTTCAGTTTATCATATAATGATTGAAAGTTGAATATGAATTTAGATTTAAATATAACGATTGAAAGTTGTTGTTCCCCGCGAAAAGTATTATCTACGTCTGGATAAAAGGATCCCGGGTCTTCGGGGTTGATTTACGAATTTATGTTAACCGGTGATATTTTGTCAACTTTCCTGCGCCATTCTTCTTCGCCCTTCTTGGATCACCCTCCGAGCATATTGCGCGGCGCGGCGGCTCAAGACCTCTAATCTAATAAGATTTCTAGCAAATGTAGCGTGGTAGTCAACATATTGCAATGCTCGCCGTATCACGCGGACCCTGATAAATTGATATTTTTTTGCTTATGAACGTGCCGGATTTCCGAAGTAACATTCGAGAACGAAGTTAGCGGTTGCCGGAATAGCGAGCAATAAAACCTCACCATAGAGAACACCTCGTCCCATAGAGAATCTCTGCGCTAAAATTTTTTTATCAAGATAGACGGTTATCGAACGCGTTCGAGGCGAGCCAAAATCATCGATATGTTTGAGAATGAGATGCTAATGCGATAATGACTACTTCTTTTTGCTAGGTCTCGCGTTCGCAATCCATAAAGTACGGGCGGAGTCGTTTGCGCGTCAAAGTGTGTCACAATGGAAGCGTGTGGTGTGGCGTGGCGTGGTGTACACGGTGGTGAAGTCGATAAACGTGACAAATGCGAGGTATACGTTCGACAACCGATCGTGTCGAAGGTAACGTCGAAGTTGCTTCGAACACTTATGGGGTGCCATTCGTTTTATGAGCCTTCTTATCGGCCCGCTGCCAGCCCATAAACGCATCTTTCCCATATAAGAAGCGTCCTGACGCATTTACGCGGCGGATGTCATCGGCCTGTATTTATCGAGTATTTCGCGAACGCATAATATCTGTTAGTTTATCGGTTCCGTCGCGCGGAGAAATGTTCTACACTGGAAAAAAAAAACGATGGATATAAACCTTCTCCCATTATAAATACGCTCGGGATGTGTCACCTTTTGCGAGTATTAGGACACAGTGCCCTTTGGACGACCTCGGGGCTCAATATTTACGCGGAAAGTGCACTTGTAAGAGGCGCTGACCGGAAGATTCATCCCTCTCCATTTTCGTTACACGGAATTATACCGCTTTCCGTGTAAACATTCAGGACCGAAGCCTTCCGAAGGTCACGATCGCGTAGGCGACTAAATATCTGATATTGTGCAAAAATCTTTTCGCAATAGTTCAAATTCCTTACCTTGTACGAATCTTCGGTGTAGTCTTCCCGCAAACCGCTGAACAGTGCCATTCTGGAATCTCCAATGACACCGGAGTCCTCTTATCTTCGACCAGCAGGTTATCAATGACGGTCCAAGATTATGAATTAAAAGAAAAGAAGAAGGAGAAGGGGTAGGTGGTGAGGTAGAGGTGGAGGAGGAGGGTGGTGGATAAGAAACCATCACCTCCGCTTATCCCCGGTTCGAGAGTACTATGTGAGGCATCGGTGAGGATAAGTACGATAAAGAGAGCGAGAGGGAGATAGAAATAATGCGGGAGAAAGAAAGAGAAAGAAAGAGGGAGAAAGAGAGAGAGAGAGAGAGAGGGAGTCGTCTGTCGTTTTGTATATCTACCCTCGTACGGTGGAAATTTCGTTACGGGGGTGATTTTCTGCGGGGGATGGCCAGCCCCGTCCCCGCTTTAAACCTGATT
Organism: Lasioglossum marginatum; assembly: GCA_028455795.1. Lineage (NCBI taxonomy): Eukaryota > Metazoa > Arthropoda > Insecta > Hymenoptera > Halictidae > Lasioglossum > Lasioglossum marginatum. The sequence goes on from CM052276.1 coordinate 4,984,431, forward strand.
GGATGCAGAGTTATCTCGCGCTGCGTTACTTCCGGATGATTGGTCGCTGCGGTCGTCATGACTACCTCACCACCGCCACCACCGCCATCTCCACCACCGCCACCCCCACATGGCCCTCACCCGCACCCTCCGTTCCACTAGTCGTCCCTTTGTTACGTCTCTCTTTCACACACGAGCCGGCTGGCTTTCTCTCTCTCTTCGCCTCTCCTCTACTCTCTTCTCCTCTTCTCCTTTTCTCTGTTACTCCGCTCCTCTTCTCCTCCGCCCCCCGGACCTCTGCTCCTCTCTGTTCCAATTCTCCCGTCTTCTTCGGCCTATCCGTTTCTTCGTCTTCTCTCGTCCGGGTGTTTAGATAACACGCGACTGTATCTCCAGCTCAGATCCACACCAGCCACCGCATAATTCTTCGGCCACTCGCGAAATTGTAAACTACAGCAGAACTCCCTCTTAAGGGGGTAATCTCGTTTCCAGGATTGCAACGGTGCGGATGCGCCTTCTCACTTCTCGATAATTCAAAGATAATGCAAAGACGGTTTTTCAATAGCCAAAAGCGCTACATAAAAGATCAATCTAGATCGCCGACTCAGATTCACCATGTCTTACATGTGCTTTACGCTTCCGAATAATGCAAATTACGTCTCTTTTTTACTTGTAAAACGCGAAAAAAATGGTAATTCGATTATTACCTCCTTAAAGAGCGCACAATTTTTGCTTTCGTGCCCTGCATTTTTATCCTTGCGGTAATAAAATGCGTACTTTGATCTTGTATATTTAACGCGATGACGAAAGAAATGCTTGGAAGGTTAGGAAGCACTGCAGGACAGGAAAAGAAAAAAAAAAATAAGGTTCAATAATAACAAATGGATGCAATGCCATCTGTACACGAAAAATGAAATTACATATTATTCGCATAACCAATGAAACATAGTAATGAAGAAAATTAATTTCTACTCTACTCCACTTTGTTGTAATTTAGGTAGAGAATTCATGGCTTTGAATGGCTGTACGCGTGGGCGACGCCACGAAAAAACGGCAACGTATGCTAAAAATTCCCACGGCATCTCGGAGGTGGTCCGTTTCCCAACGTCGGTCATCTGCCGCGCGTTCTTTGAAGGGAGCATTGCCGCTGGTGTAATGTGTCGTTACGTCTGCAGCAGGTGACCGGTCGTCCGTCGCGTCGTGTCGCGTCGGGTCACCTTATACTTATACGCGTACCACGCATTTTTCACGATGATGCGTGTCTAGGATTTGCCTGCGTCGCGCACCGCCACGCCGGACCCTTTAACGTCGCCTTTACCTTTGCCGTAAGGCGATGGACGTTCTTCGCGTTCATCGGGTAACGTTACACTTCTGGGTGGCTCTCGGTGTCACCGGCTCCGACTCTTTGCTTCTCGAAATCGCTGGCATCGTTTACGGGAACCTTGAAATTCCTCCTGGACCCTTTTCTCATCATTGGATCGCTGACAGCTGCGCTCCCATTCCTCCAACTGGACATCCGGTCTTGCGAAATCCGAAAATGATCGTAACTGATCCTTAACAGACCCAATTTATCGCTTGATACTGTTTAAAACGCGCAGCATAAAACGACGACAGATTTATGACTCGTATCAAGATATTTTCTTCGTATTCATAGCTGGCACGTATTAGAAGCTGAGAGAGGCAGGTAAATTGTTCGTGTCGCGATCGACGTCAATCCGGGGGCAATTGTTCGGGTGTAATTGAAAGCGTCGATCTATCAACATCAGAACTTTTTATGGAAATGACAGAATTGTGTCGACGAAAAGGGTGTCGAAGCAAATAAGTGCAGTCGCGATACGACGCCTGTTCGGTCGCTAACAATAAGTGATCGATGATCGAGTTCCTGACTCAGCAGACATTCGCGAAACCGAACACCACGGATATTTTTCCGCGCAAATATGCACGCGACAGACACAAGGGGAACGATACATGTATACATATACCAGCGTGTATCCTAACGTATCACGACATGTATTACTCAACTCGGAACTCGTAGATTGCGTTACCGGATATCTGCGATTGCCGCGAGAGATCGGTTATAGATTAACACCAGAAATTTTCCCGCGATCCGTTAACCGTCTTCGCTCGAGATCCTCGTCGAATTCTTTCGCAAGCGAGCAAACGAAATTGCTGTTCAATTCTTGATTATTCTTGGATTATTTGATTGTTCCGATATATCGAACCGCGTGGATATTTACGGAATCGGTTAGGACAAGAGACGCGACGAAACGACATCTCCATAAACGACGGGAGCAGAGCGTAGCTAATGAGAGGGCACCCTTGTCCGAATAATAAATCTCGAGCCGACAACATTACCGTCCGACAAAAGGATCTCGATGGGCGTGACTCGTCGTTCATAGTCGTTGCGATCGTGAGAGATGGAGACGTCAACTTTTGTGCGATTCGTCGCGGACCGCTGTCAGGCCACGAGAATCGAGAAGTGGCGCGGCTCGAGCATTTCATTCACGCTCGAACCCGTGGAACATGCTTCAACGAGGTGATGCACACTCGTCAACGTTGATTTGCGGCGCGTGCTACACGCCAATAATTCCGCTCATTGTTCCCGCCTGGAATTCGTCCGAGCCGACACGAATCGCCTGTGCACAATCTGATATCTGATCGAACGTTTTCCATGATACTCGGCGTAAGCAAATAATCTGAAAGCCTGCGAGAGGGAAGGTATTGGTATCGATGATCTCAGAATATCTTGTCTAGTCTAAGTCTAGCCTAATGTCTATGTAGATGTTACGTTTTATCTTCACATTATTCAAATGTCTGCGATACGAGTAATGAAATGTATGTGATCTTGGGCCATACTATTTGAACCTTTTCGAGAAGTTAGAATAATTGGTTTGCTACACAAACAAATATTAGACAAAAATTTTTGAGAAAAATTGCAAGTTGTCGGAATTGCAGAGAAAATACTACAAGTTGTACTTCGCAACTTTTTTATGTGGGTTTATATGGAAAATTTAGAAAACACTTTTCGTAGATCTGTATCAACGAAGAACCGTATTCTGAAAATTTCATCAAAATCGATCGACGTCGCAAGGAGCTGCAAACGTTTAAGAATAATTTATCGATTTAACTCATCTAATTTTTACTCAATATTATTTGATCTTTTAACTAAATTTTATACTGAAAGGACAATATTCAAGATGCAGTCGGAGCTATTTTAATTTGAAAATTAAACATTTCTTCCGACCTAGAATAATTCCATTGTGTATGATTTTCTTCATTTTGTTGATATGAAATTGATACAATACCTCATGCAATACTTAAATGTATAGTAATTGATTAGACACAAACATATTTAATAATGTAAACAGTATTTTGAATAATGGTACTAATACTCGCAATAGCAGACAGAGCCCGGCGCTTTTGTAATCGTTCCGAGTAGATTTTATTTCATTCGAATCTTACGGTAACTCTCTCTCTCTCCCGACACGGCGAAACGGTGGAAAATTCAATGGAAAATTATTAAAAGCTGAAAACGCAGCATCGGGAGCCGCTACACTTTCAAAGCGATTTCTGGTAATTTATAAAATAAATTCTTTTACATCCTCTGCTTTTGACTTTTCCATTCACGCTCGAACAAATCCGTTCGAAGTGCTTTGTAATACGTTCCTTTGCCATTTAAACCGATTGTTTTCTGCGAAAAAAGAAATTAATTGTTGACTCGAGGTAAAGAGTTCACGCACGAGCTTCCACACGCGAATAAAAAGGCTCCGGAGAGTTCCTCCCTGCAGCATCATTGATTTCTTTGATTATGATATTCTGCCGGCAAGGAATTCCAGACCGTTTCGAAATAAAATATGCGATCGACGGATGCGAGTAATGCGAGATAATGAGCGAGAATCTTTTGTCGTCGATTCATCGTCCAGCGATTGTTGTCTTCTGTCTCGTTTAGCAACTTCGAGTACCACGTTTGCCTGAAAAATTGCGAAAGATCATAAAATTTATTCTGAATGTTCATTTTCCCTCGAGAGAACGAAATGACTTTCCGAACGATCTAATAATAGTATTTTGAAAATCGCCTTTTCACTGTTTTAAATTGGATCTACTAATTTTTTTCATAAATGCATAAAATCCGCAGTCTAATAATTAAACTGCTGATAGAGGGCACGTTTGAGACGAGCTTTTGAAAATTTCCCTCGTAAACCTTTGAACTGGCGAGGACGTCCTCGGTCTAGCTAAACATATTATACCGGACGTTCGCCACCGCGAGAAAATTATTTTTTTCTGCGTGTATCGTTTGACTCCCTTTATTTCGAATTACATTCCGCTTAGAAACGCGAGGCGGCTGCGGCGCGTGCACGCGTGTAACACGCACGCCCGCCACTGTTTATCCTTTCCCGGTGCGGATGTCGTCGTCGTGTTTACACGCGTAACAGCCCCGAGTCGCGACATCACTTTGAAGCGTCGCGTCGCATCTGCGGTTACCCAAGAATACACTGCGGTGAATATCGTGGAAACGGGCGCGGAACTTCGCGTAGGTATTTAATCCGTTCGCACGCTGAGCAGACCATAGAGATACATTCGGTAACGCGATTTTAAGTGGGGAGGGACGGATTTTAAATCCGGGACTCTCGACCATTCAGCGCACCCCCTCTCGAACCTTCTTTGTGTGTCTTTGTGCACCTCCGAGCGTGTCACGGGACACCTTCTGTTCCCGTAAGATCAATTCGTTCACCCATCACTGATTTCGCTCGTTGAAGGTTGCGTCTCCTATCAATATTTTATAATCCCTGCTTGGACCCTTATCATTGTTCAAATAGGAGCAAGTTGTACTGCTCTAGGTCAATCATGTATTTTATTACATCAATTTGAAAAGAATTATTTATGACATTAATTTAATAAGAATTATTTCTGTTTCCGTAAGGTCATTTCGTTTACCCATCACTGATTTCGCTCGTTGAAGGTTGCGTCTCCTATCAATATTTTACAACCCCTGCTTGGACCCTTATCATTGTTCAGATAGAAGCAAGTTGGACTGCTCTAGGTCCATCATGTACTTTCAGAAAAAAAATTAATTGCCCAGCTATTACCGACATTAATTTACTAAGAATTATTTGAAGGCTATGTACCCTATCAATATTTTACAACCACTGCTTGGACCCTTATCTTTTTTCAAATAGGGGAATGTTGGACTCTGCTTCTAAGTCCATCATGCATTTTCAGGAAGAAAAATAATAGCCGAGCTATTACCGATATTAATTTACTAAGAATTATGGTTCGAGTTTAGTTTAAAATCATTTTCCAAATTGCACGTTCTGTTTCGAGTCTAGTCTAGTTGCACATTTCAGAAAATCCAAGGTAAAATTATTTTCTAAATTGCATGTTCTGCTTCGAGTCTAGTTTAGTTGCACATTTTGAAGAGTTCAAGATAAAATTATTTTCCAAATTGCACGCACATGTGCGGTCGAAAATTTGAACGACAGTCGACTGGGAAGAACTGTGAGATAGGTTTGGGAGACTATGGGAGGTTTGGGAATAGGAGATACGCCTATGCGAGACGATTCACCGAATATCCCACTCGACCATGAACGAACGAGCACGAGTGTGTTCATTCATCGCAGGCTTAGGGCTCATCGCGCACAGGTGTGGCCGAAAAGAAACGAACGCGCGAGCGTGTTCGTGGCTGCCAGTGGATTGCTACCCCTTAGCTACTCGACGTTTAATCCTACGCAATCCCACGCGACGATTCGCCTCCTCGTCCTCGTCGCTCCCCATTCTGTCTTCGTTCCCGTGTTGACAGACGCTTCTTGCTTTGCTCTCGACGCGGATCCCACAACAGCGGTCGAAACTCTTCATTGTATCGTTTCTCGTACGGATCTCCACCCTCTCGTCGCCTCCCCCATTGGTTTATGTGGGAAAGCTTGGCCAACGTCTCTCGGATTTCGTTCGAAGAATGCTGGGACGTTGCGCGCGCGAAACAGAGGGAAAGAGAGCTGCGCTTGCTTACACAGAACGCAGGTAGACGACACTTTGGCTTCTTGCCTCTTACAATATTTCCTTCTCCGTTCACTTTTGTGCGAATCGTTTCCAGTCTGATCCAATCTTATTTTGGACAGCGGATTTTATGCATCTATGATGAAACTGAGTAGGTGTAATTTGGAAAAGTGTAAACATTAGAATTATTATTCTCCGCCTATTAACCCCTATGTCAATAACCAGAATTTTCAATGCATATTTTTACTCCTCAAATGTAAATAAATCTATGATGATTCGAGAACATAAAATCTACAATAATTTTGATATTTGTTAACAAAAATATTCGAGAAGTTTTAAAGAGAAATTGAAAGTGGGGTACTCGGTTATTGACATAAGGGTTAAACACATTACGAAAGAAACTACATATCCATTTGATTCCAGCTTGTTGCAATTCAGGTAGAACATTTTTATTTTGCATGAAGATCCGCCGTGTATCTCGATATTTGTTAACAAAAATATTAGAGAAGTTTCAAAGAGAAATTGAAAGTGGATATCCGGGTTCTCGGTTATTAACATCAGGGTTAAACACATTAAGAAGGAAAATACATTTCCATTTGACGCCAGCTTGTTGCAATTCAGGTAGAACATTTTTATTCTGCATGAAGATCCGCTGTCTATCGATGACTAGCACCACCGGAGTTAAAGCAATTAAATGGTATCGCGGTCGAAACTCGAGCTATATAACTATTAAAAAAATGATTAGGTTTGAAATGATTGGGTTTTAACATTGGTTGACAACGCGGCGAAGCTGTGGGGATGCGTAACGCACGGTGCTATAGCGTTTAGCATCCAGCGTCCTGCATGGAGCGTCCAGCTAGGGGCGCAGCGGACAGAACATCCGTGGCATCTGGTCGAAAGTGTGAGAGGGGCATTGTGTATCGCGCATAGTTCGCATTTCCTCGGTACATTCTCGGACCTCGGTCCTGACCAGGAACATGATTAGTATACGCACACTTGACCTGGCCGACCTATTGTCAGGGAGGAGAGAGAAACACCATTATAACGATACCGAACTACGAACACCCCATTATGTTCGACACCCCGGGGTACACGATGTACCGTCGTCTGCTGATGCTTTATTAAAGTCCTTCGCTCATTGTAATCGTGCGCGCGTGAGCTATGCGAGATTCTGTCGTGGAACGCTCGCGTTTAGGGTATTACGGCTAGAATGGATTCGCTGATACCGGGGGAAAGAAGCATTCTAGTTTATTATAATACAGAGACGAGAGCTCCTCTCTTAAAACGAGTCTATGGGATTAACCGAGGGCAAAAAAAGATTTTTAATTAAGTCTTGCAAATTTCGCGTACGTTCTCATCGACGAATCCTACTTTTCTTTTTGCGCGTCAACGTTCGACGTACATTATTCATTTTGTTTGTATTTAATAAATAGACTGCGGATCTTTATGCATTTATAGCAAATTGAGTGGACGAAATTAAAAATTGTTAAAAAATTTCAAGAATTGAAGATGTCTATAATATGATTTCTCATCTATCAAAATTATTGAGGGAAGAAATAACATTCCATTTGGATTCTATTTCCTGCAATCGATGCAGACAATTTTTATTTTGTAGATCCGCAGTCTATTAATAAATTACTGCTTCTATGAGTAAATTGTATCAGCCTCGTATGTATATCATGAGAAAAAAAAATATAGAAGCGAAATGGAAAGTTTCGTTTTGGAATTTTAAGGTAGCTTCGAGTGCAAAGAGTTACCTTACCTTTCGAAGGATCGGATCGACGTCCGTCATCGGGAAACGCTCTGGCGATGTGCGGAGACGAACGAGACGAACGAGAGGTGGTGCGTTGTCGGATAATTTTCGCGGATTCCATGGTAAACTGCCGAAATGATAGATCGAGCCGCGGAGGATCGGTAACGTGTGAAATTTTTGAAAGGCACGGGTAAGCGGGATCTCGTGCTCGACCATGCGCGCGCACGTTAGGTAGGTACACATGTTACTCGAACAATTTACGAGCCTCCCTTTCACCGCCATTTTCCACGACGGAATCTATCCGTTGTTCCCGTGAAAAACTAATTTTTTTCCGTTGAATTTCTGGCTTCTCTCTTCTCTCGGTCCCTTTGCCTATCCTCGTTCGATTCTGCCTTTGCACACGTACCCTCTCTCCTTTCTTCCCCGCCTCTCTCTCTCTCTCTCTCTCTCTCCCTCCCTCCTCATCTTCTGCTCCAGCTCTCGAAATCGCGTCAGCATTTAGCCAGCAGTATATTAGGCGAAATACAAGCGGATATCCTCTCACGGGCCATTACTGTTACCTTTGATCATCGCATGACCGGAGAGTGGTTAACGCTGCGTCATCAGAGCATGAATTTCTCTCTATCTGCCCGGTATAATTTACAATCCGTGTCGGCTTTCTCGTTGAACGTCCGACTCCTCGTTCTCTTCTGCACCCCTCGAGTCACCCCCGCAATCCCTGTCCAGCCTCGCCGATGCTTAATTTTTCGTTTTCCTCCTCGCGTTTCCAAGCAGAATTCTCGCCGCTGACAAATTATGCGATTAATCTAGCCGGTTCGATTCGAACGCCTCTCGAAAAGTTCGAAGAAAAATTTCGACAAGCACATCAACGGATTCAAACGTATAGATTGCCAAAGAATCGGTGAAAATTTGTTAAAAATCGATCCACATCCCCTTTCTCATCTTTGAAACTTTTAGCGACACTGAAATGCTTGTACAACGGTTAGGGGATGGTTGAAATTTTTGTGCGACAGAATTTTTGTGCCTCAGAATCACCACTAAAAATTGCTGAACCATTAAAAATATTGTTTAGATTATTAAATTTGTTGGGATTTAACCAATTACTAAACATTTCAGTATTGTATGATGTATCATATAAATTTCATGTGCATAACATGAAAGAAATGATATAGAATTGATAGTTTATGATTTATGGCCAAACTATAATAATTTTTAATCTATGAGTGATGAAATTACAGAATATTTAGATAAAAAATTCAGATTTAGGGCATCCGATAAAATGATTACATGTCAAAATTATAATGCAAAATACTTTGATAATAATCGGAAAACCTTAGAAAAAGTAATTTAATATTATATGAGGTATTGCATCAATTTTTTTTCATATCCACAAAATGAAAAAAATCATATACGTAGAATGGAATTATTCTCGGAAGAAACGTCTGATTTTCGAGTTAGAATAGCTTCGAGTGCAAAGGGTTAATTGTTGAATACGACAGATTATTCGCCGGGACTGGAAAGTTCGCGCGTGGTTTTCGGTGGGAAATGTTGAACTGGTCGATTAAGGAGTTCGCAGGAAAACATCGTTACTCATGGAATTATCGGGTATCTCGGTGGCGTTCGCTCAACGTCCACGGTTTCGGCCGACAGAGCAGCCTGTTGCATCTTGCCGCGTACTGACGTCATTTCCACCACCGGTGGCGTTCGAACGATAGTGGGGAGTAGAGGCAGAGGCAGAGTGAGTCAGGGGCGTTGATGGTAGTGGGGCAAAAAGGGGAATATCACGCTCGGAGGGCGTGCTTGACAAAGGCGTGGTTACCGTTTCCCCACCCAACAATAAACAAGCGACTCTGACGTTAATTTGTTTGTTTTACCCTTCCACGTCCTCTTTTGCTCCTTCGGATCACTTTCGACTCTCCCTTTCCCCCTCCAGAAGAGACTGGCTTTCACCTGTCCTCCCTGTATCTGCCTCTGCCTCTCTCCTCTCTCTCTCTCTCTGTTTGTATGGTTATCTCACGCGTTACGAACGACGGACATTCGTTCGAGGCGCGAAAGTCTATAGTTCAACTCTTAACTAGACAAACTGTCTGGAAAAAAGGTCCTACTTCGCGAATGTTGCCACAGGCGAGTTAAATATTTTCATTATTTTATAACCCCTGCTTTGGGCCCTTATCTTTTCTCAAATAGAGGAATTTGGACTCTGCTCCTAAATCCATCATGTATTTCAGGAAGAATAATAATTGCAATTGTTAAAGCAATATTGAAAATATTAAGTTCGAGGGTAAATTCTGTCGTATTTGAAAGAAGACATTTGAATCAATTTATGAAAATAATAATTTCTGTGTTTACCTGCTTATTTCAAATACGACAGAACTTTCCCTCCAACCTAATAGATTCTACCAGTTTCGAAAAAGAAAAGTGTCGCAAGTTACAAAGACCTCGGAATCAATGGGAATATCATTTGCGACTCGTGATCATTTGCTATAAGTAATTATCGTAACGTTTTATCTGAGATTTCGTCGCGCACCCCTCGACAGAGTTTATCCTATTTAGACCCTACCCTAAACAAGATTAGATCCTAAGTACGTTACCTGTGTCCGTAATCGAAGAGTTTCAGACAGGGAATCCGTGACGAATTTCAGTAAAGAAATTTTGGGCGGCTGAAACTGTTAAAAAGTGAAAACGATAAAATGCACGAAATTCTTTTGGAATATTAGATTACATGAACGTGTACAGCCGACATTTTATTGATATTGTTAAAAGTGGAGTTTGCCGATTATAGCGCGTATTTATACGAACGAGCAGAATTCTGTGGACGTTATCTTTTATTTAATCATAGTATGGGTGTCGATTCGAGGATTAAAATTCATTCGCGCTCGTTTCGAGAAATCGACGAACAAGCAAACTGTTACTAATCACGACTAACCGAAATATTATCCCGGCATTATGCAGATCCACCCCAGATATGAAATTCGTTAGAATCGATCTTAGCTGAGCGTTGGAGGGATGCTCGGAAACGGGGAACGACTTGACCTTGGCTGGATTCACGCGTAGCTGAGCTAACGCAAAATCGAAACGCGTTACTTCCACAGCGTGGATCTCCTAAAGCTGGGTTCACATCGTGACTTGCAGCTTACAGGATCCTCAAGTATGTCCTGAACTGGCCAAAAGCTGCCTAAACGGGACTATAAACTCTTCGGGGAATCAGGCTTCGCGAATCCCTTTATGACTACGATGCTAGCGAAATTTCCATTTCGACGGCATTTAGAAAATAAATTGAAAAAATGAACAGCAACTTGATAATCCTGCGAGTCGTATGCGATTAGTACGAAGCACGTAATCTAGTTGGTTGTTCGTAGACAGCGGATTTTATACTGTTATATTATTTTCATCCTATTAAACCTATTAAAATTTCAAAGTCTAACAAATATAAATGTTACGCCTTTCTTTCTAAATGAAATAAAATTTGATTCGTTTGTAATCAATGTTTAAGCATTTGGATAAATGTACAAAAAATATAAATTTTCGGGGTAAAGACGTTTTAATCACTGGAACTGCAAAGAGAATGATACGGCAAGGGATTAAGAAAGAAAATAAATTTCCATGCCACTCCAGTTTGGCGCAAATTCGGTAGAAAATTGTTATTTTGCATAAAGATCCGCTGTCTAGTTCATTTTCAAGAATAACAGCTTCAACATCGTCGCGCTCCGAGCCACGTGCTGCCGATAGCGAGCAAACACCATGAATAAACATTTGAAAAGCCGGCACACTTGACCTTCGCGTAGCGTTTGGCTCTGTTTGGTCTAATTCACGCGCGGCCAGCGAAGCGACGGCTGTTACCTTGTTAACGATTGCGGCAACGGTTTTCATGGCACACTTTCGCGGGTAATAGCATACTTTCGGGTCAAAGTACCGGCCGTAAGTGGTGCTTTGACGAAAACACGCTCTCTCCCGAGGCCAGCCAGCCTGAATTTTCCGGAACGGAAAATCACGTCCCCGCGCGGGGGTGTTTCGTGTGAAACGAGCTTGTTTCTTCGCGAGGGAGCGAGAGGGAGCCTAAACGTTCGCGCTACCGAGCAGGGGTTGATGCAGTTATTCCTATCCCCCTCCCTTGGTCGCGGGAGCCGACTCGCGGGGGCCCGACTCGGAAAAAGAGAGGGTGAGTCACCCCCTGTCCCGTATTTTCGAGTGCGAACACCCACGAGCGATCCACGCGCGACTAGATACCGTTTTGCGCGAAAAGGACCGGCGTAAATTATGGTTTAACGGGTGTCATTGATTTTCTGAAGTGGTCGCCTCGGGACCGAAGACTGTCTGCTCAACATACAACATTTCGAACATCTTCGAAACCCTAACTATGGATCCTGCAAAACTAATCGCAGAGCACATTAACAGAAAGATTGTTGTTCCGAATGAGGAATAAGGAAAAAACGAAGGGAGGTTTGCAAACGCGAACGATCGGGGAGGAGACACCTTGCCGCGCAAGCAGTCGGTCTCCATCTGGCGCGAACTTATCGCACATACCCTTTTTCTGTGGAGAGCGGGTCCGGTCGGCGCATGCGTGGCGACAGTGCAACACGCGCCCTCCGATGAGCCTTCCGCACGGTTGAGCATTTCCACCATTCAGAATCGATGATGTCACGAAGCGGAGCCAGCATCCCCACCGACCGCGGCTCGCAAGGGTGGTGGTGGTAACGGTGCCCTCCGCCCATTGGTCCGACGTACGTCGAGGTACCAACACGAATCGCGGGGTCGCAAGCACGACCCAACGAGAGTCCGCAAGTCGGTGCGTGCCAGTCCGTGCGTGTGCTTTACCTAATAATATTTCCACGGCCAGGAGTGCCCGCTAGTGCCCGCTTTTCTCGTCTCTTCGTCGATTTTAGCCCTCTCGCTCGCCCTAACTTTACCTCGCTCCTCTCTCTCTCTCTCTCTTTCTCACACACACAAACACACACTCTCTCTTCTCTCTCTTTCTCTCTTTCTCTCTCTTTCTCTCTCCTACCACGGCTACTCTCGAGAGCCAAGAAAGCAGAAGAATCACGCTGCAGAGCAGCACGTGTGCTGCGCTCGTGCGGATCGTACAAGCCACCCCCGGCTTACACAGTTGCTCGAAACGATCAGCGTAAAATTGTTGCGAGCAATTACCCGACCGACCACATTTCGAACTGCACGATTTTCCCGCGACCGGTTCCGTCATCGGTGACGAATAAAGTGCGGCACAAGAGCGCCGGGACTCCACGATTTCTTCGTCCGAGAAACGTCTCGGCCGGACTGAGCGATTTTTGTTTCGACAAAAAATTTCGATCGAGATCGGTCGCGTTTCATGACATTACACGTTCGGTCGCATCGATGGTCGTGTTCGTTCTCCGAGTTTAGTGCATACTGGACACGCGAGTGACTGTTCGACGAGCGACGTACCCCGACGACGATCCGCCGCGGTTCGTCCCGACGATTCGTGAAAACTGTGAATAAGTACGCGGTTGTGCCACGGCATCACGTTGCTCAGGGATTCCTCCTCGTGCTGGTTCCTCCGCAAGCCGATCCCGGGGGCAGCGTCGGCCGACGGCAGCTTTTGGTACGTAGTCACGTGGCCCGCTATCCACACCGCACCAACTTTTCATGCTCTCGTAGAAGAGTCGAGAACTTCCACCGAACCTCCTGTATCGCCGCTGTTTCATCTCGCGTGTCGTCGTCGCACGCTTCGCTGCCGAACAACGCTCTGGGAATCGCGTCTCTATCGCCGGAAAGTCGCTGCACCGAAATACAGAGAACTGGATTTCCATTTTTTTAAATTAACCTCCAGTTACTCGCACTCCACTTTCTACTGGTTACGTGGAACTTTATATCATTCCAACGTAAATCAATGTTCAATAAATATTTGCCACTGCAGTTGACACCTTTGTTTACGCTCGGAACACTAAATTTCAAGTTTTGAGATGGCAAATACTATACGCGAGCAATTCAAAATTTTAATTGTACAAGTTGTTCTGAATCGTTCGTAGAAAACGCACGGGGCTCTTCCTGCGCAAACTGTGAACCGAGCGTTTACATTTAGTTCGCGGATTTCATGTGTTTATAATAAAGATGGCTTGGTCGAACATAGGACCATGAAGACATTAGAATAATCTAGTGAAGTTGTTATATTATTTCCGACTTTCCGCAAGATCCTGTTTATACCGAACGATATTTAAACATCTATCCGCAGTTAGAAAAACGTATTAGATTCAAGTACAGTAGACTCCCACATAATGCGATGAGAAAAGTGTTTAAAATTATTGTGTATCTATATCTATAGCAATGTTCCAAGTGTATTCCAAATGTATTCTACATTTACTGCAACATACAGACTCAGTACCATTATTCAAAATATTGTGTACATTATTAAAAATGCTGCTATCTAATCACTTACTAAACATTTAATTATTGTATCAGGTATTACATCAATTTCATATTCATACAAAGAAAAAAGTTAATATACATAGAATGGATTTATTCTAGCTAGAAAGAAATGTTTAATTTTCCAATTAAAATAGCTCCGAATGCAAAGGATTAAACAGTCTTCTTAAACAAGTTTCTGGTCGCATTATATGTGAGTCTCTACTATAAGATCTTCCGACGTGCCCAACAAGAGTCTCCGAAGAATCTCGCATGGATCTATCAAACAGTACCAAACAACGTGACACTGTCGCGAGTCCTAACGTGTACCCTGTTCTGCAAAGAGGGAATAAGTTTGATTTTTGAATTGATAAGACAAGGGTGTTACCGAAACCTGCGACACCGTTGGCAGGGAACGAAATTGTGAAAAGTCTGGGCAGGAGGGTTGACAAGGTAGTTGACAGACTCGTTAGCAGGCGCGAAAGAGATGTTTGCCGGCGGGCCCGGTTAATCGGTTTTCAGAGATGAACCTCGCGACGTTAAATACTGGCGTCCCGACATCCCGACGACGTCCCCTTGGTTCCGAAAGGAACCCCTCCGTCGCTTGTCTTCTCGCTTAATAGTCGGTATCAGAGCGCGACGCGCGTTGCGAATACACGGTGTGCGAGGATGCAGATTGCACGACCGTACCGTATAATACAGCTTAAGTGGCACAATGCGGCCTGTACACGCGCGCTATATCGGAGATGAATGTGATTGAACGATACGTTGAGTTCTGTTGTCTGCGTTTCACCGTTTCTCTCGGCGCCGAGCGAATAAGGGAACAAGCGAGCAACGATGACTTCGTCGATCCCTCACCGGTTCCGCGTTCTCTCTGCCACCCTCTTCGTGTCTTTCGCCCAGCTCCCGTGTACAGTATTATGGTGTAATTAGGCAATAGACTACATGACTCGCCGTGTAAAATCCGCGGAGTGAATGACGTCCCGTATCCGACGTCGCGATGAATGCTTCCCAGCCCGTACAAGTGTGGACACCCCGCGGTGACATTCGACGCGCGCATTGTCAGCAAGCCTTTCCGACTCGACGAGGGTTCGTTGTTCGGGGTTTTCTAGTAGTTTTCGGTTTCGCTGAATGCAAACTGTTTTGTGCGCTTCGCCTCGCCTCGCCTCGCCTCGCCTCGCCTCGCCTCGCCTCACCTCGCGTCGCCCGAACGTCGATCCGCGCCGACGAATGTCGAACTGTCGGACCACTTATTTCCTCGAGTGCTACAAGAAGGGACTGCTACGAGCATTCGAGGGCAACTTGGTAATAGCACCGCGTTCGATCGACGGCTGGATCAATCTATTAAAGTAGGGTTATCGGTTTCCATGGGGGAGCCGATCCTAGACATTTTTCTACAATTTAAGGAGGTATTCTCCTTTCCAGGATTGCAAGTGCGGCATACGCCTTCTTATTTCTTGACAATACACAGATAATGCAAAGAGAAACGACCCTTGTAATCCTGGAAACGAGAATACCCCCTTAAGAAAGAATAACTTTTCCAAAATTGAACCCAACAGCTTGAGTTTTTTTGAGAGGTTAGGAGCATTAGTTTACTAGCTAATGTGTAAATAATTTTAATAAAATTGTTATTGGTCGCAATTGCGAAGGAAAAAGTAAAGATCACGATTTTTAAATTTTTTATCTGTGCCTGTCACACAAACAAAGGTGCCGTCTGCGCTAGCAAATATCCATTTTGCATGGAAGTAGTTATTTCACTGAATAAAAATTAATTTATGTTGGAGTCATATAAAGCTCCATGAAAACAGTTACGTTAGTTAGTTAGTTAGAAATGGAGTGCGAGTGACCGAAGGTTAAGAATCAGTTTGGACGATTTATAAAGATCCTAGAAAAAGAATAGCGCGGTAGATACTGAATCGACGTAGCGGAGACGCGAGGAGAATATTGAAGAGTTTCCCTGTAAATAAATATCGCCGAGGCAAATAATTTTTTTTTATAGCAAGAGGAATATCGCATTAGTTGCCTGCGATGACGCCGCGAAGGCGGAAGCGGTGATTTTCCTCTGGTAACGCGGAATTTCATTAACGTAAATCCTTGTACACGGCTGAAGAGGCTTCCGCAAGATCTATAATCGTTTAACATCAGTTAACTGTTCGCGTTATTAACGTGTCGTTAAACACTGGTGAATCGTATAAATGTTACGCACGTGCGCGCATTAACATTGAACCAATAAAATGTTTTCTGATCCGCTGGCGGGGCAAAAATATTGCCACGATAGTAATTCATCCCTGATTCTTCGAACACGAAATAGAGTTGAATTGCGGACTGTCTCTACGAGTGACTCTCTCTAATGAATAAAGTAAAAGTAGATCGGAGACAATGGTTTAGAAGAACATTCCCATTCCAACGGGGGTTGCTTTTGCTATTGAATCGAATAAATGCTGCGTTTACGATGGCGTCTGATGAAATTATTAATTAATGTACGTAAGCGAAATAGAACGGCGGGGTGGCGGAAGTCACTGCGTAAGGCAGCGGAGGGGATGAGAGAGGGAACGGGAACGGGAACGGGAACGAGAACGGGAACGAGAGCGGGCGAGCAGTTAATTCCTGCGGGCTTCGACCGTGTACTACGGGGTTGGATTTAGAGTGTGACGGTAATGGTAGGTAGTGGTGGTCGTGGTGGTGGTGGCGGTGCCATTAACAGTGTTTCGCCGGAAATGTAAAGCATAATGCGCCGGTAGCTGGTGGATATGGAACCTATTACCATCCGCGTGTATAATACCAAGCTCTCCCGGTGTTTCGCGTTGTTACCACGCGCCGCAAAGAACTTGAAGGGCTGTAGCACACGGCTCGAATAATTGTCCCGGCGAAACTTGCGCGGAAGACTTTACAAGCCCGTTCATCAGTCACACTTTGTTCGCTGAATTACGATGAAGCCGGATCGGTGACAGGGAGGATCAGTTCAGCTGGCTTTATCATATCTAACCCTCTCGCCACCGGGAGCGAGCTGCCACCACGTCATTTCTGTGAGAAAAGAAACCTCCACTCGACACGTCTACTCATTAACAGGCTGCAGTCTTTTCTGTAAATATTTCTGCTATCTGCACTTCTAACGCGTTCGGTTATTTATTATTTGACAGCGGATTTGATGCATCTATGACGAAAATGAGTAGGTGTGATTTTATCCGACATCCTGTCAATTTTATTCTTCCGAATTTATTCTTTCATTTATGCCAGTCTTTCTCGATTTTTCGCAAGCCTGAAACATAAACAATCTAGTACGCAGACGAAGGAGGGTTGATAGGCAAATTTCAAGAAAGTGGGAATAAATAAAATCGTATTGTCAATGGTAGCAGCCTTTATAGATCTGAAATAAATAAAAATCGTATTAAATTCTGTGAAACTTTGTATTCCAGCATTTTTTGAACATGTTTAGAAGCCATAGATGCATAAAGATCCGCATTCTAACCGAGATGTTGTATGAAATGTGATCGGTAAAATTACTGCGTAGGTTTGTCCGGTGAACGGAGCAGATCCGACCTCGGATTCGATTTTTGCGTTAATAGTGCTCCGACGCGATGCAAATTAGCAAAGACAGAGAGCCGAGTCGGAGTTTACTAAATCGACAGCTTGGCGTCTTGTAAACACAAGCCAGCGAGATCTTGTTTGCGCTCAGTCGCGCATAATCCGAGGTAATCCCCTTGCACAATATGCGAGTGCGATGTACTTTTCTCCCTTCCCGCGACACTTCTTCTTTTTACTGTCGTCGTCCCCCTCGCTCCTCCGCCCTCTTTGCTTCAAATCCCCTGTCACGCGCATCTCGTAATTTTTCCTCCCTTCGAGACCAACAAACAGAGTACGAAACGGAACATTATATCCGAATGCGCGTCTCTCCTCGTGGAATATAATTACGAAACAAAAATGTCTAATTACCATTCTACGGAACCATTCAACCCTTAACACTCGAGTGGTGACTCTGAGAGAGGCGCCACTAAAAATTGCTGTACCATCATTCAAAATATTCTTTTCCTTACTACATATGTTGGTATCTAATCAATTACTAAACATTTAAGTATTGCATGAGGTATTATATCAATTTCATATCTATAAAATGAAGAAAACCATACACAATAAAATTATTCTAGGTCGGAAGAAATATTTAATTTTTTGTTATTCCAGTATAAAATTTAGTTAAAAGATCAAATAATGTCGAATCAAAATTAGACGAGTTAAACCAATAAATCATTCTTAAGAACCTATGTAAATCATGATTATTAATCCTGGTGATGTCACGCTGTAAAAAAGATTACACAGTCTAGTAATAAATGTCTTGATTTTCGAATTAAAATTGCCCCGAGTTAATCCGTCGAGAAGCATCCTCTCAGATCGACCAATGTCGAATGATCGATTCACCTTGTACAATCGTGCTGAATAAACTATTGTGTTGAGATCCGTAGTCGCGTTTTGTTTCGCGTACCATGAGCACTCGTCCGCCGGTCCCATTGAGACTGGCTTCCCTGCGTCGTCTGCGCTCCGACACGTGTTGAAAAAAACAACCATTTCAGAATTTATTACCCTTAATTAGTTGATTACCTGCGCGCTTTCTCTTGGCTTTCGCAAAGACCAATCTGTACTGTTGGAACGCTGCTCTTCTCTTTCCGTGATCTCTTCGTCCCGACCAAATTCGTTGTTTTTCTTTCGATAAAGTAAATCGCATCGCGAGTTGTCGCTGTCGTAGTCGCTTTTTCCGCTGTCGCTGGGAATCGTGAATTTTTATTCATAATTCCCGAGAACCGAGTTCGATCCGTTTGTGCGCTAATTATTGCACCGTCGAGCTTGTTCCCGACCCTTATCGTCGCTTCCAAACGATTCACGTTTTCTCTTTCTCGCTTGTATTCCGGCGCGGTGACAGGTTTAGTGGGCGGTACACGTGTAAGTGAGCGTAGCGAGAGAATCATCTGCAGGGAGAGAAGAGAGAGAGAGAGAGAGAAAGAGAGGGAGAACACGAGGCCGAGGTAATTACGACACTCGAGGCGGCGAGCGTCGCGGTGCGCGCCGTTCAAAACGAGACCTCGTGTATCTAAGCTTTTAAAAGGGATTTCGCGTCCGCAGAGAAACGCCATTATGCCGTTAAGCTCTCTCGTAGGAGAAGCGATGCCGATTCTTTTACTCAACAAGTCGTGCTCTTTCCACACTGGAGCTCGTTACGATGGAGCCAATTAGAACGGAGAGACACCTTTTCAATGTTAGAGGGGAATATCGTGCCGCGGTAATTACGATCTTTCTTGTCATTGAGCTCGATGAAAGCATATTAATTAGGCGTGACTGTCGATATCGTCTGAATGCGAACCGATATCGGGGAAAATAAAGCCCGCGACGCTTTCCACGCAACTTCTACGCCCGTGCTCGCGATTATACGTTTCATTTCGAGAAATCTATATTTTCTGGCCAACACGCGTAACCCGCGATCGTAACGTAGCTCAGTGGTCCGGATCGATCAGTGCCATTTTGTTATAACTTTTATGCAGAACATTGCGATTTACGCGAAATAAAAATTGTCTGCACCGATTGCAAGAAATGAATGTTACTTCTTTCCGTAATGATCTTAATAGAGGAGAAATTATACATTGACATCTCTCTCTCTCTCTCTCTCTCTCTCTCTTCAATTTAAAACATTTTTCAACAATTTCGAATCACATATACTCAATTTTGATTCGATATGGATACGAGGAAGTTCATTTTAGGCAAAATGTCACTGTATTTTCTGACTCCAATTTCCGTGGCTTCTAATCGGTCAAAGACACTCGAATCACACTTGCGCACCGATATGCAAACGACACGAATTTACACAGGTGGCTGCTGTCGCGGACATATTTTTGGAACTAGAACGAAACTAATCGCAGTGCCGGAAGGTTGACTCGTGCATATCTTTGTACGACTTCGACGCGGTGCGGAGACTTATGTATTTAAGTGTTCAATTCAAGTATAACGGTATACGAATCAAGAACAGGAAGGTTCGATCAGTCGCGAACCTAGCGTCGGAAGATCAGAGATATCCGGTACGACGAATAATTCGAGATATGTCTGCTCTTGGATGATGATGGAAACTTTTTTGTTTTAGTGACCGGAAGTGCCTAAAAGCCCGAAGATTCTGCCTTCGCAGCAGCTTGGCGCTGCGGTCGCTCCATGGCCGGGCGCCACCGGCCTCCTAGCCTCTGTCACCGCTGACGATATGGCACACAAAGGTAAATTGATCTACTCTCAATTTTCTTATTCCACCACGAAGATCGTGCAATTTTACCAGGAAAACTCAGAATCTTCGAGGGCAGCATTTTCTAGAAAGCTACCACTGTCTTCTGTTACAGTGCTGGACGAAAGGATAAGACACTGTGCATATTTGTATATTGCGTGTATTTGAAACAAGGAAATGTGCATTTTGTACGTTGCATATGTTGTGTGTCATCTCTAGAGCGAGTATATTCGAGTTGGACAAAAGTATAAGACACTGTGCTTATTCTCGACTCGAAGTTGCACACAACACATAGAACGTGCAAAATGCAAATTTCCTAATATACAAACAAGTACAGCGTCTTATCCATTTGTCCAGCATGGTCGGAAAAAATGAAACGAAACGTTGTGCGGGGGCCCGCGATCTGAACTCCAGGAATATCCGTGAAGCCGAATCGAAACGTCCGAGAATCAAGAGGGAGACGTTCGGTTGATGGCTAAGGCGTTTAACCCCATTAGTCCTGAATGGAAGTTCGGTCGTCTCTCTTTCTCTCGGACTTTCGAAGTTTCCATCGCCGTTCCGTACGGTGTGTCGTTCGCTCTCGCGCTTGCTCGAGCTCTCTTAACACGAGGGTACAAAGAGGATGAACAGACGACGTCTCAAGGCTTTCTAAAGCCGGCAGGCTCTTGCCTGAAACTGGCTGCTCACTTCACGTATTGATTTCCATTCTCTTACGCCTTCCAACACTCGCCCCTTTCCGCGGCTTCTGTCGGCCCTTGCGCGAAATCATCCCCCTGCCACCCACCCCCCTTAGCCCGATAATCGTGGACGATCGCGCGAACTCTGTCCCCGCTTGCGAACAAACTCGAACCTTTTCGGCATCCTCGCGCGCCTATCATCACTCGGCTAATTCGCGTCCACATTAATTAGTGGACAGTCATTTTAGTGATCAAAGTGGGCAATATATCTGTGGTTGTAAAGAAAAACGTGGCATGTCACAATTTGCTGTACCGAGCCATTTTCTTGCTCGACAATCAAACAAACTTATGTGCTTTGTTCTATACTGCTTTTTTTACAATGCATATTCTACAGTGTCAAACTTGTTATAAAATATGTTTTTAGCGCATTAACTCCTTGCCTTACAATATCGTGTCTGACTCATGATGAAGATTCTGAACAGATTCTGATAAAAATGTATGTTAATAATTTCCTTTAAAATTCTATTTCGGTTTTGTTAATGTATCGGAGAACGTATAGGCATATAATAGATATAAATTGTCTCCTTTTTTCTAATCACTGAAACCGTAAAATAAATCGTTGGGCAGTGGGTTAAATAAATATGTCAGCGTGTACCACCGGTGGACGTGTTAATTGAGCTTTAAAGCATAGAATTTGCGTATTTACCAGAAAGAAAGTCACGAAGAGAAATTCGTAAAGCTCAAAAAGATATTGTGAAGTATCTCGCAATATCTTTAAAGTGAAAGTATGTGACACGCGGCGTTCTTTCTTGCGACCACAGACGTATGCACACTGATCGGAAGTTCGATTGAATAGCGAGGCAGTTAGGAAGTTCTGTTTGGCGATTGCAAATAAGAAAAAACAGGGAGGAATCGGAAGGTGACGCGTTAAATGGTCGGTACGAGTTAAATCATCGAAGAATCTACAAGTGAGCGAGCGAACGGGAATCTGTGCGCGATGCTCGAAAATCCACGAGTTATCTGACCGAGTGCGGCTCAGTGGGGTGTGTAGCGTTAAGTTGGCGTTAGCTCATCGAATTGCTTCGGTGGAACGACGTCGGCCGCGATGCCAAGAGACGAGGGTTTTGATCGATCGTACGTACAAATCGTATTTCCGGTTCCTCCACGCGACGAGAACAAATCAGGTTGTCTATTTTTTCGGCCGCCTGCCTGTGCGCCCGATCTCGCGGCACCTTCGCACAGTGTGCCGAACGGCCATTCCAGGTAGAAAAAGATCCTACAAATCAGATGCGATGTCGTTGTAAAGAGGAGATCTGAATCTTTAATTTCATGGTAATTTTAATCGCGAGAAAAATTTTTGAAAAAAATATTTCAATTACTCCGCGAGACTTTCGCTGGAGTCTCTCCCCATCAAATCTCCCTGTAACGGTCACCGAAACGCCCTCGACGGTAGGAAGATATTTCCGGAAATATTCCCAAGATCACATTTAATAAAGTTTTTGGGTCCATTCATGTTCACGGCTACATATAGCTGCGAGGTACTTCGTTAAGAAACTTCATGACTAACGACGAAGAGTTGGTTGTAATTTCTGGCAAGAGTTTCGAAAGTTTGACAAGTTTTCGCGTTCCCGCGGCGTTCACGAAACGAGAACTCTACAAATTCAGTAATTAATTTGCTAATGGTTCATAACGGCAATAACTTTGCCATCCAAATTTCTAATTACGTTCTCAATAGAAATACCTTCTTGCGTGCCAGACTAACGGACACGAGAATTAAACGAATCGCCGTGGAACCGGAAACTTAAGAGCAATCCCAGGATGAATATTTTATTTTTTTTTCTTTTTTGAGCAAACAACGATCGTTGTCGCTCGTGTACGAAGTGCTACGGTAAAATCCTGAAGCACGTTCTTTATTATCGCGCGCACATATTGTCCTGGCGCGTTGCTTCCTCGAGGGTCGAAGGGAAAAGGAAAATACGAGAGCGATAAAAAGGGAACTGACGAGACAAGAGGTCGAGAGAGGATGCACCTTAAAAATGTCTGGTCGTCGCGAGGAACGGACAAGAGCGCCTCTTTGATCCTTCAGCCATATTTCCTCGGACGTCCTGGGAAGGTATCAGGCTTTCTCATTCAATTAATTCGTAACTGCCCCCACATAAAAATGCCGACACCCTCTCCTGTTCTTTTACGCCGAACGAAATGGGGGATGGTAGAGGTGGCCGGGAGAATTCTACCTTCAAAGCTCGCCTTCACCGGGGTAGCTTCCTTCTCGGCTCTCTCTCACGCCGATTCTTCTTTTCCCTTCCGTTTCTTTTCTTCTCTATTTCTTTCTCTCCCGTTTGCTCTCTTTTCTTCGCCGTCGGTTCGCGGAGCAGAGCAGAGCCGAGCGACGCGACACTCGTCCCTGAAGAAATGGTAACGTGTTTGTGCAGAGAACAGTTGCTGCTCTCGTTTCTTAGGCGAACCGGACGAGGTTATCCTTTTGTTTTTGTCTCGCCGCGCCGCCTCTCGTTCTCTTTCCTCTCTTTTCCCTTCTTTTTTCCAGCGAACTCTCCCCCGAACTCCTCCGACTCCGGATAGAACCCGCTCTCGCCTCGTTTGCGATCCCGAAAGACTCCGAACGTCGTTACGATTACGTGACAATTAACGCCGCTTTGTGCTCCGCTCGCTTCTCAAAAAGTACCTCTCGCGAATTAGAAAAGAAAAGACGCAAATACCAGCCTTCCTCTTTCTCGTTCTCTCCCATTTGTAATTGCAATTCGGATTAGCCTGTCCGACGAATCTGTCCCTCGGTGTCAACTTATAAAAAATAACAGGGAAAATAGTTGTTTTTCGATGTTTCGCATCTTTACGCATTTATGACTCCTGAAAATTTTCAAAAAATGCCAGAATATAA
Source organism: Lasioglossum marginatum (assembly GCA_028455795.1). Lineage (NCBI taxonomy): Eukaryota > Metazoa > Arthropoda > Insecta > Hymenoptera > Halictidae > Lasioglossum > Lasioglossum marginatum. The sequence goes on from CM052276.1 coordinate 5,008,352, forward strand.
AATTCGACAGAGTTTAGTACGACTTTTATTTGTTTCAGATTTACAAAGTATATAAATATCCGTAGTCTAGCTATGTGTTTCGTATTGAAAAATAAAAGTCACGAAGTTTCGGACAAGTTTACCAAGAAATAACAGAACAGTATGGAAATAACAAAACCGTGTGAAATTGACACGAGGGACGGATGAGGGTTATTCAATCCTACCGTTCTGTTTAGAAAGTTTCAGTAGAGTAGGATCGTAGGGCAAGAGGATAATTTGATTTGGTAGCTGTTTCGTTAGGAGTAAATTGTCGCTCGCATTCCGAGGGAAAAGAAAGAACTGTTAATTGATAGGATCGCGAGAGAGGAGACCGTCGAAGACGAGGCCGGTTCAGACAGAGAAACTCCTGCTCCACGCCGCGCCGCACCAGTTGAAATAGTCGGACAGAAGTGTACGCCTTGCATCAAGTGTATTCGACTGTAAAATTCCCTCTTCAAACAGAAACGGGTGGCTGGCACATTTCGGCGGGTGGCTTGGTCCACCCTGAAAAAGATGGGAGACCGCGCGCGCGTAGGGTAGTTCCAAGGAATTCGTAGTCCAATACAGAGGCACAACACGGGTGGAGACTCGGAGAAAATTCACCGTGTACCCAGCACACGTACGAAATGGCTCGATAGATAGATAGCCGTAAAATCTACGGCTATGCTTTCGTTCTTCGGCTCTTCCACCCCTCTCTCTTTCCTTGCTGGTTGAGAGACAGAGAGAACACGAGAGCGATGGAGGCTCGTATGACGAGAGTAACATCGTATCTACAGGGTACTTCTTCGAGCCGCGATAGCGAAGAATGCGACGGAGAAACGTCCGATACCTCCGAATATCAAAATATACAGCGACTCTCATTAATATTCAAACGAACGATAACTTTCTTAATAGTGGACTATACGATTTGAACTTTCTTGAGAATTTAAAGCAATTACTTGACTACTTGTTGCGAAAAGGAATTTTTTTAAAAATTGCAATTGGTCAGAATTGTATAGAAAATACTAAAAGTTGCATTTCACAACTTTTTGTGTGGGCCTGTATCGAAAATTTTAAAAATACGTTTTATAGATATGGGTCGATTATATACGGGGAAAAACGACAGACATTTAAAGATGTAATAATCTTTGGATTTATTGCAATTAGAGGCCGAAAATCCAGAAAGATAGCAATTTTCAGCATCTTCAAACGTTCGCAGCTCATTGCAACGTCGACCGATTTTAATGAAATTTTCAGAGTATGTTTTATTAATATAGGTGATCAGTCCGATGATTAGACACTTTCATTTACTGAGAGGTGGTCACTCGCTGAACAGGTTACGAAGCAGACAAGTTGCAGAAAAAAAATATAGGACAAAATAGTGTGGATTGAACACAATAATTTTTCCGTGGTTATAGAAGGATAAAGAATATATTTAAGAAGATATAATAACAATATGAATTGATAATACACTACGAATGTACAACTGAAATTCTTCTCGCACGTTTTCTCACTTTGTCTATATCGCTCACAACTATTGTCTCTCTCTCTTGCATATACGTCTTCTCGCATCGGCGCTTGGCAACACGCATTCTCGCGACAAACATTCGTCTCACCTTCAGTCATAGATCATTCGTTTACATAGATTGCCTTTCATACTTTACATACAACCTTATGCCTCATTCTCATACATAAAACCACATCCACAAATAGATCCTTCCACGAAAGTCGAGAGTCGAACTAGTACCATAAACGCGAGAAAAAACTGTAAAATCTTGATTCGCGGGGATACGGGAGTTTTATGTAGTGTCAGGCTGATTTAATTGATGATTCGGAATGAAGCTCGGCGGGAAATGCGATCGTAAATCCGGACAAGAGGCGGTATTAAAGGGAACAACCAATCGCGCTGCGTCTTCCGGCCTGTTCGTCCACTTTTCCGCGTTAAATCAGTGAAACGATCGGCACATTATTCGCGACAGCCGAGGAGAATCCATGAAATTCCCATCGCAATAGCTCCACGTCCTGACAGTGGCGAGGGTCGTCGTCGGGCCACTAGTTCTTTTCTTTCATTGCGTTAATGAGCTTCCACGCTAAAGCGTCCTCCCTCCCGTTTCCATTACGGCCACCTTTCTTTTTCCGATTGAAAATAAAAACATTATTCGGACTTGGAAATTCGAATTTCACCGGGTGCAAGTGCCTCGCCGTGCAAATTGCATTCGACAGGCCGACGCGGCGCGATGCTATAAATTGCCTTAACAAGTTATCGATGGTGCCATCGGGCTGATTGCCTCACCCGAGACAGCAGCATGTAACAATTTGCTGTCTCGAGTTCTACAAACGAGTATGAGTTACACGACCGATGAATCGTTTCGATAGAGCTAATAGATTCGGGATGGGGGACAAAAAAGCACGATGGTTAGAGCACTGAATAAATATTTTGACAAACCGTTTCGGAGGGAGCAATGGTTTCGGTACCCACGGGTTCGTCGACAACTGTCGGTCTAATTTTCCCCTAAACATTTCCGGAGATTACATCGAATTCTCATTGTGCTCGTGCCTCGTGGCCGTCGGATTTGCTCTTTCAACGGTGGTCCGTGTAGTTTTTCGACGAAGGAAAACGGATATCCTTGGCCCCCACGAACCGATACAACGGAAAACAGCTAAAGCTTTCTCTCGAAATTAATTTGATTCGATTGCCCGGAGATTTGCGAACGAGTTCGATCCTGCGAGAGAAGATACAAATTGAAACCGTTAAAAAATCGTCGATGCTCGATGGTTGTCGACGGGAGTATTCGTATTTTCTCCTCGTCACGGTGGTAAGATCGAGCAAGAATCATCGAGAAATCTCCAATAAACGCTTATTGGTTTCCCCACATGTTCCCTGTTCTCTTTGAACGAACATTTATATTCGTTCGCTCGTTCACGTTGAAGTGCGCGTCGGTTCTTGGCGAAAACAAAACGGTGGAGTGCAATTTTCTGTTGCTCGCTCGTTTTCCCAGGGAAAATGGTCCGGCCGCGTGCAGAACGAGCGAAAAAGTGCGTGCGGATCGTTAGTAAACGCGAGTTAACAGGGCGATAATGACGTCGTTCAGTGAACCCGGCAGAATTTTCATCCGATTTTTTGAAAGGTTCATTTGTACGGGTTCACCGACTGTACACTTGCCCTCCGCGTCTTCCTCTCTCTCTTTCTTCTCCCTTCTCTCCCTCCGACCACCTATCTTTGTTTTCGTCGTTCTTCGCGTCTCGCGCTTGAACGTCGCTGTACACGCCACCGGTAAGAACATTTTTTCTGAAAAGGACCTCTCCACTGGTCCAGAGGTCCTCCTCCACTTCACTTTCTACGGGTTCAGGACCGTTCCGCGGCACAATAATAACGATTCCGCCCGCACACCTGCTCACAGAGCCTCTTCAAACCTCGACAGCCACGACGGCTCGACCAATCCTGCCAAGCCCCGACGCGACGTCGTTACTGTTATTTATTGATTGCGGTTTTCGTGTTGTTTATCAATTGCGATTTAGAATGTGACGGTTGAATAAAAAAGACGTGTTTCTCAAACGGAGATTTAATTAATTCAGTGTGCTTGTTTGATTGTATTTGACGTTGAGTTTAACTGACGTCTCTTATCCTACATATATATGGGGGACACCCGTGAAGTGCTGAACTTTATTAAGTACGTGTTTAGAGCGTTCGGATATTAATGGGAGTCACTGTTGTAAACAGGCATTATGCGTTTTCGTTTATATCGACTAAATTATGCCCCAAAATTCTCCAGAGAAATACGCAATATAGATGTAATCAGATTATTATTAACTTCCGACCCCCTTTTATTACTGGAATAAGAAAAGAAGAAAGCAAAGCCGTTTTCAAGCGAAACCATGGCTTTTATTTATAAATAATTTTGAGCGTCGGAATTGAAAATATTCGACGATTCGGAGGTCCTCATCGAAATTTTCGGAACAATACTCCCCGGCCTCGTTCCACAACTAGATGTAGATCGACAGTTTTAGGAGGGCTATTCCCACAGCTGATCATTCCGATACGTGGACTAATTATGTCAAAGCCTTCACGGACAGGAATCCCACGGGAACAAGCGACCACAATACCAGCCAGTCGATGTCATTGTGCACCTTGTACGATATTATATTGTGCCCGTACGCCTCTGTTAAAGGGCCCCTTCTCCTCGGCTTTTTATTTCCTGGCGCTGCGTGGCGGTGCGGTGCGACATGCAGTTCGACCCTTATTTCGGCATTTCTGCTTGGGGGCCTTTCTTGCATTTTTCGCCAATAACCAGCGAAAAAGGGGGTCCCAGCACGTTCCCGTGTCTCCGGCGTTCCGAACATATCGAGAAACGTCCCTCGCAAACGTCGATCGCGATTAAGCTTCTCTCTTGCCACGCCGAGTAGCGCGCAGACAGTGGATCCACGTGGATTACGCCTTCGGAACACATGTCGCTCTGCATTGTCCGCACCATTTTTTTCTTCCTCCCTTCTGTACGGTCGCACGATTCTCCGCCGCCTTTTATACACGACATTTTCGACGACGATCGGTAACATTGTAGACTTCAGAGATTTATGACTGGACTGCGGATCTTTATGCAAAATGGAAATGTTCATAATTTTATCGCCTAATGAATTTTTCGAATCTTTTCTATTTCAACCAACCAACTTTTTCATAAATACATACAGATCCGCAGTCTATTTATGACACTACGAGCGTTACAATTCGTAACCATTAGAGATCGCGGTGTTGAACGTGTACATTTATGTTTGTCTATCGAAGCTTTTTCGACTCTCTCAAACGAGAAACGTAAGTCAGGTCAGTCGCCGGACTCGAACGTGCCGAACGAATTTGATTCACGAATCCGTATTAATCATTACTAGACTGCGGATTTTATGATAAAAATGGGTAGATCTAATTTCTGACAGTAGAGATATTTGAACAATTTAAATATACTATTACATTATTTTCTATTCTATTCTATTAAACATATTCAATACGAAATTAAATATTTATTTCACTCCAGCTTGTGTTGCAATTCAGGTAGAATGTTTCTATTTTGCATAAAGATCCGCAGTCTAATCATTTCGCGGATTGAGATCCGGATTCGTTAGCTACACGTGTACACGTGAAATAGGGATCTCTGGTAACCATGATGGATCGTACTGTTTCCCGAGGCTCGTCGAGGACGAAAAGCAAGGAGAAAGCCGTGGCCCATTCGTTTCTCGTCTTTGTTATCGGTGGATCCTCGATACCGGTTGCCGATGTGGAGATAACGAAGGTAAGCGGCGCTGACTAGCGATGCCGGTCCAAGCCTCGCTCTCGCGTGTAGGTACTACAGTAGGTTGGTACGAAGGTTGTGGACGGACCTTTTCCACGCGGTGCACCCGGAGAAGCGGCTCTGACAGATTCGTTGGCGTGGAATAACGCGTTTACGAGCTCTTTGTCCGGTCCGCTTTGGGCCACGACCGCCTCGTGCTACCGCTGCCGTGGCTACCGTCGTTCCCGTCGTCGATCCCGATCCATTCCTCGACCTTCCAGCTCCGAGGCACAGGTTGGCCTCCAGGTAATTGGATAATTCGACCCGGAAGAGCGTGCGCCCCACTCTCTTTCTCTCTCCATTGCTCTCTCAGGAAGAGACCCAATTGCCTGTGCGCCAAAGGGATACGCGATTAACCGAAAAACCGCTTCCGAAAGCGACAGCCTTCCTATTTACATTTTTCAGGGCGAATTTCCCCGGCTGATGCCCCAGGGAAATCGATGGGCCACTAGCCACGTTCCCTCTCACGTTTATCTTCTGCCTACGATCGAGACGGTACCTATCCGCTGCGCCAACACCCCGTGTAACACGCTCGAACTATTGCTTAGGGTATAGATATAGTGGTGAAGATCGCGGCAAAATCAAACCAATGTGATTAAACGCGACTGTTTCTAGTGAAACTTAGTCTGCCGCCCCAGAATTTTATCGAATCAGAACTCCTAACGAAAGAGACCGAGTATTTATTGTTCCAGCCTAATAAATAAAGTTGTACTAAGAGACACAGCACTTAAACAACTGGAAGAATTACCACCGCGATTTTTGTAAAATTCGCCGTCGTGGGGATAATGCGACTCGTCAGCATCGCGACTGGGAGACCGCGAGGAAGACGGAGGAAGCGCCGATATTGTGCCCATTATACCGGGTCATTTTGCGTCATTGTGCCCGGTATTGTTCGGGGGCCGCGAACTTCTCGAGAGAGTTCGCAACAAGCGTGGAAACGGCTCGTAAAGTTGCTACAATGCATTCCGAAGTGAGACGACAAACGGTTACAGACCGATTAAGGTCGGTTCATCTCCGTGGCGTAGCTTGTTGGTATCTGAATCGGGTCTGCGCAGAAGTGTTTCCGGAGAATGAATGAACAAGACACCCCTGGAACCATTTCAAGCTCCTCAACTTCGAAGAGGGAGGAGTCAAGGGATGCCCACTTGGCCTCGAGTACCTCGCGGTGAACGTTTCTGCACCACCGAGGATAATCGCTCGAGAGGATAAAGAGGACAACCGACCGATCTATCTAGTTTACTTTGCGGCCATTTTAAATGCACCTCAAATATTGACCGCGGGAGCGACTTTAACTGGGACGCTCGCGGATAACTCGACGGCAAATGTTTGCTCCTCGGAAAACATCGGGAGGAGGATCGCCCCCTCCTCCCACGAAAAACTGGATCGATTTTCAAAAACCGTGGAGTTACTTCCCCTGCGATATTAACGATACAAACGTCCAAACACCTAGACGGAACAGCGAGTGGAACGTTCGAAAATTAGGAGGTCCTTTGAGAAATCGCTGACAAGGGGAGAGATCGAACGATCGGGAGAGATACTTCTATTTTGTCCGCGAGAAGGGAGCCTGTCCGCTCCGCTCGGGCTCGTATATCTCAGCGCGTTATGTCGAGACAGCGACGAGTGGATAGAACGAGGGTGAACCTCGCACAAAACTGACCGGCACAGGTAAGGAACGTAAACTAGAGGGAAAATACTCGAGAAGAGAGAGAGAGAGAGAGAGAGAGAGAGAGAGAGAGAGAGAGAGAGATGGAGAGAAGGGAACGAGCAACACAACAGTTACGATCGTCATAATAGCTTCATTGTTGCGGACATGTTTTGAAAATGAGGATTCTTCCCGAGCTCTCCCCACCTCGGTTCATCCCGGTTCGGTCTCCTCGACTGTCCTGGCGAAACGAACACAATAAGGATTCGAGTATTTGTTGTGTCGCTGTTTGTAGCCAATCTGCCGCGTGCTTTGACCCGCGTGGTAGCTTCTCTTCCGCGTCGTGTTCGACAAACGCGCGCCCGTCCCCCTTCGCTCTTTCTCTCTCCTCTTCTCTCTGCCGTATTTTTTTCCTCCTTTTTCGTTCCTCCGCGGCTAGGCGAGTCGACCTTTTCCTGAAAACGTGTACCCGACAGTTATTAGCGTTATTAATGGCCGTCCATTGACAACTCGATTCATCGACGATCGTCTATTTGTACCGGAGGGGAAAGATCAACCGCTCGGCAGATGTACCGCCTTTCGGATCCCGATCGAGAGGGACCTTCCACGATCCGAAAAAGGCGTCACGGTGAACCCGAATGCTTCGTCGGCGCACCAGTTCCCGAACATCGAGTGAGACGTACGCCATGGCCATTGTTGGTGACACTCGAAACGCTAGCTCTCAATAGCGATGTCCATTTCTCATCGACGTTACACGCTCTCGCTCATTTTCGTTCGCCTCGATCGCCGCACGACAACTTGAGGCCCCTTACAACACTATCGAAATAAACATTCAAGTCATTCATTCGAAACACTTCAAGTGCTGTGCCTCTTAGAAGTTGGTGATCTATGTGCTTTTAGTATCGTGCATCAACTTTATTTATTTGTACGGGAATATATGTAGTGGAGCGGGCATTTTTGTTTCTATGTGCACCGCTATTCTCTCGTCACTGCTCAACTAGAAAGAGTCCTATTTATGTAATTACATTGGTTTGATTTTGACGCAATGCTCACCTCGCCGCTTTCCTCGATCTTCACCGCTCCACTACATTTTGTACCCTTAGTACCGAAATATAGTGGAGCGGCGAGGTGAGCCTAGCGTTGAAGAGAGTGGTGCAGTGATTTTTGTTTCACCACTTCACTATGAACAGTCGCATTAATCAATTAATCGATTTGATTTTGCCGCGATCTTCACCGCTCCACCATAACCGCAGCCTTATGCTGCGAGGTCGACATTCAACAAATACTCAGCCTTTTTCATTAAGATCCACCTGCAATATTTTCTTACCAGAGCAACTCGCTAGCAAATGTTCTAAATACATTGTTTCGTCTTCTGAGAGCAACTCTGGATGCTTCGGCGTTGGATCCAGGAACTGATTACGCGGCTAACGCCATCCAGGATTAGGGGAATAAATATAACGACAAAAAGATGCCGGCGCGGGGAAAAACCCGTGGAAAAAGAAGGAGTAAGAAGTCGGTTGGATGATAAATGTGCCGTCTCAGCCGTCGCGTCAGCGGGGCTCTGTTTCTCGTTTGTAAACGAGCGTCCCTTTTTTCCCTCGACATAGAGAGCGCCACTCTCGGTTGCGGAACCGCCCGACCCATCGACAGCGAGCTTCGACGACGGCCATAGTTTATTTATCTATCCATTTATCTTCCGCTAAGGATTCGAGAAATTAGCGGGCAACATGAGCGAGCGCGCGCCTGCAAAAACCGGCTATTATCGTCGATTAAATTTCGCCGACGCGACGGATTCCTCGTCCGCCCGATGAAAAACAAAAGAGCGACGACGATCAATTATCGATTAAACAAGATTCCTTGGCAAGGATGCGATTCATCGTCCTGTCGGCTGTCGACCATCGAAAATGTTGCGCGAGCGCAAAAATTAAGCCGAAGAGAATTCGTAACGAGAATTTGTTCGACTCTATTTTAGGGAAAATCGTTTCGCACGTTGCGTAGTGAACCGACGCTAATAAATCAGCGGGGAAAGGGCAACGCTCGGCGACAAAGAAACAAATGAAAAAAAAAAAGCGCACAGGGGACGAGTGTCACTGGGGTAGAAAGGGGCGAAAGAAGCGAATTATCGAGCCTCGAATGCCGGTCCTTAACGAGCGATAATAACTCCGGCAAATAGCGTACATTTCTAGAGCGCTAGTTGCGCGTTCATTGTGAGCATAACTCAAGACAATTGTGTGTGCTCGTGTCTCTGTCCACGCGAGCGTGGGGGGGTTTTCTGTTTATCTACGAGCGAATAATATGGTACGAGTGTTGGCGGCTGCAGGAGGGTACACCTTTAAGGCAGCCGAAGTGTAACCCTGCCGCGTATTAACTGCGCGACGGAGGGGTGCGCTCGAGTGGGCTTTCTGCGAGAGAACGTGTTTTGATATTGTAACGTTTGTATTAAATATCACCGGGGAGGGTGGCGAGAGAGTCCTAAGCCTCTCGTTTATTAAGACGTCATTAGCTGACTCCGGGACCCCTCTGTGTTTCTTATGTTTGTGCCCCTGCCGTTGGAATTTGCGCTTGTTCTTTCGGATGGCTAATTGTGTACATAATTATGAAAGTGGTCTAAGCCGTATATCATAAATTTAAATATAATGATTGAACGTTGAATTTAAATGTAGATTTAAATATAATGTTTGAACGTTGAATTTGAATTTAGATTTAAATATAATGATTGAAAGTTGAATTTGAATTTAGATTTAACCCTTTGCACTCGGAGCTATTTTAACTGGAAAATTAAACATTTCTTCCGACCTAGAATATTTCCATTTCCTATGATTTTTGAAACTTTATGGATATGAAATTGGTATAATACCTCGTACAATACCTAAATGTTTAATAATTGATTAGATACCGACATATTTAATAATGTAAACAATATTTTGAATAATGGTACAGCAATTTTTAGTGATGCCTCAGAGGGGACAACTGAGTGCAAAGGGTTAAATATAACGTGATGTGAAATAACAGAAGATTTCTCGATTTCTCGGAAACACCCGGTGGCTCGCAACGAGAGAGCTTTCCCAGAGGAAAGTAAGCGCCACTCGTGGCATACGCGCATACATCGGAGATTGTCGGTGATTCGCGCGCTAGGCCTTTTCCCAAAAGTCGATCGATCGTGAGTCACCCTTCGTCGATCGCGCGCGATCGTAAATCTCCCATATAAATTTCCACAGTCGTTTTATTTTAATTTAGCAGTCGTCGCGTCAAATTAGCTCTGTCTGGAAATTTTTGTCAACCGTTGTCTCCACGGTGCCCTTCGTTGCAAAAACTCCTTGGCCTATTCTTTCACCTCGCGAGAAACGTTTCGTGAAATAATCGAAGCGCTTGGAAAAGAACGAATAAACAAATTAATTGAACGAATGCCACAAATTTTCTGAAATGGCCTTTCCGGTGATGCAATTATTCGAACGTTTCGTCTATTTACAAGCAATTGGCGAGTCGTTTCGAAGTGACGTTTTCCTTCGAAGAAAACGCCTTGGTCCGGTATCCCGGGTCTTGGACCGCTATCCTGCGGTTCCCACCCCCGAAAAATTAGGGCGTGGCAGCTCTGTGACACCATAAGTCGGAGAGGCCGTCTCGTTTGCCGCGGGTGCAAGCGGTGAAATATAAAAGATCTGCGAGGAATCCGTGAGCCCCGGGTCCTGACTTTCGAACGCGGCGAATGCCGCAGCCTGTCGTGTGTGCGTCCGCCTTGTCACCGACACAATGAGTCGAAGATTATCTACGATGGGATTCGCTAACGTTATAGCACCGGGAACCGACTCCCTGTCCCGGCTCGACCCGACCCAGCGTAGCTCGACTCGACAATCTCGCTCGTTTCACCCCCCTCGGAAAATGGGAGAATCCGCGCAAAGAAAGGCGACGCTCTTCTTCTTTTCTTTTTTTTTTCTCTTTCTCTCCTGCCTCTCTCCGCTGCCGACGTGTCTAAAGAGGGAGAAAAAATACGTGATCTATAGCGATAGGAGTATTATTCCTGGAGACGCGGGAATGTCTTCGAGGGCGGGGGAAACGACGCGTTCGAATTTTTCACGGCCCTTGCCCGAACGATCCGTGGAAAATCAATTCGAGACGATGCAACGAGCTGGCTTTTGTTTCATCGATGCAAACATTCGCTTATCTTTTTTTTATCGTTCTGCGGAATTGTTAACAGAATTTCGAACGTTTCCATTCTAGGTCACAGCGGGGTGAACCAGCTGGGGGGTGTGTTCGTCGGCGGTCGACCGCTTCCGGATTCGACGAGACAAAAGATCGTCGAACTGGCGCATTCCGGCGCACGACCTTGCGACATCTCCAGGATCCTGCAGGTCAGCAATGGCTGCGTCTCGAAGATTCTTGGAAGGTTGGTTGAAATATTGCTTGTTTTTGAACCAACGCGAACTTTCCAACTTTAGCCAGCGTCCGTCGGGACAATCGTAGAATATCGGGACTCGCGGAGATACGCTATTCGTTTATGCGATAGAATTTGTTAACACGTTCCGTGCCGTTTTTGCTCGACAATTGAACAATTGTATCGGAACATTTTACAACCTGATTTCCTTTTTCGTAGAAGTTACATGTTTATTTTCAACAAAAGTCACGAGGTAAATTGGGGACGAACTTTTGCAATCATCCAATTCGACAGTGTTAAACTCGTTATAAAATATACGTTTTTGGCAGATTTGTGCTAATTGAAATACATTGTAATTGAATTACGTAGTTTAATTTTGAATTAAGAAATTTATTTTTGATCATTCATTATTATATATTCATTCTTTATAATTGTATTTCAATTGTAAAAACGAATCACATTTTGATTTAATTGAACGAGAGACCAGAATTACAAATTACATTGCAAATTCATTGAATGAAGAGACTGGATTTCGAATTACCAAATGATTGAATACGTAATTCAATTGTGATTCAACACAACTCTGGTTTTTAGCGCGTTAAATAAATAAATCGTACACGTGGCACGGAACGTGTTAATCAGTGCCGTAGAATTTCGAGTCCGTTCGAAGTCGTGGCAGCAAGGATTCCCTCTACCGTATTGTACTGCAAAATATTATTGTTGCAGGTACTACGAGACCGGATCTATCAGGCCCAGAGCTATCGGTGGTAGCAAACCACGCGTGGCAACGGCGGAAGTCGTAAGCAAGATTTCCCTGTATAAAAGCGAGTGTCCATCCATCTTCGCGTGGGAGATTAGAGACCGTTTGCTTCAGGAGGGCGTCTGCACCAACGACAACATCCCCAGCGTAAGTGTAGATTCCACGTAAAATATTATCCGGCAAAAAGATCAACTTTAAACGTTCCATCCGAGAAGTTAATCGATGTGCGAGGTTCAAATGGCACGTCGTCGAGTGAAGCGATAAAAAAGGTAGCGTCCGAGTTTAATGACTGGTCGGTCGCGGTAACAAGGACGACGGTTTATAAAGCGTGTCGCAAGACGCGAGTAATGGACCTTGAGTTTCGGGAGGGTGGAGGATGTGGAAGCGCAGGCGTGTTATCAACGAGGCGGTCTCCGCGCTGACAAAACAGGAACACGTTTGCACGAGCAGGGGATGGAAATCAGTTTCCTGCGAGATGGTTACGGAACGTGTACATATGTACACTCGGCCCGATGAAATCACCGTGAAGGCGAGGAGAGACTTAGTCAGACAGCCTCGTCGATCCCGAATTTTTTCCCTATTTCGATCTATTTTCACGTCGCTTCGAACAACTGCGGAGGTTGTTCGAATTCGCGCGGAGATCGCAAAAATTTGCTCTTCCGCGTCAGGAATCGCGTCGTCGCGAAAAATGATAAGGCTCTGCAAATATTCTCGGAACCAATCGGAAAGGTTCGATAGAGATAGAGAGAATATTCTAGGAGTTTTAAGTATGAAAGAGCGTATCGCGAACAAAAGAATCAATTAAGAAATTGCTAAGGGTGGAAGGAATAACGCACGGATCAAAAGGAAATTTTCCCGACATCTCCCTTTTCCTTCGATCTCTCGGAGACCTGCACTCCACCCACTAATACGTTCAGAGTTCACGGCGACGGGGCTGGTTCTCATGGTGGTCCCTCGTTGCCATGGATATTTGCATGCGTCCAATAAACGGTGGCTAAGGGGCTCTCGACTTGCTCAGGGTAAAAAGCGAAAGAGGGTCGCTAAATTCTCTTTTCCTCTGTTGCCTCTTTCCCTCTCTAGCACGTTGCCTCTTCCTTTCTCTCTTTCTTTCTCCGTGCCGCCCTCCTTCTCGACCCTTCGCCTCTTTTTTTTCCTTCCTACTTCTTTCCCTCGCGCCTTCGTAATGGGTTCGAGGTGTACGTACACCACCCTCCTGCAGATGCTTCGACAGAAATTCCGAAAGAAAGGGATGACGACGGCCCGGAGCATTTTTATCGTCGCGAGGGAAACCGTCAGAAGTTAACTGTCTCCGACGCGAATAACAGGGCCATCCGAAAGATTGCTTCGGAGACTCTCTCGCGTCGAGCGATCGAACGGAATTCAAAAATTTCACGTGCTCTCGAAAAATTACTGGCTCCCTAAACGAACGCGATCGAACGAAACGGATGAAACGATACAAAAGCGAATAGTACATGTACAGTGACTCCCACTAATATTCGTCTCTTAAAGAGACGATAAATTTTTTAATAATGATAGAGCAATTGGTTTGCTATACAACGTGACAAAAATTTTTGTAAAAAATTGCAAGTTATAGGAATTGCAGAGAAAATACTAAGAGTTATATTTTGCAATTTGTTTTAGAAAACATGTTTCGTAGATCTGTATGAATTAAATGTATTCTGAAAATTTCATCAAAATTGATCGACGTTGCAATGCGCTGCAAACGTTTAAAGATGGTAGAAATTGCAGTTTTTCACGATTTGGCATATATATTGTTTAAATTTTCAATATAGGCCCACATAAAAAAGTTCAACAATATATTGCTTTTTATTTGAATTGTATCAAAAAATCCGAAGAAGAACTCCGAGTATTAATGGAAGTCACTGTACGTGTAACAACTAAATCCGGAGTATCAACTATTGGACGTAACATGGAGTTCAAGATGTAATTGATAATTTTCGCTCTGGAATATGGAATTGAAAAAGGAACGGGGACCGGAGCAATGAGATTGAAGGGAATTAATGCGAATGGGCAGGGTAACTTCCGACGTAGGAACGCGATTTTCCGGCACGGGCCGAGACGATCGCGGAATTTAACGGTTTAACAAATTGCACGGACGCGCTCAGGGTCGGAAGAGCCTCCAGGGCGAAGGAGGATCAAAGCCGGTGCACAAAGTATAATCCCAGCCGCGTTTGAACATCCTGTAAGCGCTTCTGAACTTGTTGTGGGTAAGATTAACGTTTCTTTAATGGCCCGTGTAATATTCCATTATGTACAGTTCGCTCGAGAATTATTGCGTCGACGTGGAAGGGGTTTTGGATGGGCGGGGCAAGCTAGCAGATCGACCGAATCGAGAAAATAAAAGGAATATCACGAAGAAAGCAATTTTTCTTGCACGGTGTTTGCAACACCAGCGATATTTTTCGTCGCACGGCCTCCGGAACAATTTCCCGTGATTTCGATTCTCTTCGATCAGATCGAACTCGTCCGGAAAATATATCTGTATACAATCAAAAATCCATCCGTTTTTCTGGCAAAGAGGTAAGCGCAGGACGAAATCGATTCGAAAACGTCGGTGTCGGTCGAACGGCCATTCTGTTATACATAGATTTCCTTGCAGAGGATATCCTTTCGGTGCCCTCGGAGCGTCGAAGGCTCTGAAGCCGAGCGGACGAGCGAACGAGCGACGAGAGGGCGTACGAGAAAAGGGAAGGCGAAAGGTAGAAACGGAAAGGAGGAACGAACGTATTCCAGGCGGGTCGCGGTGATTGAGGGAAATTTCATTATTCTCAGACATTACCCCCGTTATTGTAATGCCATCAAATTGGATACGCTTCGTACACCCCGTAAAACGGCCGGAATATCCTTGAATATGCCGAGAGGCAGCTTGCTTCTTGCTTCAGAGCTCGGAAAGATGCGGGAATAAGCGCGTCGCGTCGCGTCCTTGCGAATCTTTCGTTCCAAAGCGGCGGAACAATTTTATATAGTTCGCTAATAAATTCCGGCACGTCGGAGTCGCTCGTCAAATCCCATCAAATAGTCCCGCGAATTATTCCTGATTTTTCATCGAACTCGCTGGGAATTTATTCGAATGCAATTGCTCGTCTTCTTCGACAACAATCTATGAATATAGATAGTTCGAAGTTTCACTCTTTGCACTCGGAACTATTTTAGAACACGTCCTGTTAAAATCGTTATAAAATATCGGTATAAAATTAAACATTTCTTCCGGACTAGAATAATTCCATTCTATATTAATTTATTTCTTTGAATATGAAATTGATATAACACCTCATACAATACTTAAATGTTCAGCAATTGATTAGATGCCAACATATTTAATAATGTTTGCAATGCTTCGAATAATTTCCATCCGTGTCGCCACTCGAGCGCGAAGGGTTAAAAAGTACGAGGCGATCGGAATAAGGACGTCAATGTTTATTCGAATTATCGAGCAGGATACGATTTAATTAAACGACCAAACGCGAAAGATCCAATTAGTTTAGAAGAGGGAAATATCCAGTGGCTTTGTGGACTGCGCGAACAATCGAACGGACAATGATTTGACAAACCCGGAACGGCTGCCAGGACGTGGCATCGGATTCGAAATGTCCTGCGAGGCTTTCGCTATCCGTTTCGTCGTCGAATGCCAGTCCCCGGTCGGATTTGAATCTGGCACTCGGCGTGGCGGACGCGTTATTGGTTTACTCGCACCACTGATTCCGGAATACTATCAGTGGTTCTCGGCCGATTCTCAAAGCCGGACCCGTGTACCGTGAAAACTGTCGCGCGCACTTGAATTTCGCCACTCCCCGCTGGGACAGAGCTCTGTGCTGGAAATACCGACAAAAACACCGATCTAATTTTTCGGATTCATTAACCGAAATACCGTTCTTTGTTTTTCTAGTAATATCTCACAATTGCCATGCTGTGTATAACAAAAATACGAATCTAATTTGTCGAATTCATTAACCGAAATACCGTTCTTTGTTTTTCTAGTAATATCTCACAATTGCCGTGCTGTGTATAACAAAAACACGAATCTAATTAGTCGAATTCATTAACCGAAATACCGTTCTTTGTTTTTCTAACAATATCTTACAATTTCCAAGCTGTGCATAACAAAATCATCAATCTAATTTGTCGAATTCATTGACTGGAACACCTTTCTTCGTTTTTATAGCAATATCTCACAATTACCAGGCTATAGCAGTCTCGATGCGATAAAAGCAATAATTATTACCTTAATCCGCCGTCTGCTCTAACCTGGGTCCGCACATTCAAATTTTTATTCTAGAATTTCTTCCTTTCCAGTTTTTCCCATTAATGCAAGTTAAAATTATATGTTAATCTTGTAGTATACACCGAAATGCACGAGCATGCAGAGAATTTTGACCTGCCTTTCCCGTGCTACAGGGCCTAAGAATATTTTAAAACTGATTATACACGATGAAATCAGTAGACACGATACACTTTCATACTTTATCACTTATTTTTTAGAATTCGAAGATATCTAAATTACCGACAAGATTACAGCAACATCCCTAACATAATGCAATGTCCACCATAAAGAAAAAGAATGACGAAATTAGTGGCTGACCACCTAGTCGATGATTTACAAAGATCGTGTTGGAATAATTATCCAGCAAATTTTGTGATAGGGTTCGTTGCTCCACCATTTCAATGGCAATTCTTCATTTAGTCGAATAGCAATGGTTAATAGGTTTGAAAATCGTGCAGAGAGTAAATGCGAGGAGAACCACTGGCAAACGAGATTACATTCGTTGTACTGGCGAGCCTGACCGCGATCGTTCTTTCCGGGAGTTGACGTTGATGTCTCAACCCCAATGAAAACTCCGAAATCACTGGTGGTGTTTGCGTGGTCTGTGCAACATTGAAAGCGAGGTTCTGTTTGCGATTCGATTCGTATCGTGCCGTACTTCGTATTAGAAAAATCGTGTTAAACGTCGAGCGAACGGGACGTGTACACGAGGTCGTCTGTTTACGTTCGAGAGGGATACATCGACCGAGCCAATGAAATCTTGTAAATTGAGGCTTTTTGGTCGCACGAAGGGTTGGAAGGGTTGGCCATGCCGGGCCTCGCCGGGATACGCCAAACGACGGGTTTCGATGTCGAAACGATACCGCTAACGCTCTCATCGGCAGTGACCACGCGACATCCACACCGCCGTTCCTTCCTCCCGCTCTCTCTCGGACTCAGGGGTGGAAAATCACGAGCGCCGCAAGGGAGTTGAATCGGGGGTAACACGATTTCCCGTGGTGGCCGAGCGTGTCCCTGTAATTAATAGTCTGCCGCCATGAATGAACGATCTCAGGGACCGCGCTTGCACGCCGCGCCGTTTCCACGTGCTGCTGGACCAAACGAAACGAATGTTTGAACGGATAGCTGGCCGTGTTGGCACTCTGCTCACGGTTCGTACCATTTCTGACGACGAGCTCTTAATTGTTCGTAACTCGCCTCGGAAAACGCTTAATCTATATCGACGAATAGTCCCTGCCGCCGATTCGATGATCGATTATACATACGTGATTGCCCATAATCATGAAAGTGGTCCAATCAAAATTGAAAGAAAATGAGTTTATCAATGTAATTTTTACGATATCGTCAAAAACGAATCGTTAAATAGTGCTTGTTATTTAAACATTATATGGGATTCATTTAGTCTTAATATCCTCTTCCTTCAAATATCTCGGAACAAAAAATATTAGGTCGTTCGGAAAGTAATCTCGTTTTTCGTGGAGAGATGGCATTGCTTCCATTTGTTATTACTAGGCTGCGGATCTTTATACAAAATAGAAATTTACCACCTGAATAGCCACAAACTGGAGCGAAACAGTAATACGTTCCATAGGCTGAAAATAATACAATAATATTTTTAAATTCTTCTAATGTCTGCATTGTTTTAAATTACATCTGCTGATTTCTGTCATAAATGCATAACATCCGCTAATTTATTCTAAATGGTCAAAAATTTCATTTTCCCTTGAGAAAACGAAATGGCTTTCCGACCGACCTAACGAACACCTTGGATCAGTTTCATAATGATAAGCACATACATATGTAGATTCTCTCATATGATGTAGCAGAGGTCCACTCGAGTAGGACATCGTTATCGTTCCCGATACACCCGGTAAGTAACCGCAACAATGCCAAGAAAGAAAGAAGACGGGGTTAGAAGGGGTGGTATATCTCGGCCGTGGAAGAGCCAAAGTAATGGATGGCTGGTAGAACCCGAGGCGAGTGAATTGTTGGCCCCTGCACGTCCGCCTTGGAGACACCCTAGCCTTGCCCTGGCCGCGTAAATCAATGCACCCCTTCGTCCTCTCGCGTTACCAACCCCTCCTTGGTCGTGGCTGGTGCCACGAGCAACCCCTCTTCTCTTCTCTTCGGCCTCCTCCATGTCCTCTCGCAGATCGGAGCAGAGCAGATCAGAGCAAAGCGGAGCGGAGCAGAGCAAAGCAGAGCCCTTCTTGGGCTCTAGACAGTGCTAAGGTAGGGGGTGGATCGAAGGGAGAGGGAGAGTGTCGGGCTCCGGAGCCGGAGACGTCCGGCTACTGCATTATGTATTTCTCACCGAACCGCCACTAACTCTCACCCTTTTTCATCCCCTTCGTCCAACGTTTCTTCCGTTCCTCTTCCTTCGCTCAGCTTTCTTTCTTTCTCCCGCGGCCAACCTTCATAGTCCCTCTCTCCCTCCTTTTCTACCTCTATTTCCATAACCGATCCTTCAGCCCCCGCTGAAGTCTTTTTCTTCCGCGAGAGCCGACGTCCCTTTTAATCACCGAACCGTCGTGCGTCGCCGACCCTGCCGGACACGATGCTCTTATGGAATTAATTCCTCGTGCCGCCGGCGAGTTTCGCCTCGCCACCGGAAGCAGCCGCAGCCTCGCGACGCTCTATTTGCTTGCCGATTAATTGCTAATTAGACCAGGCCGAGGGCTGCGTCGCGTATCGTATTCGCCGAGCTCGTAAAACGATACGATGCAGCGTTTTTTCGGTTTTGAAACGATATCAACCAGCCGTCATTGACGCATCGCTCCTCTCCTCGAGATCAAGTGTCCGAGGAACAATATCGGTGAAGCCATGCACCCCTTCGCTGGGCTGATCGGGCCCAGACAGGCCGAAAATCCATTTTGCACCCGTTGCACTTAAAAATTCTTTTATGATCTTAATTAGTTGAAAATACAATAATATATTGGCATTCTTAACTTTGAATTACTCGCATATAGTACTTACATACAATCCCATAACTTTAAATTTAGTGTTTCTAGCATAAACAAAGATGTGGACTACATTAGTAAATATTTATTTTGCGTTAAAGTAGTCATTTTATCGAATAAAAATATGTTTATGTTGGAGTCACATAAAGTTCCACGTAACCAGTGATGTAGAAAGTTTATTGAAATAAAAATTTTTGCCCAACTCTGAGTGCGAGTAACTGAAGGTTATCTTTCAGATTTGATTATTACGCAGTACATGTAGTAGCCGTTCGAAGTTCACGAGTTTCGAGTCTAGCAGAGGACCTTCGAATCCGTGAAATATTCACGAGCGTTTCGACGACTTGAAAAGACCCTTTCAAAAGTACGCCGCGTCGCGGTCCCATTTCGCAAGTAACACGCTTATCTTCGTCCTAGACCTGGAGGGTGGGGATAACAGGTAAAACGTTCCGCGTGGTTGTCCGAGGAGTTTTCGATCTAGATAAAAGTTTTGCCCATCTCTAACCTCTGTCGAAGCAGTTAACATCACTTTAACCGCCGCGCCGAGCGATCCGGCAACCTTATACCGAGCTGTTCGTCGCCGTTCAAGTTCAACCACCGTGTAGCGGCTGTCCCGTCCAATCAGAAACGATCCGCTGTCCTTCGCCTACAAACGAGCGTGTGTCATCTCGAAGACGAGCCCTCCACGTCCTCCGCGCGTGTATGGATCGGTGTAGCCAAAGGATATCGGTTTACAGGTTGCCCGATTGTCTTCAACGTTTTCCTCTTACCGGACTATCGGCCACTCCGATCTCCCGCGAGGGATTTTTATTTCTCGTGGACCGGTCTCATCTTCTTTTTTCGTCTCCCGCCCCCCATCGGAATCCCGAACGCCTAGACGTCTCTACGCGGAGGAGGCTGTACTGTCTTTGTAACGTGCAGAGGTTCGACGATTTTGTTTCGCAGATTTCTCTTCGCGGCCGATGATTGCAAGGTTCGAAAAAACTGTTTAAAAAGATCTATGTATACATGTATATTTTCTATGTGACAGTAAAATGTATACAAAAACTGTTTGTTGAGATCATAGGTTAGGAGATTGAATATATTTTTCAATATCAGATGTCCATTCAAATAGCACAGCACAATGAAATAAACGTTGTTCAGCTGTGAATAAATAATGTTTGCATATAACACAATATATTTTATACGGAACTTTATACGAATGTATGAATGTATGTATACTCCAGCACTGTTTAAAAAGACTGTATATGTACTAGACCGGAGCGCATAATTTTTTTCGAAATCGAAAATGCCCCACACGGGAAAAGTTGTGGTTCGACGCCCTAATGACAGGATCAAAATCCCAAAGTTGTGCGATGATGCCTTCAGTTTGCGCATTGAGCCGGAAGTTTGAAAATTTAGGGAAAATATCGAGATTTTTAGGAATATCAAAATCGAAGTATGTCAAATATGATTAATCACATATTTTACTATACCTCAGAGACAACGAGTGAAAATGTATAAATTCAGCATTCACAATTTTTTCGCTCCGTTCTACTGTACACTTGCTGACACTAAAAATACATACCTACATATATGTATACAATATTTTTAAATAATTTTCTGATCGTGTTATACGAGATCTACTGCAGAAGCGCTGGCCCGCTCCGCCCACCTGCCGTCTATCGTCCCGTTATTGCGCAAAGTCCAATTGTTACGCATCGAGATAATCTAGAAAATTGCGCACGTGACCACGCGCGACGCCGACAGTGCGGCCCGATTCGCCGGTTCAAAAAAGTAGGATCCACCGAGCGAACGGTGGATCGCAGGAATCCGGAGGTGGTGAGGGTTGCTGGTGGTGCGTTCTCCATTCTCCATCGTGCGTGTAGAAGGCAATAACGGGCGACGCGTGGCGTCCACGCCGCCCCTGTATTACTCTGGGGAACCCCTGCCGCGTTGCTAAATACCGCATCCCCCGACGAGCCAGCGTCGGTTGCACCACCCTCGGACGTCTTCGAACCAACCCCTTATATTGCCGCCAAAAACTACCCTCGTCCGTTCCAGATTGAAAGTTGTGATTATACGTGGCATCGGTCATCCGGCACTCTATCGTCGACCTATCGTCGACCTATCATCGATGATAGAAGAGATACAAGTCGACTCGAAAGGTCTCTCATGCCCGATCGCTTTTTCCTAGTCACGATCGATCGTTTCTCTTAATCAGCTCGCTCGGAATATTTTTCGAAAAGAGAGAAAGCCAGTAAAATTGTAGAAACAGATTGTCTCGCGATTCCGAATTTCCAGTTCTCCTTCGCGTTTCATACGATTCTTCTCCTTGCTCTGCGCTCGTCTCTTTTCCGTTTGAAATTGCGGATGCCGCGCGTTCCTCGACTTCTATTTAAATGTAATTTGTATCTTGCGTTGTTTGTTTCTCCGCGTATCCCGAAATGTTTGCAGTACGCTGTAAAGGTAAGCCGCTTCTGTCCCACGATAGCGGATGATTTTGCTTTTCAATTGTCTGGTTCATTGTCGTCTCAGCCGATATAACCTGCTCGTAGAAACGCGATGCATCGAAACGACGGCCAAGTTTCTCGGCGCTCCGAAACGGTAAATCAAACGAGCGGCGATAACTCGTGGAATAATGGCCCGCGAGATAACGATACACGGGAAAGGATCGTCTTCGCTGCCCGGAATTGGTTTCCAGCTCCTTTCATGGCTGCTGTATCATGCCAAAAGCTTAATCTATGCCGTGATCGCACCTATTATCGAGCATAATCTGCTAAAATGGTGCTACTTTCAATTACCGCGTTGTAAAATTTCGTACGTTCGGTGTCCCGAGATAAACGAAATTCTGAGCTGGAACACGGCCTGGAAAAGGGTAAGAAAGATCGTAATGGAGTTGTCAGCTAAACAATCGCATGACACGCGTTTCGCAATCTTTTTTTTTCGACGGTCCAGCCCAAGCTGCAGTTCCCACGCGGCATGGGGTGGTATCGGCACTGCGTAGGGTGCAAGATTTATACTGCAAATCGGCGTATCGGCGCGTGGCGTAACGTTGCGCCCCAATTTCCAGCCGTTCGAATTCGTTACAATCCCAATTGAGAATAATCGGCGAGAAATTGCGCACGATTCCTCCATTTCGAAGTTCGTGGGAGAAATTCTTGATCGCTCCTATAATTCTGCTATCGTTTTCGAAAAGGGTCGCTGGTGCCGATTAATAGAAACCATCGTGACGCGATCGGCTCTTATTACGTGACTCGCGTAACCTGTGATTTGGATGTTTGCACACGGGCCACCGGCCGTGCGGTTACCGGTCGAGAATCACGAGCTCGCGCGCTTCTCGAGGGGTGATTTAATGACAGGTTGTGACATTTTGCTCGTAGTACACTCTCTCTCTCTCTCTTTCGCGTGCGCGCGCGAGACGCGATAGCACGCGTCACGAGTCATCGAGCTCCCTTGTATCCCATTTCGAATCGCAAATGCGGACCGCGGAAACCTCTGTTAGCTCCTATCAGAATTCCTGAACCAATTTCTAGCGCGGCGACCCTCGATTACTCGATCAACTCGATACTCTCTCTCCGTTTCAAGCCTTCTCCAATCTTGCAAACCCCCGTATTCGTAATTCATTCTACACCGCTACAGGCTTTTCAATTAATTTTGACATTCGCCGCGGCCTTATCAAGAACTGTAAGAATCTGCGATTTAAATGAATCGCGAATCCTAAATTCAATCTTTACAGCCTACAATGCCCATAGCTTTTTTACACAACAACAGATTTCAATGAAACTTTGTACATGTACACAAAGCACTTAGATTTACAAAATACATTTTCATTGGAGATAGAAAATTTAAAAATCGTAATCTTTACTTTTCCGTTCGCAATTGTGACCAATAACAATTTTAAAAAACAATTATTTACATTGTCCTTCTAACGTCTCAACAAAAGGTCAAGCTGTCGAGTTCAATTTCGAAGAAGTTATTCGCTTTTGAAACACCCACAGTAAGTAAATGGAAAGGGTGCAATTGTTTCTGTGTTTTTAATTGGCGTCTGTTTTTATGAAGGGTGTCGAAAGAAAATCTCGCCGTTGACATCGTGTGTCAGTGTGAAAAGATGATTAGCACGTTTGTAATCGGGTTCGACAGCGTTCTCCGTTGTCGTCCTCGTTGGGGTCCCGGCTTTAATAGCCTGCGCATTATATTTCGTCGCGGATACTGTTTACGCTCGCGGCTGTATAAGTGTGCAATTTTTACGAGTGCTTATCCGCGGTAGTCGCGTATTTCCTGGATAGCGCTTCCCTCGGTCCCTTCGTGTCCCTTCCTCCCTTGGTCCCTTCGTCCCTTAGTGCGCGCCACGAGTCGAGTGTATTAAGCACGAACAGCGGAAGAAACGAAGGGTGCGACGACACTTCTCCTCTCCTCTCTCGTTGGGTCGCTTCTATTCAGTCCACTTCCGTTATCCCGGAGTCTGAACGAGACCCATACACGCCACGGCTTTATTATCGCGAAAACATCCTGAAATATGTAGTGGGCTCGGATGACTCGAGACGCGTGGTCAGAGAGCCACTTTACGATGGTTATTCGAAAGTTATGAAAGTCTCGGTTAAGGGTGACATTTTATTTCGCGACGGTGTAACATTTCCGGCGAACGACCGTGTCCCGTATCCGGTCGCGAGCAACATCCGGATGATGCGCGATCGCTATAAATCAACAAGATAATCCGAGCGTCGATTATCGCATTGTTCTTCTCCCTTCTCGTGAAAGTTATTCGAAATTCCGATCGCATCGATTCGAAGACGATCCTGGCCGTGATTCCGGGAATTATTACCGAGCTCGTTATCGACTCGTTTAGCAGGCATCGTGCGAGGATAATATTATGACGTCTCTATCCGGCTAGCGGCACCCTTTTCAAGTATCAGCCACCCTCTTCACGGTTCATGCTAATTTCATCGATCCACCGGATTCTTCTAGGAGCCCAGCGTGTTCCGAAACCCCCGCCGTGTGTCGCCCTTTATGCGACTAAGGATAATATCTAGGACCCTTTCATGTCGATCGCGTATAATGTATAATATCCGCGTGATTCGACGCAATGCGCAGTGGAAGAAATGTGTCGAAATTCTCATTGTCCGCGACCGACCAATAAAACGCCACGTGTTCCTCGGTTTCTCGCGTTTATACTGTACACGGTAAGTCCTCGATTTACGCGGATTTTTTAGATACGCGGATCCTTAGAAGAGAATCAGAAAAACAATTGCGAACTGTGAAATTCGTTTTTTGTTTACTCAGGTGGTTTATTGCCTTGCAGTCCCTAACATTTGGTTCGGCTTAGGGAGATGTCGTTCTCCACTTGATTTAGGCGAAAGGTTTCGTGTTGGTTGTTTTTATTAGAGATGGCGGATTTGCGAATACGTATACACATGAAATAGGGATCTCTAATTTTTACATGGAATAAAGTTGTGATTGTCAGAAAAAAAGGCCGCATGTCACAATTTCAAAAAATTTCAGTTTATACATTTATTGAACTTTATAGTATAGGATTTACTAAAAAAAGTCATGAAAATAAATTCGAAAGGCTCGAAAAAATAATGCAACTTAACCGATGTCCTACATATATGTCAAAACATTAGTGATCAATACTTTAAACGGCAATATCTCGAAAGGGAAAGTGTGTGACATTTGGCGTTCTTCCTGACAACTACAGAAAGAACGAAGAAGTTTCATTCCCAGACAGTCGCGTTTCTACTCGTAATCGACGTCACACGTCGGAATACCGCGAGAAAAAATCGGTTGGACCTTTTGAGAATCGATTCGGTGGGAGAACAAACATGCTGGCAATGAATAATCACATCGACATTGGAAAACTCTTTTCTTCGGCGTCGGAGGAGAAAGAAAGCGGGACCGTGTCGCGTTTTTGGTTCCCGCTCGCAGCTCGATTGCGACGACAAAGCCTCCCGCCATTGTAGGATCGATTTCTAGTGCGCGACGATTGTCAGGATAATGACGAGGGTGACACGCACGACAAATGTCGGCGGATAGAAAGCCAAGGAGCGGCGATATTTGCGGTCGATGTCAATCAAAAAACGGTCAAACAGCCAGGACACTCGATGTCGCGCCAGGACCCGAGATCGTAGCTTGACTGGCACCCGTTCACGTTCTTTCGGATACGCTTTGTCGCCCGAGGACCTTCTTACCGCAACGACTTTCCATTATGTCCTGATCCTGACGTCGAGTGACTCGGATGTCGTCGCTTTTGTGCGACCTCGAGTATCGCCGGACTACCGTTCGTTGTAAACAGGCTGTTTTTAGTCGACACGGAAATAAATTCCGTTAAAATAATAATCCTTAGCCTTACGGATAATCCGCTCACAAACTATGTTTATTTTCTACAATAATCAAAGAGGTTATCTGTACAGGAAACCTGCGATACTAACAATGGAACACAAAATTCGTTTAGAATTCACTTCAAGGTCATGTCAATAATATCTCTGAATGCGTTTTAATGTCAACTAGAATATTGTACAAGGAAAACAAATATACATTTACAAGAAAAAAGATATTAAGAAAGAAAATCAATTTCTAGTTCGCTCCAGTTTGTTGCAATTCAGGTAGAAAATTTTTATTTCGCATAAAGAGTGTCTAGTCAACACAAATAAAGGGGATATTTAGGTGGACCACCCTGTATATATAAACAGCGTTATTCTGTCTAATCGACATTGACTAATTACACGAAGTTGTCGTCCTAATGAGAATTGTTCCGTAGAGAACAACGAATGCAATGTATTTTCGTTGAACGCCGGAAGATTCGGTTTGAAAACGAACTCTATCTCAGGATCATCGACGGCTCGTGCATTTTAATTTGCGAAGTTCGAGGGAGGCTCGAATTCGTACCGGTTGCGTGGGAGAAAATATAGAACTCGGGAGAATAAATTGCGGAACTATCGGCAGCAGGAGAATGTACCAGCTTTAGTTCGTAGGAATTCTTTTACGACTTGGCCGGGATTTATACGAGCTGTAAGTGACAGAACCGACGAAAGCAGCTCACAGGATAAATAAAAGATACGATGGTGAAACGAATGGTACCGTGGCCTGCGCTGTCTAGCTGCCGGATATCCTCGACGGCGCATAGTTCCGTCGTAAAACGAATATCGCGCGACACCGGGCCATTTTTGTTCCGAGTAATAAACGTTTGCAACCGAGACGCGAATCCGAACCGGATAAACGCCGCACTCGCAATTAGTCGCTAACCGTTCGGAAAATATCCAAATATTTTAATATTTTATACATGTATATAAAATATATGTATGTATAATGTACATTTTTTTACATATATTTTTTGCTAATGGCCGTAGCAGTTGATGCGACGTAACACAAATAAATAAAATATAAATATAGATATTTGAATCGGATAACTTTGAAATTTTATTTCTTTGCAAGCTAACCATTTTCTCGAATCTCAAGGGAAGAACTAAAATCTTCGATGACGAGTTATTTATTATATCTATACATATAGTAAATATAATCTACTAGGCTCTTACATATTACTATTACATATTAAAGAAACCTGTGATTTTATTCTGCGTTAATGAAGTAACAGATTATTGATCAATGGTATCTTCAACGTTAAGCAAAGCAGAGAATACATTTTCTTCAATATCATCGCGTCTTTCTACGAAACCTCGTAAAACATTTACTGCTGTTTTGGCTTGTTTAGTTCCTCCACACATGTGGAAAATAAATTATATAGATTTGTAGAGGTTATTAAAGTGCAGCGGAAGGGAATGAACAAAATTTTGGTCTTATAGAGATTCGAGTTATCGAGATTTGACTGTATTAGTTATGATTAGGACAGCCTGGTTAGCGTTCATTCGGATGATAAAGGTGTCGCTGTGATTCGTTTTATCGGGAGGAAGAGAGGCGAGGATACTCGTGTCCCGGATTACGCAGAGAACTCTGGGATTGGCCATGGGAGGTTTCCTTTTCCCGAGGTTTGTTAGACCCGGTGTCAGGGTTCCACGGCGTTGAAGCGGGCTGACATCTCGGACCTAGGAACCGAGCAGTGTCATCCCCCTCGGTGCACCCGCGAACCCATCGCTATCACGGACACGTCCCAAACACGAAACAGACGTCACCGATACTCTCTCTCTGCCCCTCCCCCTCCCCCTGTCTCACGTTCGACATACTTGCGCGTTCTAGACGTTGCGTTCTCCTTCGGAAGTTGCAAACATTCTCGGACTCGATAGCGATATCGAAAATCGTTACACTAACGTACAGGGTGTCTCGCGCTCACGAGACATTTCGTTGGAAGCTGGTGAGACGACACGGTCTGCGATTGGTCCTGAATATTAACCCTTTGCACTCGAATGGCGACTCTGAAGCGCCAGAACAGATTTAATTTAAATTCATCTGTATTCTATAAATTGTAGAAAGCTGTAATTGCTGTATGAGAAAACAGGTTCAATTTGATGTTTACAATGATCTGGGTTGTGAGTTAACTCCGATACCAGTGGAGGAGTATTTCAAACATTTTTACCGGCTTGTTCTAGTCTAGCCAACTAATATTTCAAAATTGATTATAGAATTCTAGAAAACAATCTACATCGTTCATTAAGAGATGATTGAGAATCAAATTGCCACTCGGTGGTCGTCCCCGAAGGGTTGGGGACGGGTTCGTGCACGGATTTGGGACATGGGGCGACGTTTCGTATTTGCGTACTGGTTCTGTGTGAACGTTCGGGCTGTTAGCGATATCTGATGAACTCCGCGGGGACGTCGAAGCTGTTAACGCTTATTAGTCCACTTTGCGGGTGATCCAGCTCGCGCGATGTCATTCTTTCCCGTATTTTCTCAAGAGAAATGCCGCCAAAGGGCAGGGAACAGGGTAAGGAGCAGGAGAAGGAGCAGGAGAAGGAGCAGGAGCAGGGGCGCTGGCAAAAGAAACAAACAGTCCCGTTGTTCCTCGCCGTGTTCGGCCGTGAAACGGGTTTCCAGGGGCGCCTTTAGGAGATTGCGGAGTGGCTGAAGAGGCGTTCTTCGTGGCATCGGATTTATTATAAACAGGAAACGCGAGGGAACGGGGTTAGACGCGATGGAGGCGGCGGTTGTAGGTGAGAGAGGAACGAGACAAACCGACGACGACGACGGAGTAGGACATCGAAGGGTGGTGAGGTAGCCGGGCGGGACGCAAGAGAGCGCGCTTCTGCCCGATGAAATGCGATGAGAGCGGTAATTAAAACGATGCGGTGAGCGGCTGCTGGTGTGTGCTCCACGAGGGAGTTAATTACCTCCGCCTTCAATTATATCCGTCTCGCGTCACTCCAAGGGGACTTCGGCTTCTACCAACCTAAGTACGCACTCGCGCGTCTGCGATACTCGCGATTCACTCGGAAACACGTGTATGCAAATAAGTACAAGCGATATATAGCACAATTTGCGCCGCGCGCGCCCGACACGTTGCGTCTTCCGTCTACGAGCATCGCCGATCGTCTCTCGCGACCAGAAATCGCGGGTTGTTCGTCCCAACTCGACGCAGCCCATCATTCTACCGCTCGACGCGTGGGACATCGTAATTTTATTCCTGTTTCATTCTCTTTATCTTCAGTACAGTTTCAGGATCGGAAATTTCACGAGCAACGTCGAGAAACTTTTTCTCGCTCCCTGTTGCTCTCTTCTTTATTTACCGAATAAAATGTTGCTTCGATGTTAGAGTTGAATTACGTAATTCATTTGCATTGTATTTTATGTACATAGTATTTATTTGCTAATTACGCGAATCATGAATGTAATTGAAATACAATATAATGTAAATTATTTATGTTTCTTGTTTGAAACGAACGTAATAAACAAGTTTATTTTGGACTACACAATATGAATTTAGAAATAATACCATGTTCATCATTGGTTGTAATTGTATTTCAATTGTAAAAACGAAATACATTGTAATTGAATGAGAGACCAGAATTACAAATTACATTGCAATTTCTTTGAAATAATTGAATGTAATTGAATTACCTCGTAATTATAATTCGTCAAGTAATTCAATTGTAATTCAACACAACTCTGTTCGGTGTGGACATAGTTCTAATTATGGAACTGCGTTCGACATTGAAGATTCGACATTGGCTGTGAACCGTTTTCTCGTTTCTGACCGCAGGTATCGTCGATCAACAGAGTGCTGAGAAACTTGG
This sequence comes from Lasioglossum marginatum, assembly GCA_028455795.1. NCBI lineage: Eukaryota > Metazoa > Arthropoda > Insecta > Hymenoptera > Halictidae > Lasioglossum > Lasioglossum marginatum. The sequence goes on from CM052276.1 coordinate 5,037,840, forward strand.
CGGCGCAAAAAGAGCAGCGACAACAACAGCAACAACAGCAACAAGGAGTGTCGGCTGTTGGCGTTGGTGTAGGAGCTGGCAGTCCGGCTGAGAGCGTGTACGATAAGTTGAGGTTACTGAACGGGCAGACCACGGGCTGGCCGAGGCCGAATCCATGGTAAACCATTGCAAAAATCAATTAGCGGTCTATCGACGATTCATTCGATGTTTATCAACGACAACCGATGTTGCGTCAGGTATCCATCGGGAGCAGGCAGTCCGTTCCCGTCTCTGCAGCCCAGCCTGAGCCCGAGTCATTGTACGACCTTGCCACCGGACCCCGCGGACATCTTGCACGCGAAAAAAGGTAAGAGAGGAACATCCCGCGTAATTCCGTCGACATTTGGGAGGGGAAAGAGGAGACGATCCATCGAGCGAAACGTACATTTCACGCGAAACCCGACGAGAATTCGTCGGATAGAACACAGTCGGGCCACCGCGCCTCTGACGGTCTTTCGCGATTTTCTGCGCGAATATGCAGAAAACCGACGCACGGTCGGGTATGCGTTTGGATGTGGCAAAAGTGGCCAGCGGTGAGAAATAGTGGGGGTACCGAGGAGGGAGAGTACGGGATCGGAGAATAGGGGAAGAGGCGCGTGTGGAGGCACGTTTTAATTAATTAATCTGCCGACTGAAACGATACTAATATCAATGTAATTCCGTCGGTGGGTCCCGCGGTTTGCCGCATGCGTGTGCAGCTTTTCCGGTAATAATTGTAACGTTTAAGCGAAACGAGAAAGAAGGAGAGAGAGAACGTGCGAGAGAGAATGGCCGGTGGGAGTGGGTGGGAGAGCAAGGGTAGAAACGTGGTTGCAGTCGACCGACCAACCCACACGAAATTGTACCTCAACCGACGGAATATTCTCTCTCCTCTCTCTCTGCTGGTTTGGCCCTCTCCCCTTCCCGCCCCCTGTGCCCCCACCGTGGTCCTTTCGCCCTTCACCCCTCGCCACTCGCCACTCTTTCATCGCACGGTCATGCACGCGTTCCCTTTGGCGGTACATCAAACGCCCGATTTCTTTTACCCCGATGTTTTCCCGTCAGGGTGGCGGGCGGTGTCACGAGCAGCGAAAAGCAACCCCGCGTATGCGTCGATGTGTGTACACGCGTTTTCGTCTGTTTTTTTCTTCCCTTCTTTCTCGCATCCCTCGAATCTTACGCGCCTTCCGGCGAAGACACCCTGTCGCGTGGCGGAGTCGAGAGATCGATTCGAGATCGGCAAGAGACAAATTAGCAATTAGACAATTACAGTACGCCTGTCGCGATTGGAATTGCAAACTGTGCGGAATAATAGTGTGCATAATTTTGTTCAGCAACGGAACATTTATCGATATACGTTGCCGATTAATAATTTTTAAGGACGCGCGTACTCCACTGATATTTAAATTTAATTTTCTTGCAAACGAAGCCTCCCACGCAATTTCGTCTTATTTCCAGCCATAGAATCGACCGGACCTAATTTGTACCATGAATTATGAAACATCCTATCGATAATCGTATCGTTAAATGCATATCTACTGCAGAAGCGCGGACGGCGAGCAGCGATCGATTTCCCTCGATTTCTAAGATTACCCGACCGGCCGCGGCCGTTCGAGCCGCAGACTTGTAAGGTATTCGTTAATCGGGTTTCCCGACTCATACACGGGGTATTATTTTGTATTCCGGCAGAGTAGAAGGGATACAATCAAATATGGTAACTGTTGCGAGCGTTCAACCGCACGCGGACCCCGGGGGCCGGATTATCTCCGCGTTGCTGCAGGGTTGCTGCCGTTTATAGGATAACCCGTGTCAGGAGGGTTGTTTCTCCGTTTCTCTCTGTTCCGTCGGCCACCTCGTTTCTCCCCTTTTGCCTCTGCCTGCTAGTACGTCTCTCTTACTCGCGTTCGTCTTTCGAAATTTTCTCTGTCCCGTGCACGCTCGGCTAGGCCGATAGCAACCGGCTCGAGAGACGGAAGACGCCTCGGGCCAATCAGAAACGACAACTGGCACCCCATCTCGAAAAGCAGAGCGAAAGCAGATTACGGCACAATCATCGCACCAATTCTAGGCTCCTGTTCGCCTCCGAGCAGCCTGTTTCAAACCCGTACCTCCGAAATCTGCTCTCGAAAATCGCGGAACATCCAGCTTCGTCGACGGAGCCGCGACCCTGACGATACTAATTTCGATTTCTAATTGATGAAACAGGAAAAGATATAAACAGGGTGGTTCACCTAAATGTAACCACCTAAATATCCCTTTTATTTGTGATGACTAGACTGCGGACCTTTATGCAAAATAAAAATTGTCTGCATCGATTGCAAGAACTACAAACTAAATTAAATGTTATTTCTTCCCTTAATGATTTCAATAGAGGAAAAATCATATATTGATATATTAAATATTCTAGGTTGGAAGAAATGTTTCATTTTCTGACCCAACAGATTAATTCCATAAAAATTTGACACGTTCTATTTGGCTGAATAAGTCTCCCTTAAAAAACCCACGGATCGTTTAAAGAAACGAAGATCTCGATTCAAGGTCTCGAAAACATTTATTCTTCGCCTCCTCGCCTTTTCGAATCGCGTGCTTTCGATTGTGTCGCGACTATAGGGACACTGTATAGGATAATAGTCAAAAGAAGAAGAAGAAGAAGACCGTAGAATCGCTCCTACGCGACAGGAGCTATCAAAGTGTTAATGTTCTGATCGTGGTGCATCGAATATACGTTCGCCATCGTCGCCGTCGTCGACGTCGACGTCGTCGGTATCAGTGGGGTGTCTGGTGAGACTGATCCACAATGCATCCCTGAGTTGCATTGTGCCGTTGCACGAGACGAGACGAGAGACGAGACGGGACGAGAGACGAGTCGGTATGGGACGCAGCGGCATGTAGAGAAGAATTCTATGAGAGGGTGGCGAGAAAGGAGAGGACGCGAATAAAGGAAGAGGAGAGAGCGACAGCAGAAACGAACAAGAGAGGCCAAGAAAGAAAGGAGACAAGGGTGCAAAGAGACTCCGTACTGATCGAAACGAAAGAGGTTCGGGTCGTAAGGCTATTGTTTTTTCACCTCTCGGGTCCCGTGCTGCGCCGTTTAGACGGGAAACATCATCGCAGGAGAAAAAAGAGAACACGAGTCCTGAATGCCATCCCAAAATCTCGATATACACACCTGACGTCGCGTATTCGATCGGGAAAACAAACACTGAACGAATCCGTGACCAATGGAGCCATGTCTATACTCGTTCTCCAATCTACGTCGCGACTTCGGTGGACATCGCGCGCTTTCTTCGGCATCGTGGACCGCCCACGAATCTCACCGCGGCGGATAGATCGGTTACTCAAAGTAAAAGAATATCATTGTCGAAGCAGTTCTTTCAATTTTTCGTGACCAATGGAGCCACGACTGTACTAATTCTCTAATCCATTTCATAACTGGTGAACAGCGCGCGCGTTCAAGGCATTCCGCGATTCTTTCTTCGACATCTCGGACGTCCCACGAATCTCGCCGCGGCGGATAGATCGGTTACTCAAAGTAAAAGCATCGCGGAGCCGAAGAATCTCGTTGTCGAAGCAGTTCTTTCAATTTCCTGTTGTCACTCCGAACTACATTCGCAACTTTGCTCGCGCTGCGCCGGTTTGCGTCCCCTGCGATTTCGTTGTTTCGGTGGTCGTGTACCGGTTGTCGTGGCAGCCGTGGCTGTCGTCGCCGCTCTGCCTCCATCATGGCTGTCGTCGAAGGTGTATAGAGAACACTCTCCGCACCGCTCCGCGGTATGCTCGTTGATCTCTGGCTGAGATACAGAGGTAAAACAATATAATGGCCGCCCGGTGCGCTCTCTGCTACGAGACCCGGGGTGTACTGAGAGCATTATCGTCGACCTCTTTATCTCCTGCACCCGATCTCCCTACGCTTTTCTTCCTTCCTTTTTTTCTGATTTCTCCTCTCCTTTTCCCGTGGTTTTGTTCGCGTCCCTCTTTCTCTCTCTCTTTCTCTCTCGCGCGCTCTTCGCGTCCGCTGCTTCTACTTCTTCTTCTAGAACTCTTTCTCTCTTTCGCTCCCGCCCTCTGTCTCTCATCTTGTTCTCGCCGTCTCCCTCTGTCCCAGTAGGTACGCGCCATTGCAACCATGCGAAACCTTTTATCGTCTACCAGGACAATACCGAACCTCTGTGGCTGTTCTCGTTGTTGTCGTCGAGTACGGTATCCTCCTCGTCATTCTCCATGGTTGTTGTTCTTGTTGCACCACGCGACCGTCGACGTGGATCCTCTCGACACGGAAACACGCGATCCGCATATTAATGGCTCTCTGATACCTTTTGTGGTAACATCTCTCCTCCTGCCGCCGCGCCGCACGGATCCTTTTCCGCCGACGGAAAAGGAAAAGTTTTTAGAGAGAAATTCGCCGGTTTGTGTCCCCTCGTTTTGTTCGCCTTTCCTTTTTTTTTATTGTTCTACGGGCTCTGGAGAGCGAGCGCGCGCGTGGGCTGGAAATTTTGGAGGTTAAATCGCGCGCCTCCGATGTTACCTTCCAGCCCGCGACCGGCTACAGCTCTTTCTCTTTTTCTCGAGAGTTTTAGCCATTTTCAACTTTATTAAGCCGACACGTCTCTCCTCTGGTTACACGCAGGATGTTATTCTCTATGCTGCAAATTCTATGCAACAATGTTCCGAGTACATGCCACGGTCGAGTAGGAATACACTCTTTTGCCAATCAAATTCGACCTTTTACAAATACAGTATTTTTAAGTAAGTTTTCGTAATGTAAAGTAATTGTTAAGAAATTCAAAGTTTATTTATTGCAAGGATGTCTATCAAATACTTATTTCAACGTAATTACCAGTTCATCAGCTTTGTAATGTATGAAATCTGCGTGTAGCCAGTTTCTGATTAATCAATTTTTTAAACGAAAGTACGTATGTATTTGGTCAGCGAAAGGGTGAAATAGATTTGCATAAGGTTGAATTAGACTTGCAGTAGGGTGAATTTGGCGTGCAGAACCTATATTTACCAAGGTTTTCCTTAACACGGAACGTGTTGCGTTCCGGATCGTTCTTAGCCGAGAGAGAAACTCTATGCATTGGATTCGCAGGTCAGTGAGTTGTCGCGTCGAGTCATTCAAACCGGTGTCACTACCGCTCGATTTATCGTGTTCGTCAATCTTGGAAGACTGACCTCCCGCCGCGGCTCGGGTTACCATCCACATCCACATCCATGGCTCGCGGCGACGACGTCTTGTGTCTTGTGACCCCCGCACCTCAACGTCCCCGTCCTCGCTGTCGCCCTCACCCTCACCCTCTCGCCACGTTATCCTGCAACAACGCGGTGCACTCCTTTGTCTTCCGTTTTATTCTCGTCCACGCCGATGAACGACCGACGTCGATGAATATCTACGCCACCGAGCAAACGATAAAAACTCGGCCATTTCGTGATCACACATGGCCTCGACCGCAACTCGTAGCTCGTGCACGTTTTCTCGTGCCTCGGTCACTGGTCACCGGTTGTTCTACCGGCACGTACGTGCGAATTCGGATAGAAATCAGAACCACGGAAACAGTACACCTCTGTCAGGTCGACTGGAAAGCCTCGCGCAATCGCGTTTCATTCATTCCTCTGCAATTTTCTTTCGTCCTCGTTCACCGAACGAATGCATTCAAGCACGCCGACGATTAAACGAATGCAACTTTCTATGGAAATTCGAGGTTAAACTTTCACTCAGCGGACCAAACATTTTCGACGTTCCTCGATATAATGTTAAACGATTCGATGAGATAATGATAAAACTTGATATTCTAGTGCGAGGAATCCGCTCACTATTCTTTTTATTCTCCCACGATTCTTTACCTCCTCTACCACAATTTTCACATCCCTTGAAAAGCCTCTATCCGTTTTAGTCTTCAGACAGTTCTTGCTTAAGCCAGAACGTTGTACAGTTCCTAGTTTAAATACAAGTTATTGTTACCGCAACACTTCATACAGCCATCTACCATTTATCAAAACACCTCACCCTTTACTAATTACCTGATAGATGTAAGATAAATCATGTTACCAACCTGTCAAACTTGGATTCCTCGCACTAGAATTTCAAGTTTCATCATTTTCTCGAATTGTGTAACATCACATTCAGAAAAGTTAAGATTTTCGGTCCCCGGAGCGAAAGTCCGCGCGTATCGTCCACCGTAGAACGGACCGCAAGTTTGTTATCAGTCGCGAGAGAGTCCTCGATAAAACTGTCAAGTCGACACGTAGCATAACACTCCGAAGTCGATATGTAGCATAACGGCGGATGATCGTGCAAAACGCATCAGCGAGCTTTCGCGGTGAGCCATGCGCGTGGAAGCTCTGCGGTCTTCCGCAGAGAGAAAAGTTACCGTATATATTGTGTGTCGGCCGTTATTCAACGCGCAATCGAGAGAAATAACAAACGCCCATTCGCTTGTAGGTCCTCTTATTCTCTCTCTCTTTCTCTGGTGTTTCTCTTCGGCCGGTTTTGCAATTCTTGTACGTGCCGCGCGCAAATCATCCCGACTCCCCTCCGCCCGAGCCCCACCAGCTATTACGAATTCCCGACCGCGTCCAGAAATCGGTGGTCGAGGAAAAATTCTTTCATTCGAACTAGTTGGAAAACACACGGCGGAATTCGGAGATGAAATTCCGCGGCCGCTGCAGATACGTGATCTGATGCACCGATGTTTCGCCCGCTGCCCAGACTCTTTGCCCTGCCGACCTCTCGCGACCCACCGGATTCTACGTAACCGCGTTCCACCAAACATACTATGCTCTCGTATCTTCGACGTACTTTCCATCCTCGACTAGAGTATCCGCTAAACGGAAATGAAACGCGCTCTTTCGAAATTGAAAAAATTCGCAAAGCCTCCTGACAGCGTGCACTGGTATTCGTTCCGCTGTTTTCAAGGGTGCGCACTAAACTGCGGATCTTTATAGGAAATTTATAGGAAAATTGAGTAGATGGCATCCGGAATTGTTGAAATATTTTCAAAATTGAAGACGTCAATATATGATTTCTCCTCTATTAAAATCATTAAGGGAAGAAACGTTCGATTCAGTTTCTGTTTCTTGCAATCGATGCAGACAATTTTTATTTTGCATAAAGATCAAAGTGGAATATTTTCAGCAACATCTCCTCTAAAAGAGCCTGCAAAGTTCACGAACCACCTCGAACCACTTTGAGAGTTATGATAGTTTAAAGAGACGCGTTGACGACCACCCAGTGGATCTTGAAATTGAAAAGGCTTATGTTGCAAGTTGTTTAGAATATACGATCACTAATAAGCATTTGAACTTTCAACTAGCTCTCGCAAAGGGAGGAATCCAGACGCAAACATCTCTCAAAAGTGAGGGTAGAAAATGATTTCCACGAATATCTTGGAAACTATAAAAAATAGGTGAATGGTATAAACGGCAAGTTGTGTATCTTTTTATGGGGAATGCACTTACGAAGACAAATCTAAAATGTCACCATGAACAGCTAATTCAGAACTTGCTGACGCAAGAAGATTTCTCTTCAATGAATGTCTGAAGGAAAAGCGTGTATTACAAATTTTCGCGTCGGTTGTGGAAGGAGAATGGTCGTTTAACTGTTCTTCTCGCGCGAGGAACGGGCATATTTAAGGGCGACTGGAAAGAAAATAATTATGGAAGTACGTATAATAGTCTGGAACATTCCTCTCCTAATTGTCCGAGGAACGATCAATCTTCCGGACTGTCTCGGTAGTACACGTTCTCGGTCTCAACGGAGCGGCGAAGACGACAATAAAGATCTATCCGTCTTCGTTCGCCTCTCTCGAACTCTTTTTGACACGTCTGAGGCTTTAGCGTCGGCTAGGCCATGCTCAATCGAGGGAAGCGCGTGAGAGGGTGACAAAGTGTCTCCGCCGCGAACGGGATAAGAAGCAGAAGAAGGGGGATGGTGTTTGGCGGCGGAGATCTCTTTCCTTATCCGCCGTGCCGCACCGTTTTCTTCGTGGCTCGAGGAGGGTAGGTATATCGGCTCGGGACGAGGCTGATCTGCCTCGTAACGCCAATCGATACACGGCCGCAACTCGGCAACTTTGAGACGCAAACGAGTCTGGGTTTGTGTTTCATTAAAAAACGAGACTTCAAAGACTCCGTCGATGTACAATATATTCGACTTGCGCGAGGTCCCGTTTACCGAACCCGCAAAACTGGCCTAACGTAGAAGAGGTCTAGGTGTTTTATCTTCGCTCGTCGATATATCAGTTATTTCACATCACATTATTTTAAACTAAATTAATTCAATGTAGTTTTTACGATATTAGAATGAACCGTTAGGTAGCTGCTTGTTATTTCAACATTATATGGAATCCATTTAGCGTTAATTATGAAAGTGATCTAAGTGAAAAATATAAAAGAATGAGTTAATCAGTTATTACCAGACCGCGGATTTTTATGCAAAATAAAAAATGTTCGTATTGATTACAAAACGCACGAGCCAAATTTCTTTCTTCTTTTAATTGTCTTGTTGAGCTGAAATGAATACACTGATGTTCTTAAATCTTCGCAATTCGTCCCCATTTTTGTCATAAATGCATAAAATCCGCGGTATATCTGAAACCGAAGCGAGAGCGGGGTGGTGGTATTTTATCATTACCGTGGAGAATTCGTCGATAGCACCCTCCGATTTCGAGGGGGTATTTGATCTCCGCTCGGAAAAATTCGCTCGCGGTCGAACACGCGGAAGCAACCCTTTCGAGAAACAACCTCACCGACGCTCTTTTAGGCAACGTTCACACAGCGGCGAGCCAGCCAACCCCTTCGGCCGTCGCGTACACACCGCGGGGGGATGAATATAACGTGACTCGTGTATGAATAATGCCAAGTACGTGTTACGTGTATAAAGAGAGCCGCGTGAGATCCGCTTGGTAAAAGGCACTCCGCGCGACTTCCGCGTTTCGAGGCGTAGGCGGGGTTGGAAAAAGAAACCGGAGTTTAAGGGGAGTCGTCAACAACCCCTTAGAATTTTTTTCCCTTGCATTCCGAGGATCGTCGGCCGACTCTTCTGCTTTTACTGGTCCGCGACGGCGCACGTGGTCGATCATGTTCCTCCTTTCGTCGAGCGTTTAAACGACGTTGAAAATCGTTCGGAACGTTGTAACTTTCGATAGGGGTTGTTCCGCAGCATCCGCCGCGCTATCAATTACATAACTCGCGTTGTTGGTACACAGATCGATCACCGAAGGCATCACGTAATGTTACACAATCGGCGGGCCATGCTCATTGCGCTACAGACGATTGAGTTATGATCGTCACGCGCGGAATATCAGACGACTTTGCTCATCGGCTGACCTAATATTCCCGATTCGCTTTTCGACGTGCAAACACGCCAGCCGACCGCCCGCGTCCTTTATTTACGTCTCCGTCGCCGGAACGGAATTCCCGACGCTGTAGAATGATTCGTTAACTAATTTAAAATCCATGATTTACAACAGTTAAATTTTTATCAATCACTCGGATACAGATATAATGGTGCAAAAACCATTCGAGTACCGATCGTAAAAATTGCTGGTGGAAAGGAGACGCGAGAAAGTTTCGGCAAGGGAGAAAAACCAAAGTATCTCTGTCTCGTTCTGTCTCCGTTCTGTTGTTTCGTCTCTGTCGTTCCCCGTGCCCTCGTCGCCATATTAATTCGGCGATATTAATCAAGCAGCGAGTTCTTAGGTACAAAAGCGCACCGTCGCGAGCGCAGTAGGAACCTTATTGTTTCGGTACCCTCCAGTTCAATATCGACGTGGCCTGTGACGCAATGCGTATACTCTCGGTGCACATCGTACACTAGCATGCCCGCGGTCGTGCGCGTGGATTCTGAAAACTATGAGGGATATATGCAGACGGAAGGATTACAAAGGCTTTTCTCGTCGCAAGCCGGAGCAGAACGGAACGGAACGGAGCAGAACGCAGCGGAACGGAGCAGAGCAGAGCAGAACGCGCGGAGAGCAAGTAAGCGAGCGAGAGCAGGTGCCGACTTCGAAAGAGTCAAAAAGAGTTCGACGTGCTTGTCGACGGGGGATCCTCAATCACTACCGTTTCTACGGGTACCCACGTCTGTGTACCATACGTGGGAGCGACCGCCTTTCTTTCTCTCCTCCTTTTCTCTCCTCATTGTTTCACCTTCTATCGCCTGGCACCGCGTGGGATTATTGACGAGACCTGCCCTAGACGAATCGTACAAATACTTTCGCGATACGTATCCAGGGTTCAATCTTCGCTTCTCTATCCGCGCAAGAACGTCTCTCCCCCTCTCTCTCTCCCTTTTCTGTGTTTTGGACCCCCCTTTTTCGTGTTTTGGACAGTAGTTCAACTAAGGGGTACTTCAACCCCTTTCAGTGATTCGAACTTTTCTGTAGATCGTAATTTCTTAAAAAATGAGAACAGACTTATATCTATCGTATGCCTATATGTTCTCCAACAGCTGCAAATTAACAAAACCAAAATAGAATTTTATTTCGGTTATAGGAAATTATTGACATACACTTTTATTAGGAGTTGAAGGGTCTATTAGCGACAATTATCCCATAAATTTTGGAAGTCCATAGCTGAGGATTTTTTAATAGACAATCATTTCGTTTGGGATTATTGTGTAAAAGATTTTTAAGCTTCCACTTGGTACATCAGAATCATTGGGAAGCCTATCATAATAGATTTATACAATACATATAATAAACATGTTATGTATTCGACACCGATCGCAACTGGACGCGATCGTGTACGGCGCGTAAATGAATTTCTGCTCGACATCTGCTTCTGAGGCCGATCCCGACGAGATGTAATACTACTCGAAGACAGACAAGTCCATTGAATAGAGGACAAAGTCAGGTGGGAATTTCGGAGTCATGAGAACCAGCGTTGACCACCCGCAAACAGGCAGCGAAGACTAAAGCGCGGATAAATGAGACGGGGAATAGAAGCATAGGGCGAGGAATCTCGCGTTTGCCCGGCTAAGTCGATCCCTTTGCCGGAATCTCCGACGAGGGTTACGATTTCTTCGGCTGGTTTGTATAGCCTCCTGGCCAAGGAAAAGGGTAGCCGCGCCGCGGGCACCAGTTTCTCGCTGTTCTCGATCGTTTGTCTCGCCTCCGCGAGGGCTCGGATCGAGAAACAAGAAAATAGCGGGAGGCCCCCGCGGTGCCTGTGGGAACGCGGCCAAACCAATATCTTTCTCAGACCGGAGAAATAAAAATTCCTTACGCCTCTGACCACGCGATATACTCGTAAATCATTTTTCCCGACCATTTCGGGAACACTGGTTACTATTAGATTGCCGGCGAATAAATCCTTCGTCGCCGAGCACTAGACTGCGGATCTTTATGCAATATATTAGGTCGTTGTATATGAAATGTTCGATTTTGAACAATAACGTTAAACAACCGCAACTATTTCTTATTGATCAAAGAATCACACATTTCTTGATTGTATTATGGTAGAAATTGAATTTTTTGGTCACTCGCATGCTTCATTTACAAGATTGTCATCTCTATTTTGTAGATCTTTTCACTATCAACGAGTAAGTGCGTTGAATAGTAGACTGCAGATCTTTATGCAAAATAAATATTGCACCGAGTGCAAGTGAAATAGAAACTAAACTGAATGTTATTTCTTCCTGTAATGATTTTAATAGAGAAGATTATATACTGACATCTTCAATTTTTAAAATTTTTCAACAATTTTGAATATCATACTTAATTCTGCTATAAATGCATAAAGGTTCGCTATCTTTTCGCGATACTCGTCCGAATGCAATTTTATGATTTCTTGATTCGTGCGATTGTCCAATGATCTCGGACCCCCTTTGTTTAGACACTGAGGAAATTGCAATAGTAATCGCGTCTTTTATCCGGACGATCATCTCCGGCCACCGGATGTTTGCGTGTCGAGTTTCACGGTAAAACACTGTTGTTCCCGATTCCTGATGCAAGGGTAGATTTATCTGATTGGACGAAGCCGTTGACAATGCAGCTGCAGTGCCGTCTTTGGCTTCGTTTCAGGGCTGATAGAACGAAACGATTAATCTGTCGACAACACCGTTCTCGGGAGTATAATGTTACGCCCGTGCATAATTGTTATTTCGTTCATGAATTTTCATAACTCCCTCGCGCGCGAACTAACTCGGGGGAAGAAAGAATATCGCGATCGTCTCGGCGAAAAGCGGGTTTGATTCTACCGGATGAAAATGATTATTACTCGTTGAAAAAAATCCGGCGAAGTTGTTTGACCCTCGCACGGTCAATTTGCGCGGGCAAACGACGACGCCTAGGTTGCTTGAAAATATAAAAATAATCGACCACCGGAAGAAACGCGGTTATTTAAAACCAGCGCGGTCCGCGGTGGCATTGCTAAATGTCAGACACTTTCCCTCGCGCTTTTATTCCCCCCCTCTAAAAATAAACCATACCGCCGGACAAAAACAAGGAACTCGTTAGAAAACGAGGGAGAGAGACAGGCGGGTGGAAAATGTGGTGGAGGTAACTTCCGGAAAAATTAATATCCCGTGGGCAGGTTGATGCGCCGGCTGCCGGCTGGTTGGCTCAAGTGCAGACATCCATGTCACCGAGATCCGAACGATGCGATGGAGAAAGATAAACTTTCTTTTCCTCTGAAAGGATAATATTACAATGAAATACCGCGCCCCAATCCTATACAAACGCTATATCCTTATTTTATCCCGCGTTCCGGGCCGAGCCGTTTTTGCTCCGCAATTAAACAAACTTATGCGCTTTGTTCTATACTGCATTTTTTATAATGCCTCCCTCTTTTGGTAGAAATATTTGGTGCAAATTAAGTCAGGTCGTTTCTATTGCTGGAAATAAGACGAAAATCGAGAATAACGAAATTGCGTGGGAGGCTTCGTTTTTAAGAAAATGAAATTTAAATATCATTACGATCGTGTTTGTACATGGTACAATGTCAAGGCTTGTTTCTGATACTATATGAAACACTCGGTATATGTTTTTAGCGCATCAAATAAATATGTCATAATAATGTAATAAATAAATATGTTAAATCTCTAAACGCTAAAATAACGAGAAAATGTTGTCATCTGTTTTGGAACGTTCATCGAGGGAAAAGGATGGACCGAAGAAACTCTCGTGGAATCGGAGAGAATGGCTGAACAGGGTTTGGAAGCAACCGCAGCTCTCTTAGCAACTGGCCCGGTCTTAAGATCGGTAGAGTTTAATTGGTCTTGACCACTTGACCGGAGTAATTGGCCAATCTGAAATTTGATTTGAACCTACGGGCTCCGGCGTCTTCAAGGTACTTAGGCGTCGTCAGAATACCTTTGTTCCCGACCGATCGGCTCCACTTTGGGTTCGCAAAAGTTCGGGGATTTCACGAGGTTGTGTGCTCGGTTCGTTCCCATTGTGATTACACTAGAAACAATCCGTTCGCCGAGAAAGAGAGAGAGAGCGAGGAGAATTTTCTTTTAACGAGGTTTTGCCAATTTTCCACGCTCGTCTCGATCACCCCGTTTCATTCTTCTTTTAGCCATAGTCGATATTTCTTTAGCCTCGGCGCGTTATCGTTGCCGGACGAACGAAAAACAAGTTCCAGCGATTTTATCCGACTAAAAAGGAAGAAATTGGCCGCGGTGGTTGCGGAATATGATGAAAAGCGACCAGCCCGGAGAAAGGGAGAACATTTTGGTGGGTTGGAACGTGGTGGTAGAATTCGAGGAGGATCCTGACGAGGGATTGGTTGTGTCGGAGTGAACTTATGAAACGGCCAACCCCGGTAGAGTCGAGGGAGATATTAAATTTCTGGAATTTTGCGGTTAGGCGCGTCTACATGCCGACGGTTCTCTCACCAACACACCCGTGCCTATGGCTTCGTCCACGTGCCGCGGCTAACAATATTCTTTCATGGGATTTCTTCCATTACCTTCGCGATGCGGTGATTCGATGCGAATACGCACACACGCGTATCCGCGTACAAACACAACGGTTTCCTTCTCGTTAGGGTTCAACTTGTTAGTCGAGGAAGCTTGACGATATCGAATTACCACTCTTAAAATACCGATGATTTTCGACACGATCCAAATCGAACTTCAATTTCTTATCAAGCCGACGTTCTTTCGAATCCTAGAACATCCTGGAAAATTTCCTGAATCCTTCCGAGCACAAAAGATGAAAAGTAAAAGATTGAATACTTCAACTTTGTACGATTTTCACTAAAATACGTGCTTAACCTTCACTCTGGGGTAATCACACCCCTGCATGTTGACTGCGTGAGTACTTATGAAATTTCATTGATTCTCTATAAATAAAAATAATAAATTTAATAATTCCAAAACTTTTCGTGAAATATGCCACAGATAGCATTCCTAAGAGGAAAATTTTTCATTCGGTAACACTTTTCGTGTACATTGTTATTAGTCTGGGGTGCGTTTACACCCCTATACGTAGACTGGAGGTTCATAGAAGAAGTCAATTCTCAATAACTGTGGAATAGAAATGGTAGGTTTAATGTTAAAACGGGTGTTTAGTATTTTCGCCACGCGAGAATTGAAACCTACCAAGCACAAAACATGAAAATTAGAAGCTTTTCACTAGAACACGTGCTTAATAGAAGAAGTGAATTCTCAATAACTGTAGAATAGAAATGGTAGGTTCAGTATTACGAAACCTACCGAGCGCAAAAAATATGAAAACTAGAAGATATTCAGTTTTCCAGTTTTAAGTAAATTCATTACTTAAACTTTGTACGTTTTCGCTAGAACACGTGCTTAACAGAAGAAGTGAATTCTCAATAACTGTCGTCTAGAAATGGTAGGTTCAGTCTTAAAGCGAGTGTCTAGTATTTTCGCCACGCGTTAATTGAAACTTCGTGCGGGACGGATCGTGAATACGAAAGGTCGGTGCTGTAACAGGTCCTCGCGAAAGACAGTCGGTGTTCAATGATAATGGTTTTATTGTTGCTTCATCCTTAACCTACATAATCGACAAAACTCGTGGTAATCGTACCACATTTTTACAACGATCTTCTACGGATTAGGCCTGGGTTTCAGGTCGTCGTCAAAACACAAACATCGGTATTCTACATAAATTACATAAATACACTCTCTCCGTGAGATAGGGTTTGTACAAGTTTACTGGACGGACAGAAGGAATCTGGACTCGCTGGCGGGCACTTGGTAATTGGTGGTGTAGGTAGTGTAAGAGGAGCTGACTGGGTTGGCGGACAGCGGAATCACAGCGGCGGGATTGTCGTATTGGTATTGCACTTGGGTGGCGACCGGCTTGATCTCGAGTTTTTGCGGTTTCGATTCGACGGGGGCAGCTGCGATCGGAGCGACCGGAGCGACGGACACTTGTAGTTCAGCAGGCAAGATCTGTAGCTTTTGGAGAGGAGCATAAGCGTAGATTGGTCCACGAAGAGGCTCTACGTTCTCGGCACGGATCTTGGCGAAGTACTTCATGGCCTCGACGTTTTGACGGCTGACGTACTGCACGCGTTGGAGACGACCATCGGGAAGGGCGATGTAGTACTCCCCGGACTGCTGGGGCTGTTGTTCGTCAACTTCTTCGTCTTCGAGCTCGTTCACGGAGTTTACGGGCTCGGACTGCCAACATTTCATTGGACAATTGAATTAATGGAAGAATTTCATCATTTCTTCCCACTAGACGTCCTCTTGGGAGCAATCTGCGCGCACCCTATCCTCTAGTTCGTTAAACGATCGTAGATAAAGAGCCCCTCTCTGTCTCGAGGGGACATCGACGGCCTCACTCGATCGTAGATCATGATTATGTCGGGTTTTTTTATGAAAGTTGCTTATTATATTTGCTTGGTTTACAGTCAGCAGGGTACTATCTTCTGTTTGTTAACGTGTCTCGTCTTCAATATCTTGGCAAGAGCCACAGATTATAAACTATCAGAGCCCGTTCAGACACTGCGGAAACCGCGCGGACACGTGTGAACGAATACGGAAACGCTAATGTAAATAAGATCGGATCAACCGCACGATCGGAAGCCATATGTTATAAACTATTACAACTTAATTGGAGGAGAGACGGGACAAGCCACGGAAGAAAGGGCGTGCGATTAAGACGTCGTTCGATTTTTTAAACCAGCCGAGGAAAGGTCGCGCCGCGTACGATCCCGAGGCCTCGAATCACGGCTGACTGCATCGCAGATTGTGTCACGCCGGCTTCGAATTTGGTAGGGGCACACGCGTGCCTGAACAGCGATCGAAAGCAAACGAAGACTCGAATACTAATGTCGTTAAGACGGCCGAATAAGAAGAACGGGAGACGTCGAGAAGCGAGAACGAGGAGGAGAGAAGAGACCCTTCGGTCCTGCTGGTTCGTCACGTTCCCATTTCGTTTCTTGCTCGAGCAAACAATCGTTGGTTTCGCCTAGACCGTTTCTTCTTTCGAAATAACGCGTTTTGGAAAATTCTACTCACCTCAGACTCGGTGACGCTGGAGACGGTGGTGATGTCTTCCTGTTCGGTGGTGTCGGCTACTTCGGTGGTGGTAGCTTCTTGCGGTCTTCCGTACTGTTGCTGAGGAACTGCCGGTGCTCCGTACTGGCTCTGAGGTTCGGCGGGAGCTCCGTATTGCTGTTGAGGAGCTCCGTATTGCTGTTGAGGAGCTGCCGGAGCGCCATATTGTCTTTGAGGGACGGCCGGACCGCCATATTGCTTCTGAGGAGCTGCGGGTGCTCCGTATTGCTCCTGAGGAGCGGCGGGAGCTCCGTATGACTGTTGAGGAGCGGCAGGAGCTCCGTACTGTTGCTGAGGAGCCGCCGGTGCTCCGTATTGCCTCTGAGGGAGATTGAAAGCTGGTCCAGCAGGCCTCCAACCGGATGCTGCGTACGGAGCATCCGCCCCGGTAGTTTCATCTTGCTGTCTAGCGAAGTAGTATTGTCTTTGTTGTTGACGGTACCTCGGTGGTTCCGCGACCGCCACGGCGAGAAGAGCAAAAGCGATGAAGATCTGGAATGTTAAACAAATTAGTCGAACAATTTTTACCGGTGAATATCGATTAGAACGTTCGCAAACCGCTACCTTCATTGTAGTTGTAGTATGTTACTCGATTTGTCTTTTCGAGTTGACTGATTTCCGATGGCACCGTCGCTGGATTATATACACCGAGTCTCGTATGCGGTCTGCATCTTTAAGAAGATCCATGCCGGCTCGCCGGCCGTCGCGCAGGCCGCCGAGTGACATTGACCTCCTAAAACACCGATGAATCCTCGATGATTGTTGGCTCATCATCCGGTAGTGTTTTACCTTCGGTTTTTTCGGTGCTCCGGTGCGCGTTCTGGATAGAAAATTATTAAAACTATAGAAAGTATGTAAAACAAAGGTATGTACATGTGAAACTATACAAAGTCTAGAAAAATGTACAGCAACTAGAGATGCCGTGCACAATCGCTAACCGTGATTTATCACAGTAACTGCACTGTCTTACAAATCTAATAAATTTATAACTCGCAATTTTGTCAGGTTATGGCTCTGTGACTTGCGCGAAGAACAGTTATGCTCTCCGCCAATCAGAAGCGATCAGGAAAATCACGAATCACTGCTAACAGGCGGTGGCAGTGGCAGTTCTTGCACTTATACGTTGGTCTTATCTTCGACGACTCCAACTGAAAATGAAAACTGTCGCCCTGCTGTCAGCCTGTCGTCTCTTCAGGGTTTCGATATAACTATTTTAATATTTTAGGAAAGAAGAAACTTTCGTTCCGAGTCATAAAATATTATTATCACGAAGAGTACCAAGGGCAGATTCTCCATAAGCGAGCTGAGGTCGCGTCAAATTTCTAAGTCTCTTATTAACATTCCACGTCTCGTTATCTGAATCAGCGAGAAACTTGTCATCCTTTGTCCATGGCCGATTCTCCTTGATCGGCCGACGACCGATTACGTCGATCGTGCCCGATCGCCGAGAGGATTCGTCGGTTATGCGGCGATTACGTCGACTTAATTTTAACTCTGACGAAAATAGGGGCGCCTGCGCGAGTCCGCATACTACACGTTTTAATTGATTCGTTGCACGCAGCGCACTGCGTGACTATGATTTTCATGCTAATAAATTCAACGACGGTCTCGATCCGAACGCTTTCTCATAGCTGCGCTAATAATCGCTGACCTACGACCTAGTCAAGTTCGGTAAATCGAATCGACGATGGCTGTCTCCTAGGTCGTTCAGAAAATCATTTCGTTTTCTCAAGGGACAATGAGAGCCAATTTTTAACCATTCATAATAAGTTTTATAACATTTTGTTCTACGATCCTCTCTTTGCGATTTTTCAGGCCACTTACACATCCCATGCTCGTTGAATTTCTGTTTTGTGTTAGCAAAAAATTGAATTGAGAAAATGATAAAGAAAATCCGCAATCTAGTAATAACAAATGGAAACAATGCCACTTCTACGCGAAGAACAAAATTACTTTCCGAACGACCTAATAGTAAAAGGGCGTATGTTCACTTCGTAAAATGTACAAGAAGGCTTCCCATTTGCAGCTCTGAAAGAATCGGTTGATGTAACACGCGTCCTTCTTCCACTTTGAAAAATGATTTCATTTAGATACTATGCTAGTCGATGCTCTCGCTGCTGCGTCGAGCAACGAATTCTTTTCACGTCCTCCTAGACACGTACAATGAAAGACGATAACTTTTTTAACTTTGGACTATAAGATTTGAACTTTTTCGAAAAGTTAGAGCAATTAGTTTACTGCACGATGTGAAAAGAAATTTTAGTGGCAGTCACTGTATACAATTATACAATTACGCGTTCCATCCAGCCGCGGTCACTGCCTGGTTCCCAGAAAAATTCTGCAAAACAATGCGTTACGAAAATGATCCCGCGTTTCGCATTGCCGTAATAGTGTCGTCATTGCGAAGTAGGTTGCCGACGTTTCACCATGAAAACATGGGAACCCGGCATAGAAAGATTTAACGTAAAATCAGCGGAAAGTTCGAATCGGTTGCCGTGACTCGCGGAATGTGGCAATGCCGAAGGGCGATCGTAAGAGAGACTAACTGGGAGAGAAGAGAGACGAGTAGAGAGAAAGAGAGAGAGTGAGAGAGGGGGAGAAGAGAAGAGAGGAGGATAGCAGAGAGTGGATGGTAGGGACTGGGTGGGATGGCCCGGGTAAAGCAAATTATTCACACTCAAACGACTCCATTTCAATATCGGACCGAGGCCCAGGGACAAAAGAAGGGCGAGATGCCTGTCTCCCTTCAGCTTTCGCTTTGCCAGTACCCACCACTCCGATACCTTTGGCTGCAGCCTGCAGGCTCGATTCTCCTCTTTTTTCGTTCCCCCCTCCCTCTGTCCCCGACTTTATTCCTGTCTCTTTTTCGCGCTTATTTTTCTTCGTTGCTCCGGCTCCGCTCTTTCGCCCTTCGCCCTTCGCCCTTCGCCGGTCGCCATTCGCCCTTCGCTCCACATGCTTCGCGACTCGAATCCGCAGAACACGGGTTTACCCGACATTTGCCGCGACAAGAAAATTGTTAGAGTTTTCGACGAGCTAGGGATAAATCATCGGTCGCGTTCGATCTAATCGAATGCGCGTCGAAATCCCCGAACAAATTCTCTGCACACAGTTCCTAGCCACTGGCGGAACTAGACTTCTAGGTTCGAAGTAATCGGCGAAAGTCCCTTCGAGGTTCGATTTCCGAGAAATAAATCTCGGTGGATCTCCGTTTCGAACATTGTAAAGGTCGATTTATACTATCCGCACAGACTAGACAAATATTCTACAATGCATTTGAATGGAGAAGTTTATACCTAACCGTAGG
This sequence comes from Lasioglossum marginatum, assembly GCA_028455795.1. Taxonomy (NCBI): domain Eukaryota; kingdom Metazoa; phylum Arthropoda; class Insecta; order Hymenoptera; family Halictidae; genus Lasioglossum; species Lasioglossum marginatum. Next base: position 5,057,639 of record CM052276.1, read on the forward strand.
GAGAAGAATATTTGTCTAGTCGGATACGTTCCGTGTGTGTCTGTGCGGATAGTATAAATCGACCTTATGGGATCGTGCACGGTCGCCAACTTGTACGCGGTGGCTCCCCGGAAGATAAAATGGCAGCGCGTTACGTCCAGCCGGTGCGCGGTTGTTCCAGTCCGTGAAAAGAACAAAGAACGGGGGAAACCAAAGGTATGGCGAAAAGCTACAAACCCGGGGTGTAAAAAGAAAGAGGAGAAAAAAAAGGAGGAAAGTCGGAGAAAAGTCCAAGCTGCCTCGAGCCTCGTAATTGAATATATTTAAGCGCGGGAGGGACGTTTGTGCGGATTCTCGGCTTACAGGAACCCCATACCGACGCAACGTCTGCGCGTAAACTGGATTAATCGTCTATGAAGGGAGACTGTAACCCTGCCGCATTCGTTTGCAATCAGATCCCCATAGGGAATTCGAACCAACGCGTCGATCTGCCGCCGTTCTTCTCGTTATTATATTATATCGATCATGCTCGCAGGGGTAGATACGGATACCTTCCCTTCCCCGATACTCTCGCGAAATTTAGTTAAACTCTCATCGAGTTAACCTACTCGTTGTTTGGTCAATTGTTTTGATTCTCCATTCGTGCTTTAAATCGGATTCGTGAATTTATTTGTTCGTTTATTCGTTGATTTGCCACGCAATTTTATCGATACAGCGAGTCCTCGACTTACGCGGATTCTTATAGGCGAATCAGAAAATCAATTCCGAATTGTGAAATTCGTTGTTTGATTGCCGGGACGGAATAATTTGAATATTCTATTCAAATTACAGAATATTTGTCTGGATATTTATCGGATACGTTCCGGGTCTGGTCGGATAGCATAAATCGATCTGAACGCGTGCCGAATTTTTCGGGGGACCTGCTCGTGTAGAATAAGCTGTGCGATGTTTACACGGTTTAGTGCAACAATTAGCGAGACGAGAAACGATAGGTGTCGTCCGATTGAGGAGGTGAAACACGTCGTTTGCTACTTGGCCGCGCCTGACGCGACTTTCAATGATCATTTTACCTTTTGATCGATGACACCGAGTCGGTCGAGCTAGAGCGACTCCTTGTTTCCCTCTCTCCGTGTCACGATACAGTATGCAGACTAAATTCGCCATAAAAAATCGGCTGTTTCGCAAGCGATCCCCTGGTTCAATGACGATTCGATAATTATCGATTCTAAGAACGTTCGTCGCGCCGATTTCGGTAATCCAGCACTCGAGGCGATCATTTCGAAGCCGCTGGACCGTCGCCTCTCTCCGCTCGATACCCGGGATTTTATTTCGACAATGTTACCCCAGGGACGAATCACGGGGGTGTGTAACGATAGAGAAATTGTTTGGCTACCAGTTGCGCGCTCCCAAAAGGCTCGTTTTGCAAGTCGTAAACGAATTAGGGCCTTTCACCGGCTATTCATTCGCCAGGGAAGAGAGAGCCGAAATCACCCTTGGTCATTGATTTACATCGCGGTTAACAGGGTGAGCTGCAACCCCATTAGACCTGTTAATACAAATTGGTCGCGTTCGCGGTCAATTAATTTGCCGGTTTAGCCGCTTCCAGTCTCTGTTTCACTCGTTTCCCACCGATTACGATAATCTAATGTTCGATCGGCGTACATTTCGACGCGGACCTTATTCGGCTTGCGAATCGCGGCGCAAACGCAACAGAAGTCGACGAACTATCGCAATTGTTGGAATTCATTTCATAAATAAGAACAACATTAACCTATTATTTCTTTAGAAGGAAGGATCGGTTGAATCTTGATCTGCATACATATACATTGATATCTGCAGTTAATATACATTGTATACTGATTATTAGACTGCGGATCTTTATGCATTTATGAAGAAATTGGATGAAATATAAAACAGTAATAGATTAGAACAATTTAAGAACACTGCAACGTTGTTTTCAATGTAACAAAGTCATAAAGGGATGAAATCAATTTTTATTTCCTTCCTGTTTCCCACTATCAATGCAGAATATTTTTATTTCGCATAAAGATCCGCAGTCTATTACCTTGTTCAATCGTTTAATTATCGAATTATAATTTGCTCGCACATGGAACGAGCGGCATTCTTTTCGATCGATATGCGTATCTGTCCGAAAGTAGAAAGGCGGCAGGCGCGTTATTAACGTGACCGACCGCGGTTGTTAACCGCGTCGTCTCATATTTCTTCGGGAACGATTCCGGGAGTTAATTTCTCCTTAACCAAGCGATTGTCTCGGCTGTTGCACTAGCCGGCCGAACTATAACCGAACCAGTCTGTGAACTAGCGAAAACCAGGAGCGTAGGGTTGCCGAGATTGCGACAAAAGCCCCGAGGAAATCGAGGAGTGGAGAAACTCCGCTGCGTAAACGGAGCTTAACCGCACCTCGACGTGGCGTAAGTTGTGGAATAAGAGGAGGACGAGGAGGTAGAGAAGGTTGAGGATGTTGAGGAGGTTGAGGAGGAGGTTGAGGCGGAGATGAAGCGGATAGGTAGGCAGAAGAGGAACACAGTAGCGGTAACAGGAGGAGGAAACAGAACTGGTTGAAGAGGAAGAGGAACAGGAAGAGGATGAGGAGGATGGCGGTGAAAAGGGGTTGCAGGGAAGGGCGGCTCGAACCGGTGGATGGGAGTCTCAAGGCGAAACTTGCAAAAGTAAATCGCGACTCAAGAGGCCGGAAGTAATCGCGCGAGTTCTACGCCGCGCGTATCTACGTTATCATCGGCTGATTTCACGGCATTTAGTGCCTGCCGATGGCTCCGCCTGCACGGCCACCGGATCCTCGAATTAAGAAGGGGAATTAAGATCTCGCCGCTTTTTCGACGACATCACGGAAATTCGCCGCGAACCTACCCTTCAAAGAAACCGAACGTTTGCCGGTTGTTTGCGTCCCGACGCTGTTGTTGTCCAATTGCTGTGCGGGAAGTGCGAGTATATTTAGAAATATATAAAGAATAAATTATTTCGAGAATCTCGAAATTTTCGGGTACCCGTCCCGACCCCAAGAAAATTTCGTGTTTCATTCGATATTCTCGCGAGGGTGAAATTGATGGAATTCGCAAAGCTGATTCCGTAAGAAACGAAATGAACGAGGTCGCGGATGCTGGCTCCTTTTCGATCAGGAATATGTATAACAATGTCGACGGATCCAATGGGCCGTGTATAAGAAGATTCTCCGCCGTCGACGTTATAAGGAAATCAGAAGAACTTCGGTGGAGAACATTGAGGGCATTTCTGAAAAAACGGTAGTATTTAGAGCGACCCGGTCCGCGTTCTCGAAGATACAAAGAGCGTCGACAATAGGCATTAAATCGCCGAAGGAAAGAGCGAGGCCGACCGAGGATGATTTCCAAGGGGCCGGACCGGGGCCACGAAAAATGAAAGATTTCAAATGAATCGCGTAATAACCTCCACGGTACAGCCTCTCTCGGTTTCTTTCCTTCTTCAGCTCGACTTCCCTCTTTTCCCTGTTCGTTCGCCACCCTATGGAAGAGAGCTGCTTATGTATTCCGTTGCACGGCTGGTTGCACCACTCCTAATGGAGTTTCCAATATTTTCCTTTCCGTCGACTCGCCTCTGTTCCTCGATCCTCGCGTTTCTCGTCCGCGCTCGCCTCGCCGTAGCTCCTAGTTCCATCTCCTCGTCGCTCTCTCCTCTCTCGCCGCGCCGTTGCGTTGATCGATTGCCAAACTCCTTCCACTTAGCGTGCTCCTCTTTCTACGCCCTCTCCCGATATCAGTCTGCTGTGTTAATTGTCGTTAGCTCGTTAGGTTTGCTCGCGACACTTCCGCCTCTCTAATTGCTTTTGCTACTTACTTGCTTACATCCCCCGGCTCCAACCAATTCCGCTGGAAAACTTTCCTGCGTTTTCGGCGCTTTCCCTCCTCCGAATGTCCCTACTTCTTCCGTCCTCGGTTATTCGCGAAAAATTGTAGGAGGCCCGAGCAAATGAAAAGAATATTTCATTTGCATCGAAACGTCCACGGGAAATATTTACGTTTCACGGTTTTCGGGCTGGTCTAATTAAATGTTCGACGTGTGTCGCACGCGCGCAACTCGCCCCGAGCTATTTGCATTCATACGACGCTGTCATAGACGCTTGTTATGCTCATTGAACGCGCCAGGATGGTTGGCACCGCGTTTCTCTCCAACCATTTAACATTAGCTGCCGTCCATTCACGGGCCGTCGTATTTCGACGCGATCATCGTCATCGGTACACCCATCCAAAACATTTTCGGATTCGTGAAAAACCGTTCTCCCCAAAAGAGCGCGCTAAATAAATCAATCTTAATCCCTCCCGAAAGCCGTTACATCAGCCATTATAACGGTTGCTCGGAATCTAATTAATGATCTCGTTATTGCAAGGGAATTAATTAATCCGGCCGCATGTGTGAAGTTTCTTACGATAATTAACGAGCGTCGTGTAATGGAACGTAATTCTCGACTCAATCTCGCGCGAACTTGCAAAAGATGGAGCGCTGTTAACTGTTGCTCGACGACGGGTGATTAAAATTACATCGCCGATTAGAAACGAGAGAGAGAGAGTTGATCGGACATACATTATAGCACGTTTTCTCCATCAGAGGCATCGGCATAAATTCAATAAATTCGCCGACAGGATTAGGCATTAGACCGAACCGGATTATACGATGAATTCCTATCCGGCATCCGATCCTCGCGGGACGATAGCGTTTGCGCGACAGCTTCTCTGTCTGTCTCTACCTCCACCCTCTTCCGCCACCCTGCTTTTCTCTTGGCCACCCTCGGCTGGCTCCGCTCTAACATATCGCGCAACCAGGAAGGATGATCCCTCTCGACTTGTATCGGTCGTTACGAGCTACCCGATATCCGGGCTCTCTCGGTTCCCTCGTAATCACTTTCACGGTGGGACGTGCGAAAAAATATCAAAGTAATCTTCGAAAACTCTCAACCGTGACTGATAAAGTACACCATGATTCCCCGATACTCTCGGCCCGCGATGTAATCTCATAATCCGGTAATACGCCTCGCGATTACGCTCCGAAAAATAATCGAGCCGCTCGAGAGCTCCGCCCCCAAGTGGGCTGAGAACCCGCTTTTCGTGGCCAAAACTATTGTGACGTTATTTCGAGGTATAATGTTGTATTATTACAGGTCTTTGAATTCTTCTTAACACCGGTCGGAATATTATGAAGTAAAACATATATGTTAATATCTAAAAAATTGAAGTGAGCTTTATGATTTTGTATTTGGCATCATCTAAACCGAATAATATTTTGGATTTGGGTGTTTAAGGGTTGTCATTTCACAGCAAGTAAAATTTGTTCAATATAGGAAATTTGAAAAATTGACTTTTGGCCACGAAAAACGGGATTCCGGCCCATAGTGCGCTCAATACTTGTGGAACCACGATTTTCATGCAGTCGTTCTTTCGTAAAAATCGAAGCGAAACGAAACTGCGAGTTTGTAAAATAAAATTGTAGGGCAGAGGTTAGCGACGCTCGCTTAACCCATTAACCCGGATAGCTTGGCGGTAACATTCTTGCTTCGGATTTGCATCCGGACCGAACGGAGATGCGTATTCGTCTAGGAAATGGGTGTCGCGCGAGCGCTGTTTAATTGCATCCTCTCACCCTCTGGTAGTCCTCCCCCTCCGTTGGTTCCCTCTGATCCCCTCTGGTCCCCTCTGCCCCCCCGAACAACCCCTCTATCTGGTCGACCATTCTTTCGCCGGTTCGCCCGGTGAATGGCCGTTACTAACGCATCATGGCCGGCTATTGTCACCAACTGGCTTTTCTAGTCGATTTCAAAATGATAATCGCGATGTCGGGGGACTGGGTGCGAGGTGTCACGGCGGAACGAGTGGCCCAATGTGCGCTTCACTTTTTCACGTCCCCTCGACAACACGCGGATCCTCCCTTCGACGCCGGTTCACCTATGACGTCGCACCGTTTACGGAAAAGGGGGAGAAAATACGTGCGTTCGGCGCCAGAAGGATAATAAAAATCGGCGCGAGAGACGAGAGAGAGAGAGGAGAGGGGCAGATCCCGGTGGTTCGCATTACGCGTTATTAGCCAACCCCTAATAATATGCTCCGTTCTCCGTGGATCCGGCCAGCGAAACGGGCCCTGCCGCTGACTTCGTCCTCGCTCCGGTGAATACTGCGAGTAATCCCGCTAACATCTGTATCATCGCTACCTATTCGACCATTCGATACGGAGAACGGTGCATCTGGTCCCTTCGCAGCGATTCTTCGCAGACCCCTCTGCAGCCCGAGAACAAGCCTCCTCTTTTCTCTCCCCGAACGCAAACGCTATTTCGGCGAGCATGGTTCTTCGAGAGTCGACGCGCGCTTAGAGGGTCGAAGTTGCGATACGCTTTAACAAACTCTAAATTGAAGGTTTCTACGGCGCGTTGCCATTCGCCTACATAGATTCAGCCACGGCTGACCGAGCAGCGACTCGAAACGCGACGGAGAGAGCTCGTGCCTGGAGGAGCACGCGAGTCAGTGACCCAACAAAAACTCGTCTCGTTTACCACGCGACCAGCGTCAATTATCGAACAATGTGTTTAAAGAAGAGTGGCAAGTCGAGCATATTAAAATCGTTTCCGATAGAAGAGGCTGGCTCGCGAGTCGCGCTCGCCACTTGGCGCTCGCTTTTACTGCCGGAGAAAGGAACAATGGCGCGCGAGAACCGGGGAAGAAAAGAACCGAAAAGATCGCGGTTCGATGGCAACAATTGGTCACGAGCGAGCCACGCACCGTTCAAACCCTGCTCCTGTTATTGTTACCTATACGCCAGCTAAAGTGTAGCATTGTTTCCCATCGAGAGCTAAGCGGTCCGCATAGAACCCCGTGAATGACGGATCGAAACGAGAAACCTGCTTCTCTCCTCTCCTCTCCTCTCTCGAGTGTCCAGAAGAGGAAGCAGAAAGCCACGCATATAGCGGGAAAAAGTTTAAGAGTTTCTTTGTCGCTTCTCTCTTCCGGCCTCTCGTCGTTCTCGCGATCGTTGACGCGGTTGGTCTTTCCGATTTCCTCGAGCACCTCTACATTTTGGCCATGCGGCCGCTCCACGGGCCCTTGACCTTTACGCCCTAAAACCACTCCCCGATACGACAAACTTGTCATTTTATACTCTCGTCGTGCTACCAGCCAAGTATACTCTCCTTAACCCTCCGCTGTACGATTTCCATCACGGCTGCGACCATCAGATCTTCCGTATCGCGAATATTTTTTAAAGAAAAAGGAAATTTGCATCTTTCTAGCTCCAATGGATAAACGTTCTCACCGGAAAGATAGAATTTGATTTCGATTTAAAAACAACCAATTGCTGCTCAAGATCAAAGTAATTTATTGAATGAAATCAAAATCGGAAGAATTTTGCACTATCGTAAAATTTCATTGACATATGTGTCCATAATTATGAAAGTGGTCTCAGTCATATATTTCTTGTTTCAAATTGTATTTTAAACTGGGTTGCTGAATTTAGATTTAAATATAACGATTGAAAGGTGAATTTGAATTTATAAACTCGATTCTTTTTTCAACTTTTACTCAGACGACTTCCATAATTATGAGCACGTATCTGCCATTGAGCTTGCCATCTGACTTGCCATTGAAAATATTAATTCTCTTATTCGAGACTGGAAATTTTCGACGGGCGAGCAGTGTTTTAAATTTGAAAGCGAATCTTCGACTCTGAACGGGATAAAGGCCAATTTCTCCAACCCTCGAGGACCCCCACGAAACGGCCTGTACGTATAAACCAAAGCTCGCTGTAACCACAATGCCGCCAGGTTCTCCGGCATTGTAGCGTTGGTAGCACGTTCAAGTGCAATAGAAAAATTCCGGGGGCTAGCCTCGGCGTTTAGATAAGTGCACCAACGGCCATTATCGGCGTTAATAATGCTGTTCGCCACTTGTGCTTCCCCCGACCATTACTCGACAACGATTCCGCCACCTTTATTTTCACGCCGGCCCGACCGCGTGACTCTTTAAACCTCGTTTCTCTCTCGGTTGTCGTCGTATTTTAACGGTTCTCGCGGCCGTAGCGAACTCCCGCGTTTTACGATCCTCATTATTCTTGCACTTTCTTTTGCATCCGCGCCCGAAAATTACGGAAGGCTTCCGGCGCCAGTAGACTTCGACAGTCTCGCAGGTGATAGACGTTGATCACTGTACAATAACAATGTACGTGGTCTGTCCGGAAAGTATCCGACCTTTGCTTATATCTTCGTTCCTAAGTGTGCTAAGGCGGATGTTTATATTAGAGGCCACTTGTAATAAGTGGCCTGCCCAAGCAACAAATCTCTGCGTGCTGTCATTTGAAAACGATACGTAGTTTTGTAAGCATCACGGAATTAGACACGGTCGATAGTTCGAGACGCGACGGTCCTAGAATGATTTGGGTGTCATCGGACACCACTTCGAGACCTCCGTGAGGGAACCCCATTGACAGGGTGATCTTAGGCAAAACAAGCACTTAGTTTCCCATATCTTAGTGTTCCCACATCTTTCGCACTCAATTCATCTTATAGCCAAAACATTCACCCATTCACCAGTTACAAATCATTTAGCCACCCCACAATAAACTAGAACTCGAAACCCACTCGCAGCGATCACAGCTAAAGTAATCACCTCGAACCGAGACTTCGTACATTTGTTAAGTTTAAAATTTTTTGTGAAGGTGTTCGTTTCCAAACTTCGAGCTTTATCCTCAACCAGGCGTTGTTATCCTGTAACCTCGCCAAAGTATCGTCGCGAGAATCGGCATACGGATTTGCGGCATTTCGGACGCTTCGTATGTATTATACATAGAATAGGGAATAAGATGTTCGTTGTCGGGGTTCGTATATCGAGAAAGAACGAGCAAAATCAGACGAGGGTTTTGTCTGCATTAATGAAAATGGGAAACAGAGGTCCGCCATCACGGTTGAACTGACTTAGACTGGGGTTGGTGGATAATACGTTGAGCGACGATCTTGGTTGGGACGGAAGGCAAAGGGCAACAGCTCGAGAAGCTGGGCGGGCGAGTTCCCCTCCACAATATATGTACTCTCTCTTCTCTCGTCTGCAGCGTCTGGGTTAGGCCCTTCTTTTCTCATTCTTTTTTTCGTTCATTGATTCGCCGTGTACGAACGCAAACGATATTAGAAATTAGAAGAGGGAGCTGCGAACAAACGAGACGAAGAGACGACGAAGAAAGAAGTCGAGGAGGAAAAGGAAGTTCCGGCGTTGTTCCCGGTTCTACATCCTGTACTGGAAACTTGCTGCAGGAGCCTTCCGATTCCGCGAGAAGTTCAGAGCCACGAGCGTGGCGCCCTGCCAGCTCCCAGAATAAACCTTAACCGCATCCATGAAAGGGAGTTACGGATTATCTCTCGAGTTCTCATCGTTTCCCCGACGGTATCATTATGAAAACCAGTTCCAGCCTTCGGTTCCTCCCGGCCAACTGCGAGATACATAAGTACGTCGTGTTACACAGTGGGCTAAATTTACCCGCTAGCTGTTCATCGACTAAAAAGTCAACATAATACAATGTCAACGATAATATTCATTAAAGTTATTAGAAACTCTCGTTACAATAAGCATTCAAAGATCAAACTCTTTCAGATACCATTTTTCATCGACGAAATTCCTTTTCCTCACGCAATCGCCATATAATCAATGACCCGAAAAATCCCAGAGCACCAATTTTGAATTAAATTGGAGTATAACTTTCTATTTTGGCCACATTTTGGCGATTTCCGAGCACTGTGCGTCGCCTAGCTGCGCGAATCATTCGCGACAACTTTCGCCAGGATCTGGCCAACTACGTTCCCTTCGCGGGCTGAGCAACGTCGAAAGATTATATTAGAAATGCGCAGAGACAGAACATGACCGTTAGGAAATTGAAGATTATTCTAGAATGACGAGGAACTATCGATTGATAATTGTGGCTCATATCCATAGCCGCGCAGTTGAAAGATTGATGCACTATTAGAATCACTGATGATCGGAATCCGCGTGACAGTCGCCGGCGGAGGGCGAGAATAGCGAAGAAAGCAAATAATAGTGGAGAGAATTAAACAGGACAGTGGGGAGATAAAAAAGGGGCGGCGATACGGGGGTTGAGAAGACGGAGGGATATAGAGAGGGAGAGAGGAAAAGGAAGAGGATGGGACTTCGGTCGGATGACAGAAGCGTATCGTGCTAGGGAGAGCAACGACTGGCGTTGGGACACCCGGCGTCTTATCGTGCATCCCCCTTCGCTCTTTCCTCCGGCTATTCCGCCAGCGTCACCCTCCTCCCGCGCGGTTCTCACCGCCGAGCCAAAACCCAGTGACGCCTGGACTCGCTCACCCAGAAACCGACGATAAGGTTCACCCAGCAACGCCTGCCTACCACTCTCTCTCTCCTCTCTCCTCTCTCCTCTCGCCACTCTCCACTATTCGGTCTCACATACACTGTACACGCATCCGTGTGGCCCCGCACTTACACGCACCTATCTATTTATATAAGAAAACTGACGCCCCCGCCGACGACCCTCCTACCGAAAAAAAAGGATGATAGGGTCAGTAAAAACTCGCAATGGTTCGGCCGTTCGAGAAACCAATCTCGATTCTTCGCCACTAACTGGAAACCGGGCTCGAGATACTGCTAACCAGAAAAATTCGAGATCTGATTCCTATTCTATTACAAATTCTTTATTCATTTTTATCTGTAGACTCGTTCTCGACAAGGGTTGAAACCGTCGATGGTCCTGTTTCGACCATTGTAGGTTGATCGTCGTAAAGCGAATGTGTCGCGTCTCCTTGCTTCTTAGCAATATACATAGTGTTCAGTCGTGCACTTGTTTAAGTTAGAACAGCTCCGACTGCAAAGGTATACCTAGAGAGATCCACAGTGTAGTTAGGAATATTCCGTTTGTTCTCAGTGGCCGAGCTGGAGGGTGGCGCGCACTCGGACGAAACGAACAGCGGGGGCGACAACAGCAACGCCGGTAGCGTGTCGGGAGGCACCGACGACGATCAGGCGCGTCTGCGTTTGAAAAGGAAGCTCCAAAGAAACCGCACGAGCTTTAGCAACGAGCAGATCGACGCGCTCGAGAAGGAGTTCGAGAGGACGCATTACCCGGATGTGTTCGCCAGGGAGCGACTGGCCGGAAAGATCGGCCTACCGGAAGCGCGAATACAGGTGACTAGAACTTCTAAGTGTCCGTGCCAGAGCAGGTCGACGAAGTTTTGAACGAAACGTGTACTTTTAAGAACGTACTGTCGAATCTGTAACAAGTTGTGTACGCGCTCTCGCGAACGATCGGCCGGAAAATTAGGCGGAGCCTGTAGCCTAGTGATTGACCTGTATCTTCGTCTGTCTTCTCGTTCACTAACTCAGGTCTGGTTTTCGAATCGGCGGGCGAAGTGGCGGCGCGAAGAGAAATTGCGCACGCAACGGAGGGACAACCCGCAACACCAACAGCAAACGCAACAACAGCAGCAACAGCAACAGCAACAACCGTCGCAGCAGCAACAGCAACACAGCGGCGGGGTAAGCCTGGTCGGTACTGGTCATCCGACGCCGCCGCCGACGTCGGGTATATTGGGTGGTCAACCGCCCCCGCAAGCACCGCCCTCTCCGCCCAGGATACATCATGGTTTCGCACCCACCGCCGTGTACCCCGGAATACCCAGCATGCCTGATTCGTACAGGTGAGAATCGCCGGCGAATACGAACGCCGAGTTTCCCGGACGTTTGAGGCGGTGCGTACACCTTGGGAAATCATTTTTATTATCAAATCTGCACTCGAATAAAAATAATTGTTTGACCCGTCGAGGTGTACGTAGCCCCATACGGGGGTATTCTCCTGTCTATTCGCCTTCTCGTTTCTCGATAATGGAGCTCGATAATGCTGTCACCCTCAAAAGTTCTACTTTTACTTCTAGCTATTATAAAGCTGTGCATGTAAACGTAAAAGTAGGACTTTTGAGGGAGACTAGTGAAAAGTTGACTAGCGATAATCCCCATCTTTGCATTATCGAGAAATGAGAAGGCGAATAGAAAGGAGAACACTCTCCTTTTTAACGCGTTAAGCTTCTCGCGCTGTGATTAACAGTTCTGCTTCTGACGCGTTACAAAGATGTTGCTCGGGACGCGAGACGAACTGTTTTAACACTCTCGGATGTTCGGACGTTCTCGGGTGTTGCAGTCCAATGACGTCGATGCCCAGCTTCACGATGTCCGGCGGCAGCCAACAGAACCAACACACGACCAGCATGTCGTCTTTGTCGACCGGAAGCGGAATGGGCCCGATGGGCATGACCGTCGGCATGACGGTAGGCCCCAGCCCTGGCGCTTGTCTCCAGCAGCGAGACAATGGCTACTCCTGCGGAGTAGCTCGACCCGCCAGCTACGAGCCTCTTCATCTCGGATACGGCGCGAGGCCCACCTGCAGCCCAACTCAGCCTTACCACACGGCGGGCCTGAACCAGTACAATCAGAACACCAGCTCGACCGGTGAGTGTCTACCGCACTCACTGCACTCGCTGCTTGCACTTTAGCGGTCGGACTACCACGGATAACACGCTATCGAGCCTGCTGGTAATGGATTATACTCGCTTCTGTCTTACGAATGTCTTTCTGCAACGACAGAGTCCTCCTCTCGTTTCGAGTCTTCCATCGCTTTCCTAGCTTCATAGACGCACCTCGTTCTAACTAACATGCCGATCCTCCAAACAGGTTCACAAAAATCCTGTCTTCTTGCTTTAAACGCCAGGCTACTCTACACTGTGAGTCAGGAATCGTAATCAGCTTAGATGACTCTGTTGCTAGCGGTTCGTTCGGACATTTTTGTAGCTAAGGTAACATGATTCGAGGAGAGCTTTCAGCTGATTCCATCAAATTTCTTGTCAACTCAGAGTTATCAAGGTCACCTTCAGCTTTTTATAGGTAAACCTACAATTTTTCGACACCCAAATTTTAGGAGATACTGTGACGAATTCGGCAAGCACCAGAAAAAGCATTTCTTCTTCGAAGGTGACCTTGATAACTCTCTTTCTTTAAAAGAAAGGGTTGATAAGAAATTTTGTCCAATCATTCTAAAGCTCTACTTGAATCATGTTATTTTAGCTAAACAAATTTCCCATCGAACCGCTAGCAACAGAGTAATCTAAGCTGATCACGCTTCGTGACTCACCCTGTATATGTACACATACATGTATATTCTACGATCGTGCTCGAAGGATTCTCTGTTCCTACGTGCAAAGACTTTCTCACGTACCATCTAAGATTGAACCGTGTTATGTCCTATTCTAGTTGTCGCAATTACAGATGCTCGAATTCGAAAAGACGTATTTTTCTCATAAAGTCTACTCGTTAACATTAGAATCGTGAAGCCAAATCTAACCGTGCTACGAGATACTAATAAAATCGATATTGGACGTTCGCAGCAATAATAACTTGACAAACGGTTCGCCGTGCTTTTCCAGGTCTGATATCACCAGGTGTCAGTGTGCCGATCGCGGTGCCAGGCCAACCAGCACCGGATATGGCGGCTCAGTATTGGTCACCGAGGCTACAGTGACCGTGGTGGTCATCGGTGTCGACATCCTCTCCATAGACTCGAGCTTCTTTGACTTACGTTAGCTTACAAAACGTTAGATGCAGGAGAATACGAGGAGAAGACGTTCGAAATCGATGAAAGGCAGTTCTTGCAGACGTTCAAGACAATTCTACCATCGTCGATGGCCGTCGATTGCCTTTGAATCGAGCGGTTCAAACACACTGCTGCGACCGTTCGAAAAGCGAAGAACGACGGCAACCTTGAAGAAGATGTTTGACAACGGAGATATAACGCGTGCGCGGAAAAGAAGAGACTGCGCATTCTTCGTAAAGATCGTTTTGTTCCGTGCACGACGAGAAAATGGGTTTCGCGAGTCGCCGGCCGTGTACGAGGAACGCTGTTGCGAAGTATCGTTCGATAAATTACTTTCGAGCCTAGTTTTCCTCATGATTTCCAACGTGATCTACGGCGAGAACCTCGAGATCGAGCTTTAATAATGGTCCGACGAGAAACTATCGGGATTAGCTGATCGTACTCTTTAAGACGATTCATACACGCCTAAGAGAATCGAACGTTTCAGCCGTGAACAGGTTCCACAGAAGGAAACCCACAGCTACCTTAGTGGCATGATCAGTATTTATCGCTTGAAGATCTCCATCACGTTTTTCTAGTTGCGATCGTATTTCCTCGAATAGTTGTTTCAAAGCGAAATAAGGTCTTCCCTCGCATAGTGTTGCTACCTCGAGCTATGGAGGCTCAAAAAGCGTAGAGATACAATAAAGTCTCAATCTAAGCGTAACGAAGGTGAACGTTCTAAGTCAGTTCACCTACCCCTTCCACTGGGGTTTGTCTCGTTTTAATCAGAATAATTTCTCCGTTGGTGAAGGTTTCGTAACAAAATAACTAAAAGTAATAAAGTTTCATCATTGCGTTAGATAAAAAAGTAACACTATCCGAAGCGAAAGTGACACTATGCGAGGGAAGACTGTAGTTCTCAGGAGACGGGTTCAATTTTCGGATGCGAATCATTTGTCAGCGACGTAAAAGGTACCGTGCAAAGGTATGGCGGCTGATCCGGCAGCTTCGTTTCCCATGAGGGTCCATGACGACCCCACGGGATTTCTATGCAATATAGTATTTGCGAGAAGTACTCCGAGATTCTTTTTGAATGTGTTCTTAGCAGAATTTTTGTGTACTCGTGTAAACAGGCGTGAGATCGTTTCGGTTCGACGATAATTAAGTGACGTATACAGTGAAAGATATCGACACCTTACGAACTATCGAATCGAGGAAGCTTGAGAAGCTCTCGAATCGTCTGTACATCATGAATGTCTAATTGTAAGACGATCCCGTTAGCATCGACGACGCGATCGTCGAGTTCGAAGGATTTTCAGATCGTCGGTCGATATTAGGATTCGCGAAAATTGAATGTAATTCCTCGCGCGACAATGTTCTTGTACAAAGATTCCAACGGACGACAGGAAGAGCTTGATCGCAGAGAAAGAAGCGACTATTTCTTTTTTATTTATTCGACGGTTCGAGTTGAACGAAATTCGTATTCGGGGCGAGGATCAAACAAAATGTGTTCGAAGAGATGTGAACGATTCAAATGATTCGTGATGAAAAGTAAAATCTTCTTGGAGATTGCACAACTCGATTAGCGGAATATGTAATTCGGAGGTACGCGACGTGAAAGCGAAAGTGAAAATGAGAATGAAGGGATGGTTATCAGCGGGGGTAATTAGCAATGGCGTCTGGCAGAGTTTTTAACCGCAGTTCGTAGATGTAACCTCTACCTAGGCCAATAAAAAGAACGTAAAATAGTTTTTAAGTCGGTATTATTTATATTCGTGTAAGGAACGGAAGCGAGGCAAAGAGTAATGGACGTTTATTGTGTGTACATCGTAATGATATCGACATTTATATATAGTTGATTCTAATCCCAAGTATCCGATAAAGCAAACTCGATTTCATCATTTATATCCGGTGCAAGATGATTCATCAGCAAAAAAACGACGCGTCACCAGGTATGTTAACCGTACGATTATGCATTCGAAATAAATAGTGTGTGCATTTAAGTAAAACCTTGTTTCATTACCTACCTTCTCGACGGACGTCGCGTCGACTGTAATTGTTAAAAACTGGACGAAAAAGACGACAAGTCAGTTGCAAATGTAACAATCGTATATTTGTTCCGATTTTACTTTATACAATTTCAATATCAGAAGGTACTTCAACTTATTCTATAGATTCATTAATCGGAAAAGTGACGGTTAAGAATAAAATATTAATAAAAAAAAAACGACGAGCGCGGCCAATAATACAAAAATTCACTGAACCCATCTAATCCAGCGGATTGCTCTTGACGAAACGCTATCGAATCACCTAAGCTCCTCTTGATACTGCGTACGATAAAAACGTGGTTAGCAGAATTCTTTCGAAGTAATTAGCCACTACGTATCATTTGATCCACCTAAATCAGGGGTGGCCAACCTGTGGCGTATTGAATAATTACGAGTTACGCATTGCATCCTTGCGCCTACTTTTCTTTTGAAGTAGGCGCCATAACTGAATCCATCTTCATATTTCCAACACCTGAGTGCTCTCAGTTCATATAGCCTTCTTACAATTGTAGGATTGTAGGATTATAGCCCTCTCGTCGAAGAAATCATTTGATTGGTGCTCCAATAAATGTACGTCTTTTGAACTGGCGTAAATGAATGAATTTAGTTGTATGACGTATGGTATGAAAAAGATTGGCCACCCCTAAACCATTTGCATCCGCAACTGTTTGGTTTACGGTCACGCGAACAAATTTGAACGCCGAATGCAAATAGGCTGATCAACGTTGCAATTAGAATCGCATAATAAGTCGGCCGATCGAGAACTAGCCCACGAAGCGCATACAGCGAAATGTTACATAACCGACCGGGGAGATCCCTGAGCTCGCTCTTCTTCCTTGCTGCTACTAATTTGAGCACTGTTCCTCCTTTCGATGCTTGCTTCAGAAACATCGTGTCTCAACAGAAAAAACCTTCCAATGCGAAAACAATTCTACTCTCGAGAATGTAACTCGCGTCAGACACACATAATCGATGGCAATCTCGGTCGACCAACAGCTGACCGTTAGGGTCAGCAAACTTCTAAGGATAAATCGCGAATAGAAAACCATTAATTGACATAAATCGAACGATCAACTAACAGTCTAGTCCTACGTGTGAGAAATTCGTTTGATCTAGAATCTACAATAATCGGAGGTGTAGGAACGTAATGGAAAATGTTTGTCGCATCGTTTCACCTTCACGGTCCAATTTACAATAGATCTTTTAAAGCGATCTACGATGCCAATAAAATCGTGTTTCTCGTCTTTAGAGTTTTCGCTAGAGGATAAATCGCGAATAGAAAACCATTAATTGACATAAATTGAACAATCAACTAACAGTCTAGTCCTACGTGCGAGAAATTCGTTGGATCTAAAATCTACAATCGTCGGAGGTGCAGGAACGTAATGGAAAATGTTTGTCGCATTGTTCCACCTTTACGGTCCAATTTACAATCGATCTTCTAAAGCGATCTACGATGTCAATAAAATCGAAATTCATGAAGTATTGATATGCTGAAGGAAATTCTCGGACAAGTGAGCGAAGAGAAATAAAATCTCGGTGTTAGAACGACACGTGCATGTAGGAAATGCTGTACTTGCGAGAAAAGTTACACCTGCCTCAACGACATTCGAAAGCGAAGAAAGTTGGACCGTAAAGCGCCGTCGCCTTGTTCAGCTCATCGAGTAAGCTCACCAACAATCGCAAACGTCCGAAGATGAAACAGCTTGAATACATTACACAGATGTGTACATACATACACGTGACGCCATTGATGAACCACGAGTTAAGCGACGATAGACTTCCACGAGAAAAACGAAAATGCAAACAGGTGAACGAGAAATGCATCGTTTCTTTTATAAATTCTACGCGGTTGTCGCTGCAACGAAATGCTGCGACAGGGAATTATAAAAATGTTCAGGAAAGGTGGACACGAAAGAAGGACAGATGTAATACTTTTAAGAACTGCTCGCGATCGCGCGATCACAAGTACGAAAATTCTCCTAAAATCGAAAGATATTGCAACGCCGAGGATTCAACTAGAATCAGTCCTCGTCAGCCAAAGGGAAATAGAATCGGCGACCCAAAGAAGCTTTGAACACGAGATCCAGCGACTGTCTTCCGACAGCGTGGAAAAGAGAACGAACGAAATCGTCGGTAAGGTACCCTGTTCCTCAGACCGAGTTCTTCTCTTTGAGCAACGCGTCGATATCCTTGAGGATGTCGTCGGACGCCATGTCTAGCGTCAGATAGTCCTCCTCGTTCACATTCAAGAGACTGTCGCAGGTCTCTTTGAGATCGTCCGTGGAGCGGGTGGTGGTGGTGGATGCCTTTTTTTCTTCGTTGACCTCCAACAGGCTCTGATCCTCGTCGGTACTGCTGTCGCATAGCCTGATCTCCACCTCGCTCCTCTTGCCTAAACTGGTCGACTCGGTCGACTCGGAACTGTTCAGCCTCTCGAGTCCAGGATTCGCTGGACTCTTTCTCTCGCTAGTCTGCGGAAGCTTGCACGATCCGTCGGCTTCACCGAGGGAGACGAACCTCTTCGGTGATCTCCTCAGCTTAACCGGCGGCGCGTTGCTCGAGAACCCGGTGTTGTTCGTGCTGTTACACCTAATCTTACGCCTGCCAGCGACGTCCTCGTGGCTGTCGTCTTCGAGGGTTCTCTTGACTCCTCTAACGCCAGCCACCTCTCGGAGCTCGGTCAGCGTTTTCAAGGTATCTTTCAGAAAATCGGTGGACTCTCCGTCGCCGGAGCTGTCCAGAGCCGTTGTCTCTGTCGGTGGTTTCGACTCGTCCTCCTCCTGCATCGCTTTGCGACGTTTCCTTCGTCGGATCTCTTCCAAGCTGAGCACTTCGAAGTTCAGGCTCTTGTCGCCGTTCTTCTCCTTATCGTTCGTCGGGTATGGACTCGCTTTCCTGTCCTTGCGAATCTTGATTTTGCCTCCGGCCACGTCTCCCGGTTGCTCCGAAGTCTCCATCATCTGGTACGAGTAATATGCCGCGCTCTCGGCCTGGATCTCCTCCAATCTGATCTCTTCGTAGGTCTTGCAGTAAGGAACCCTCGGTTGCGGCTTTACCGGCGATGGTACACTTTCATTGTCCGACTCTGGAAGAAACACAGGACCAAATGCAAGAATATGTTTTACTCGAGAATGGCGTCGATGGCCTTTCGACGCTCCTCGACGCCAGGCAGTCTAATCCTCGGCCGGCATCAACTCTTTTTCTTTCTCTCTCTTTCGTTTATACATGTACATCCTTCACATGTGGCGTACGCTAGTCTAAAGTTTCTCAATTTCCGAGCCGTTTCGATTATTGTTTGTTCATTTTTGCTCCTGTTTTAGATCTAAGCGGCTTTAAGGAATTTTGATTTCTAATGTAAGTGAATCCTAGTCGGAAAAAGAAGAGTGTTTAGTACAGTTCCAATACTTTGATCGATATATTTCCTTGACCGTTCTCTCTCTCTCTCTCTCTCTCTCTCTGCCTCTCTCATTCGCATTCTCTCTCTCTCTTTCTCATTTCTCGATACTTGCGGACATTTCAACCTTCGACACTGAAACATTTACGAGTGAATACTGCCTCCTCCTGCTTCGCTTCTCGTCGTCGTGATTACTCTGTCTTCGGATCTCATTCGCGACTTAGGGAATCTCTAGAAGCTTGAAAGCTGGTTCAGCCTCGTTCCAACCGTAGTGTTTCGCTTCGGGCTTCTTTCCACTTCGAACCGACCGAAAACCGTTCGGGTAATCGCCTTCTGTAGCCCGACCGGTAGCCTACCTTTTCTTCGTATTCGAAAAAAAAGGTATCCTAAACGACAGAAGATATCTCATCGAGGAATCGTTCGACGAGGAACTCTACGAACAAGAATGGAACTCGTTCAAACTGATACGATAGTTGCGAAAAAATAAAACGCGGAGATAGCACGGCGTTACGAAATATTCGTCTTGTAATCGCGTTACATTCGATAGTTCTATTTTCGGACGGCGATAACACCATTGAAAAATTCTCGAGCGTGTTCCTCTTACAGATAAAGTCGCAACTGTCGTGGCCGTGTCTTTTATGGGTCCATGGAATGTACAAATGCAATCAGAGGAAAAATGTATTTGTTGATCAATTTACTATCATAAAGTATTTGTAATATCATTTCGTTTACATCCGATAAATAAATTTTACTAACACGTACAAAAAAAAAAGTATCAACAAGTATCAGACCGATGCAAAAAACCAACCATAATCGGAACAAAGTGATGTAATCGACCAAAGTCACACCCCGGGAAGTCTATTTTATATGTATCTCCGCGTCCCGAAGAAAGTTAGCTGACGTGAGAATTGTAAAAATAAAACGAGTGATCATCAGCGATCGATTCCATTTGTCCCGGCTATAGTCATCGATTACAGGGATATTAACATATAGTGTCGTAGAAACAGAAAACAAGACGCGCTAGGGTGAATATATCGCCGTTGGGCGCGCACGTTGGCGTTCGCCTCGTTCTCTTTTTTCTTCTTCATTGTATCAAGTTTATTGAAATCCAAGTATCATCTCAATAAAAATTAATGATTTCCATTCGTTTACATCAATTCATATAGCAAGGAATTACGGGTCGCGTATAATTAGCATTGTACTCTCGGCGGAACGAAGTCCTCGTCGCGCGAGAGATACAAAAAAGGACGTATTCTCGCTGATTAATCGCCGAATCAACCGGTTTACACGTGTGCCCGTCGATGCAACGACAATTTCCTTAACCGATTTAGTCGATGGTAGAATGCGGATTTTATGCGTTCGAGACGAAAATGAGTAGACGGTGACAGATCAACCGGGGAACGCGGAATAATTTAAGAGCATCAAACTCGCATAAAGATCCGCAGTCCGTTTCTTTAGTTGTTAGTCGCAACCTCGCATTCCCAGTGCCACTGAAATGATACTGGCTACAATTCAAATAATAAAGAAGCTCAACGACCGGAAGAGATCGATCATGTCGCAACGAAGAAAGGTACGCGCGAAACAAAAACCGAAACAAAGACCGAAATTGTCGTTGCTCGAAAGGGGTTCGCAGAACCAATTTTATTTCCTATTCGGTTAATACCGTGAAAAAAACAATCGTTGTACAATCGTAAACGAAATCGTTCGGTTTCTGGAAATTATAACAATAATAGTGATAGCACTGACAATGTCCATCTTTTTTTCCATTCGTACCACCGTATGGCAGAACGGTAGCAACAATAAATAAAAGAAGAAAAAGAGAAGAACAAGACGGAAGATAAACGATCGATGAAATAATTCGAGCAGAGAACCACTCTCTCTCTCTCTCTCTCTCTCTCTGCGCCGACGATGCAAGAACAATGATTGCAGCTGGACGCGCTCAATAAATAACGATCACGAAAAAGGAAAAAATAGAAAAAAAACAAACAGATTATCGAGATATCGATAAAAACTCGAGCCGAATCGATAAAAATAGTAAAGATTAATAAAAAAAAAACGAAGGAACTTTCAGAGAACGTTGATTATTCTATGCGTTTAACAAATACAAGAAAAATAATGATCGTAGATTGTGCTAATCGTTCTAAAATTGCGAGAGAGAACTAAGATGCAAGCTCTTTGATTAAAGCATTTTGATGCACGATGTTTTTGTCTGTGATTACAATTAGACGACCCGCCGACGAGCCTCGCATCACATCGAAAAAGAAACCGACCGCCATTGATCGACGATCTTAAAGAATCAAAATTTCTAAAACAGATGATTACAGTATGTATATATTGCTAAATGCATTGTTTATCGATTAAACATCGACGCAATTTACGACTACTCCTTTTAGCGGAGACATTCGAGGGCAAAAGCTCGATCGCTTTTCTAAACATCTTCGAACGCTAAAAGGGCCAACAAAATCTAACGTGCTAAGAAAATTAAGGTCGTCGCCGGCGACACAAGTCCAGCTGCTGATCCCTTTCCTTTTCTCTCTCTCTCTCTCTCTCGTAAAGTATAGTTATAGGTAGGTGCTCGCACACACTATCTCTTCTCTTAATATATTCACGCACACACACGCACTCTCGAGGAAGTTACATGCGTTTACAGGCCGTTTCATTTTTTTTCATTTTCTTTTCTTTGTCGGTCAAAGACAATTTTTTGGATTTTGGGAGATTGAAAATATTTCTCACACTAATATTCTCCTTTAAACATTTTTCTTTTTTGTATTGTTTTTTTCTTTTCGTTTGGTAGTAATAGGCTAGCCACAGAAATTGTCGAGACTCGAAAAAACGATACTCTATGTATTTTCTTTCTCTGTAAATGAAGTTGATCTCTTTTTATGTGTTCTCTTTGAAATCCGTCTCTTAACTTCTAAATAGAAACAAAAGCATCCTTATACAGCGAGCTTCGCACAGGATTCGAGACAAGAATGTGGAGTGTAATTCTTTCTCTCAATATATATATTTATATATCTATATATAAAGACCTATATAATTATAAATAATCGGTTCAGTGTACTTTCTGGTTTCATCCGTGTGCTATATCACATTGAACAAATTCACGATTAATTCCGTTAATATTAGCCATCGATACAGTCATAAGTATCAAGTACAAGTTAGTTTGTCCGGCAAGTTGTCTATACAGCAGAAACAAGAAAGAAAGAAAATGAAAGACGAAGACCATACTCTACTAATTTTACACTACTCCTTTCTTATAATACACAATCTCTCTTTTCTCTCTCTCGTTCTTCCTCACTCTCTCTCTCTCTCTCCCCCTCTCCCTCTCTCTTCGCATCGTTCTTGTACAGATTTCTTTTTTAGTTTTGTTTTTCCCTTCTATACCGTTTCCACCATTGACTGCCCAATCTAAATTACAATTACGTGAAATTCTTCGTTTTTCTTTTGCGAGATATATCATACAAAATTACGTATAAAACAAGAAATCTTTCCCTCGGTTTCCGTTATTACGAGACTAAAAAATTCGCGCTTGTCGGTCTCTCTTTCGCGAATGTTAACACGATTGAACGCGACATTATCAAGCAAACGTTATCTTTTCGACTAAACCAAGACGACAAGTCACTAAAACAGTGAGATTAAGTTCCAACAGGGACTAGAACGTTCGAGACTCTACTTGCGTAAAATAATCGGAATATCTTCGATCCGCGATCGCGATCAATGCTCTAAACACGCTCGATTTACTCGATTCCCTCGACCATTAATATATTCTGTATCAACGTCTCGATATATAATACATATCTCATGCTGACAAATTCCCGTAATAAGGATTACACTTGGTTTGCCCTGACACGATTCCCGTGTAGATCTAGGCGCGAAATAGTTATACATGTATATGAATAAAAAATAATAAATATTGCAATTTGCCTTCACCGATACCTTAGTACCAGGAAAAAAACGCTCGATTTGCACTAACTGTCTTCGCCAACTTCTCTTCTCGTCTCTTCTCTTCTATCCTCATCTCACCCCTCTTCTCTCATCTTTCGACTAACATATAAGTGAAGCGGCAGCGGCGGTGGCGGATTCAAATCGAAATTGAAAAGTACTATTCTTTTTTTTTTGGTTTTTTTTATACATCAAGTTCCGCGTTTGTTGCTTCACGTTCAAAGTACATATATGTAAATATGTCTGTACGCATGCAATACGTATATTTAGTCGCATTTCCCTTTCTTAAAAATTCCTTCGCTCATTTAGCATTCGCTGCTTCTCTTGTTCCTCTTTCTATATTCTGTTCTTTTTACTTCTTATATAAATACATAAATATATAAACATACACACATATATACGTGCATGCAGATGTGTATATATATACATACGTATATATATATTTATATATTTATATGGATAATTAAGTATCTGTATCATATAATTTTATACTTCATTGTTCAAACGTTCTCGTCTCTCCACGTCGTTTCCGATCCTCGAAATCGCCCCTTTTCTATCATTTCGTTTCTTGTTTACCGTTTTCTCATCGGGAAAGCGCTTGTCGTTCGACGAACAAAAAAAACAAAAGAAGAAAAAGAATCGAAAGGAGCGACTTCGATGAAGGAAAACGATATTATATATCGCGTAAACCTCTATCGATCGGACACTAATTGAAAGACTCGTTTGTCCGTTTTTGCTCGAAGATGCGTCTCGTATTCATGCGTTCATTCACTCGGTGTCCCAGCATCTTCGCGTTTCTCTCTTTCTCTCTCTTTCGCTCTCTCGCTCGTCTGTTGCTACTTTCAGCACTAATGATTCATAATTTTCGCGCTACGCGAGACACATAAGCTAACTTACATATTTAATTCGGAAAGAAATGATTCATCGGGTCTCTGTTCGAAGAGTTTCAAGCTCTACCGCGTACAGTACTATTCGGGGCGAACGTTCGCTACGAAGATACAATATTTGCATGATCTGTTTGTTTATTTGTTTCGTGCGCAAAATACAACGTTGTAGCGCTGTAACAGTCTGCGCACCCGTTGTAACAAATTTGTTATTTTTTTCTTTTCGCCCGAGTACACGTCGGATATCGCTAATATCGTGCTCTCTTATTCCAGTTCCACTAATTCCACTAATTCTTATGGAAAGCCAAAACATATGAAGGCATTGTACCCTTTGTATGCACGTGTTAAATCAGAGGAAAGACTCGAAACTTCTTATCCCGCGAGTGTAAAGTTTTTCTTGTTTCGTCCGTGTCCCCCCTTGTATCTTTCTTTTCGTTTCCCGCGAACGTTACTGCGCGAAAGAAAATCAAAGCACATGTGCACGCGTACCCGAGGCAGTATTCGACTGGAATAATTTTCATTTGTTTTAACTATCCCGTGAGAAGAAGCTCGAAGCATAACTTCGCGATTACAGTAATATCCGTAACGTTTCTTCGATAATGAACATTTCCTTTTCGAACGTTATGTGTCGAGCTTAAAGTATGATTTTTTTTTGTTTTGTTTGTTTTACCTGTTCTTTTTCGGAAATTCAGTGCCTATAAATAAACTCTCTTCACCCTACTTATTGTGATGTTGAGTCGGCATCATAGTACCTGTGCGAGTTCAGATTGTGTGTGTGTGGCAAAGCGACGACCCATAGCTATCTTCTTAATCATCCAGAACAGTTTTCATTTGGGTATCATATAGCACAACGAAATAGATGCGGATACTTCGATCTTGTTTTGTATTGTGGCATTCAGGAAAACTCGAGGCTCATCGCATTGTCGCTGGAGAAAGATAGCCATAGGCAGTTAGAGGGCTACAGGCAAAGTTTAGATATAGCAGGCCCTGGAAAAATTGATATTCAAATCTATGTTTTTTTTCGTCTACTTTTAGTTTGTTATTTTTTTTTTCGGTGTTTGTCTGTTTGTTCGTTTACAGTTCAAGTCGTACTCTTTTCGTTATATTTTTTATTTGACTCGTAACATACTGTGTTCCAGCAAACTGTGAATAACCAATTACTATTCAATGAGTTGCAATAATTTTTTTATCGCGAACACAGTCTCGTCGAATCGATCTAAATGTTGCATGTTATCCCTCTTCCCATTGGTAATACACTGTGTACTATAGTAACTTATGTTCTTATTTTCAATCGTATTGAAATAACACGTAGCCATAACTATAGTTTCAAAGTGTAGCGGGCACAAATGTTTGAAACTATTCTCCAAAAACATCATTCGTACGTCAATACAGTGTTATGCTCTTACTCTATCCAATAATAAAGACAACGATCACCTATTGCCAGAGTTGGGCATTCATCAATGCTCGCGATCGACAAGAATTAATGGCGAAAGATCGCGGTATTATTCGTTCATCATCGATCGTCGACTGAACTTCAGAGGATAATCGTTAACCGCGTTAAACATTGCCCAACTCTGCCTATTGCTTCTCTACTGTTTTTCGTTTCTAGTAAGACATTATTTTCCATCTATAGTCTTTCATTGTTTCGCTACAACGCGAGAACTACCGAGCGGTCGAAACGACGGATTTGTAATTTCTGTGCTAGTTGAGCTTTCGCACGATTTTCGTTGCAGTATGTACAGAAACAAACGAATTTACTATTCAATTTGATAAAAGAAACGCAAAGTCGGTTGTCTCGATCAGTCTGGTGGTTCTAACATCGAACGAGTGAAATCAAATTCCACAGTACTCTCTAAATATCAATAATGTTAAATAGTGCAGTCTTTATTATTGAAAAGGAAACTTAAAACACTTTACGAATTTACGATACACTGGTGCCTCTAACACTATCGAAAGCTGTTATCATCTGCAAATATTCTATAACTTTTCGATCGTACTAATGCAGCTGAAGTTGTATTTCTTTTCTCTCTCGTATATGGTTGTCTGTCCTCTGTGCTTTTCTTTTTTTAAATAGTTTTGCTGCTTATCAATTCGCTTTTAAGGGAAATATGTCAAGCGAAGATCGATTAAGTATCGGAAATGTACTAACATTCCTAGCGATCGATTAGATAAAAATAATCGACGATCGAATAAATAAATCAACTTCACAAAATAGGAGATACAACTTTGTCTTACGTACAAAGTATCGTACACGCTTGCCTACACGTATACGATACTTCACATCGTTCGAGGAGCAACAGTCGTAAGTTATGCTACACGGTATTCTGTTTCCTCGTTTCGTCACGGTTTCATTAGTGTACGTACTGTTAACTAGCAGCTAGTTTATGGTTCAACAGGCGATAGAGATGTACGTTGGTTACAATCAGAGTGTTCCGTCAAGTTTAAAATCGTTTGTAAGAGGTCATCTCGAAGTATGGAAAGGGGAATCTTGAGGTCTGCGGTTGGGAAGTCTGTCGCGTATTGTGAATGGGTGAGTAGGGTGGTTGCTGTAGAAGCGGAGAGCTCTGTTGGTTTTGCATTGGCGACAAAGACTGACCAGGGGAATGAGAATGGAGGTTTTGTGGATGGGAGAACGACAACGTGTGATGACAGGGGGAAGTCTGTGAATTTTGTACATTCGGTTGCGGTATGTTCAAGTTGTTCGTGACGTTGATGTTATTCAATAGGTTCAGACTGTTAGAAACGTTATTAGGGATTGTCAGATTGCTCGGTATACTGAGTGCGTTTGGAATATTTATACTTGTCTGTAAATTGGGTGGAAGGGAAAGAGTAGCCGATGTAAGATAATGTACGCTGAAAGATGGACGGGGGGGGCTAGTAAAGCCTCATACCTTCTTCAAATTTGACGATAAGAGGGTCAACAGCTGGACTACCGATAAAACTGCCTGCTTCGCTACTTCCTCTACCTTGATCCGACTCTGTGCTGTTTCCGTCATATTTTGCATCGTCTGCCAACAAATTAAACAATATCTACAGTTAAACGGTTTGGTTTTGTCGAACGTTTCTATAAGGTAATAGTATGCCTACCTTGACGATTTAACCATTCTTGATTTAACGACTTTGGCGTCAACTCAGAATTTTTCACTGGGTTAATGGGATTACTAGTAATTGTACGAGCACTCTTGTGCATAAACGAACAGTGAGGTTTCCTGCAACCTCCAGGTTGCGTTTCCCAGTAACATGGAATCGCTTTGCGATTTTTCTATGCGAGCGATAAAAGTATTTGATTAATAGTTCCTTTAAGTTTCTCGTTTGGACGATCTACATTCTTACACTTTTGTATACTTACTTTCAACTCCATGTGTCTATAAGTACAATGTTCGTCGAGACATTTGCCTTGCTGCCAATATATGCACATTGTCTCGCAACCCAAGGCGGATGGTTCATGTCTGAAAGGACACTCATCACCCTTCGAACAAAATCAAAAACAACGATTTTAAAGTATTAGCGTAATTCGGGTAAAAGTAATAGACATTACGAGCAAAGTACATGATTACGATCATCATGAAGAATTGCAGTGCTCATTGGATTTATCGATACTGCAATGTGACTCAGAAATCTTTTACGTACAGTGAAGTTCGTATTTTTAAATAAATTCGCTAAACCCATTCATAAATTTCTATGGAGTTATAAGAACTTAAAATGATAGATATTTATGTGAATAATTATATGAATAATATTATCAGTGACGTAGATTGTTATAACATTACAGAAAAACGAAGAGTAACAATTTTCGAAGGTTTGCGAGCGTGAACGAGACAAAAATGATTTATGTATGTAAATAACTAATTTGTCAGTTATTTGAAAAAAGAAGGGTATCGTGGAACCTCTGGCTTCAACATGGCCGATCTAACCTCGAGACGAATGGTACAGAAACAATATGGAAACAAATTGATCGAACATTTCAGATTTCCTCGCGGCGGATAAACACGACGAATATTCCGATCGAGATTGTTAATAGAAGAAAACTTACCTTTTTGCATGTCGAATAATAGAAAAAATAACAGTCGGTATTCTTATAACTGTGCTCCATTTGCAAGAACTGATAGAATGATGAATGATCGTGTTCCTTGCTGAAACAGAAGATATTACAGTTGATAGATACGTTCAAATAAATAAATTAGAGAACGATACGGGAAAACTTAAAACGTGAAACTTTACCATTTCGTGCGAAACATGATTGCAACGTAATGTACCACGGTGAAACGTTAGTTACAATGTTATTGGAAATTGATTTGAATCGAAAGGTGCCGTGATCACGGGTATTTGTACGAAGAGAAAATGACCTTTCCCCGGTACGTATTACTTGTATACTTATTACTTACATGTGGTGGCAGTGATTCCTTAGATGACTTCTTTTTTGCCCCTTCGCTTTGACCCACACACTAAATCGACTCGCACACAGATTCAAGTAAATAGTTCGACCGTAGTACTTTGTCGCCCCTTTCGTGTAGACGCTATTCGGTAATAGATATGACGGCGTAAACTTCCGACGAGACCCGAAGACGCGCGAACGTTTGCGCGCCACTTTCGAATCGACGCGCCAACTTGTTAGGTTTCGTTTCGAACTTACATTCGATTTACAACAAGATTATGTGGAAAAAATATGCAAGACACAGGTGCCAATTAAAAATTTCTTTCATCATTTAATTATCTTATTAAACTGAAACTAATGAAACACTGATGTCCTTATATCTTTTTAATACCACTGCTTTAAATTGTGCGTAGCCATTTTTATCATAAATGCATAAAATCCGCAGTCTACTAATACCTTCAGTTACTCGCACTCGACTCCGACATAAATAAATTTTTATTCAATAAAATAACAGCAAGACAGATATTTGCTAGTGTGGTCGACACCTTTATATAATCTTTTCTTATTATTTTATAATGAAGAAAATAGTTATATGTGCGATCGGTAAATATTAAATGTATGTACTTACATAGCTCTTATTAAAAGACTCGAGGAAAGTAAAATATTGAAATTTTATTAGTTTATTTACATTTTTATCTTTATAATGAAGTTTACAAATCGTAATGCATTGGTTATAACATATATCTCAGAAAAATGAATATACAATATTTCGTTAAAGATGCCTGAAATAATGAAATCTTGAAACCTTATACAATATGATACTTCCTGTATCATTACTGTAATTAATTAGGTAATTAAAGTGTGATGTGTTTACGACAAGTGGATAAAGATATGTGATAAGGATGTCGAGATTTGATAATTAATCAAATCTCTTGAAAAATGTTGTACATATGTATTCGTAAGTTATACTTAAGAATTTTAAGACAGTAGAACCTCAATAATCTGAACTAATTCGAATAACTCGGAATTATTAAAATAAATAGTAAACTTAAATAATATGCTCCCTGTTTTTGTTCCTAAACAATCTTTTATAAATCGTTGAGTGTCTTCTATTTTCTCGTATATTAGACACAATAATTGTACACTTTCATATTCAAACTTTCAGGTTATTGGACTATTTCCTTTCTAAATATAAGATAAAGCTCCGATAACCGAGGTTCTACTATACATAACTACTAAATGTAAATTGTTAAAAATATATTTATGCGTCATAGATACGCAATATAAATAAACCTGTTTCAAACATTACTAGTTTAGACAGATACGTAAAATTTATGGTGATAATCATCTCCTGTTGAAATAGAACTTAGAAGATAATTTTCCTATTGCATAAGTCTGAAGCATTTTCCTGTTAGATCTTCTTATCAATAACGAAATACCCATTTGTTTCCATCCTGCACTACAATAATAATTATAAAATAATAAAGACACTGGACAAAGAAAATACAAATATCGTATAGTTGTAAAATAAATTCACAAAACATTTCAATATAAAAAGCATGGCGACATCAAAAATTTACATACAGATATTTTTTCTTTAGAGATCACAAAAATCATTTAGTTATGTTAGACGTGTATAACATATAAATAATCACAAAATTAACTTCTTAGCAGCTGTGGATGATATACATATTTTCGATGAAATACGCATTGTATAGTGTAGTATAAAGATTCATTTTCGTTTGTTATCAAAAATCAATAAAAAACAGCAGTAACTAAAAGGAAGCATTTGATATTATGTTTATTAATAAAAATGGACTGGTTAGCTTGATATAAGATATAAAGATATAACGGTAAAGTGTATATAAGATGTAATAATAGATGATCAAATTAATTAAATCCCATCAAATATTAAAAAATTTCAATCACAATGTGATTTCTTATGTTTTTTCCCTAAATCTATTCTTTTTTTATTAAACATCTTGTACTCAGATTCATTTCGAGAAATCCTCAATTTCTCTAATCGAATCCAGTGAATGCAGATGGGTTGGAAACTGCTTTCAATCCTTTTATTTTATTCTTCGTCCTAACCGAGACACGACAATGCGAACATGTAATTTATTTACACATATTATATTAAATATACAGTCAATTCTACTATAATACATACTTCTACTCTATATGCTGAACGTAACATTTACGTAATACTTAATCGTATGAGTATGATTTTCTTATAAGCTTAAGTTCCAGCATGACCCGTTCAATAATCCTTGAAAATGCGTAAGAATTGATTTCACGATTCTATAATACTAAATCGTTCCTTTGGAATGATCATATCGAAAAATTAGTCACACGCATTGATTACTCAAATAATAATTAATTTAAATAAATAACAACTGTTCGTAGACAATAGTTGTCTTTATGAATGATATGTTTATGTGGTTTACATTGTACAATTTTCTAAAAAGATTGAATCTGTAAAGCCTAGCATATCGTCGAAGATAATTATATTTGCATTATGTTTGGATGGATAATTTAAAAGAAAAGGAATAATTGATTAATAAATGTAATAGTAGAAAGTATGCAATAGTATGCAATAGTAGAAAAGACTGTTCAAAAAACGGAATTCCAAAACCCAGGGGAAAAAATTGTATAACAAGCATCGGCAATAGGTACTAGAAGAATACCTCGCGTTTTACGACAAGAGGATTGACCAGCAATCCATTGGTAAAACTAGATTTAGTGGCAAACAATGATAAATGTCAATATATCACAACGACAAATTACGACATCGTTATAGTACATCATCTTGGATTATAATCCTTTTTTAATATAGTCCCAATAATATTCATTTTCGAAGATTACGTTGGTAAGATATTATAAACGTCAATTCAGTATATACTTCTAGATTAGCAGTAATACCGAAAGTAACACAATAATGTTAATTTAACAGTCTTATCAAAACATTCAATATTATCACCTCGTACCATAGTAATCATATTTAGAACTGTCCTACTTTCTTAAATGATAAAATTAGCCATTGCAGTGTTATTATATATATATAAATATAAATGATCTCATGTTGCCGTCGCCAAACAACTAGGAAATCTATTCATACATCGGCTGAATTCGTTAAAATTCCATATTTATTACATCGCTACATGGTACCCCCATTCAGGTAAAAATTAATCATGAAAATCGTCTAAATACTTACGACAAAGAGAACAAAAGCATTGGTAAAAAATTTATATTCAATTCTCTGTTCACATAGTCAATAACAACCACTGCTATGAAGCCAAATGTATATTGCAACTTCGACTAGAATTCTATATATCATGTGTTCTGTACTTCTTTCTCTCTTTCTCTCTCCCTCTATATATACGCAACAAATACGTATATGCAAATACTAATATACCCGTATATACATTACTTTTAAACGTATATATCATAGCATATAGCAAATGCGCATTTACATACTTACTCTCAATATTCGTACCATTAGTTTTCTTTTTGCTTATTAATGGATATATTAAACACTGACTAATATTGCCATTACTTATCGCCTTGTACTTGATCATAGTCAGAAACTTATCCTCTTTAGTTGTACAAGCCTTGGTTTGCGTCTATCGATAGATTTGTGGTAGACAAGTCAATATAGAAAAGAAACAGATAAGTACGATTTTTAATCAACTAGAACAGGCGTATTACTAATGTCTTTCCTTCTCGTCAATTCAAATTAAACTATCAAAAAACAAAATAAACGGGGGAAAAAATGATTCGAAGTACCGAGTACGTAACTGAGCTTGAATCTAATCATTTCAACGCGCGTTCCCATGTTTCGTAATACGACGAGAATCACTTGGAAATAATTGAAATGATCGTTATGACTTATTCGAACTACAACACTTTGAGCAGTCAAAACAACTGGTGTGCTATCTTTTGGCTGACCAAGACGAACGGGTACCACCGCTCCCAATTATTTGACTCTGAAGCTCTGTTATTGTTTCTTGCAAGGCTTTCTTCTCTCGCAGAAGCATCTGTATGTTCTCTTGCGCCGCATTTAAATGTAATTTGATTGTATCAGATTCCTCCTTTACTCGCATCAATTTTGCATTGTCCTCGGACAATTTCTCCAAAGTATCGACACGTCGACGAAGCTCCTCGTTATCCGACTTCAATTGCTTGCTAGATTTTCTCAAAAGAGTCACTTCCATTTCGTAGTCTACGTTCTGATCCGTTTGATTATCATTGTTCGATAACGTTACGAAAGAATCGTTGGAGCTCAACATGTTTACTAAAAAACACAGAATATTTTAATTAGACGAATTCATTGAAAGACTGAATTCTTTTTATATGATTCAAGAAGATCGTGAGAAAGCTAGAATTCATCGGCAGCTACATTATTTAGGTATAAACGATGAATAACGTTTTCTTGTCGATAAATAGTTGGTTTCATTGTATGCACGTCGCTCGTTCATGCTGTATTATAAAATGCATATTCTAGAAGCACTGCGATGAGTATGTATGATCGTCCAAAGTGAAATGATCGAAGTAAGTGGTAAATTTGAATACTAATCATCTACTTTTGTAATGTCAATGCTCACATTAGGAAGGCCATCTGAATGCACAGGACAATTACATAATTTATGGTATTAATTAGAAAAAAAAATAAGGAAATACATATAGATATATCTGCCACTTGCATGTATTTTACATACTCGCTAACAACTATGTTCTACTGTATCACCGGATCTATTTAAATTACTGATTACATCTATACTAACTGTAATACGGATTACAAGTGGCGGAGAACGATGATATAATTAACAAATCGAATTGTTTGCTTACCAACTGGTTCGATATGAAAAGCACCATTTGTATCTCGCACTATTCTAAGTTTTGATATATCCATATCTATAGGAATCGGTCCTGGCGAAGTAATATTATTAGGTGGACGATCTTCGTTCAGACGCAACGAAATAGTCTCTAAATATATCTGTAATAAATAAATGTAATAAGTCGAGAATATATGCAAAACAGAATCAAGATAACTGTAATTGTATTCTTTTATATACCTGCATTGGTATCGGCTTTGGTATAATTTCATCTTCGAACAAATCTGTAAGCCCGCTTATCGAACTCATTGACAAAGCCATTGATATGTCATGAACTTTAACGTCTAGTTTATCTTCGAACAAGTCTAATACACTCTGTTTGTTGTGAACATCGATAACTCCAATATCTACTTCCTGTTCGGCACTATAACTTTGATTTTGAGACGATTGCACATTCTTGTTGCTTGTGACGTGGCTCGCTTGAGACAGTTTGTAAGAATCGGATTTGCATTTTAAGTCATGATCCAAACGAAGTTTGATACATGATCTACAGTTCGAATCTGAAGCTAACTCAACCCAACCTCTAGATCGTGCACTGAACTTTGTCTAGGAAACAAAAACATCAAAAAGATAAATTTATATAGAAATGAATACACTTATAGCGTTTACAAACTTGTCATAGACGCATTTACTCTGTTATGTTATAAAAAAAAACATAAAAATACTTCGAATTCTTTCAACTGTAATTTATAAAGGCTCGCAATTGTACAAGATAAATCACAGAGCGTTTGAATAAAAAGAATTTCAGACACAAAATTATAGTTTGGCCCAATAATCTCGAAAGAAACTCTGCAATTGAAAAAATGAAAAATATAATTCTACAAAGAGCAATATACTTTTGTAAAAGAAACAATGTAATCCTGAAATTATTTAAAATATTGTAGAACGTACGAACGAACAAATAACTGGTATCATTAATTTAGATTCCACCGAAGTGTTTATACAATTCTGGAAATTACTGTAATTCGTACAAAAGTATACATTAATACACATATTTTTAATAAATAACATTCAAAAGCTTTTGAAATTCATTCCAAGTAAACTTGATCTCACACCATGCTGCATAAACTTATTTTTTTATAATAATATAGTAAAAAAACAAACATATACCCCAAATTTGCTTACCAAAATCGCTGATGCAAATGATAAAGTAACGAGAAGATTTTGTTCATGTGAAAACACGTGTAATAAAATATGTGTATTACATTTGTATAGCAATAATGTAAATTTAGTTTGAAGATAAAAACATGCAACAGAATATATGCGGTACAAGGCATGTAATATAAACAAATATATGAATATTTTGCCAATACCTTCCTCTTGACCTGCCACAAGTGCCACAAAAAAACATTCACAAGAGAAGGAGAGACGCAGGAGAAGCATGCAAAAAAGTTAAAAGACATACATTGTATAAATATACATATATATATATATATAGTATAAATGGTTGTTATATATGTGATATGAAGTTAAAAATGGAACTCAGAGTTGTCTTTATAAGACGAAAACATGTAACTAGGAACAAAATATTAATTGCTAGTTCATTCCAAGTACAATTACATAAGAAAAATTACGTTTTTAAACACTATACTGCATCACCTTTCTCATATCTCAAAATTTCATATTTATAACGTTTGAATAAATGAGAATGAAAAATTCAAAGGCAAGAATGTTCGAAAAAAAGTCAAATTCGTATTAATTAAAGAAACAAATTATCGCTTGTTCAGTTACTGTTTAAAACAAATCCAAAACTTTGATGTGAAAGAAAGCAATTTGTATAGTATATACAGAGTGTTTAATCTTCATATATTATTGCAAATTACAGATAGATTACTTGCTATACTAAAAAGATACGATTCGAAACTGTACAATTTTTCCATGCAGCAAATAGTCATGAGTAATTTGCTGAATAACGAATTGAAATCGGACACTTTGTATAACTAAACTGAGAAAGTTTCTACTGAAAACTTACGCGAAAGAAAGAATATTTGAAATTTCAATATTTATATCTATTAATTAGATTAATAGTAGCATAATCATGTACTTGACAAACAGATTGATAGTTAAATTGATCTGTTGGTATGTTTGTCTCACCTGAAATTCATCCCACGGTATAGAAGAACAGTCGTCATTGCCGACATTCGATACTTGAACTTTGATGGAAGATGCATATCCGCAAGACTGTTGAATAAATTCGACTTTGGACAGTTTAAATGTTGCCATAGAGACCTAAAAAAATAACCATGCGTGCCTAACAAGAGTACCATGAGAGAAAATAAATCGAACACTCTACTCAAACTTACAATATCTTTACGTTTACACACGCTATCCAAGGATTTTTCGCTTTGCGTATCGGGAGTTTCTTCAACTACTTCGCTAGCTTCCTCTACCGTTGTTATTCTCATTGTATTATCAACCGAAAACATAGCATCCAGTTTCTCTTGATCTTGAAGACTGACTAACACATAATTCTCGCTATCGGAGCTAACATCGCTTCTTATAGACACTGTATCGCTGCTACCATCCTCGGGAGAGGCTTTCAAAGCGGAATCGAGCGATGTCATTAAATTACTCAGACCTTTTTTCATAGAAGAAAGACCAACATTGAAGTTGTTCGGAATGAACGGTGCATTCGAAGACGAATCTCCTTTAGCATGTTTCAACGAGGATTCAGGTATAGTTCGCATAGGGGGTAATGCTTTCTCCTCCTCTATAGCGATGCATTGCTTTTCGTACGCTGTATTGGGTATCTGGTCGTGTTTATTTGGACCGTTCTGCTTAAATGTAACAACGGGTTGAGTCGGAATAACAGGATGTATGAAGTCCATCGACATTATCGATGATACTTCGCTTTGCGGCGTTACTGTCGTCACGTCGTCGTTATTTATATTGATCTTCCTAGTACTAAAATCAGGTCGGTCCATGCTGTTTTGCCACTGAGGGGTTGAACTTACAATTTCATCCGCTATGCTAGACGTGTCTGGTACCACGGACTCTACGTCTGCACCTGAATTTTCTTTGCCAGGTGTGTGAGACGGCATAACAAAAGTTACTTCGACTTGTGGTATCAGTGCACCGACAATAAGCGTGCTGCCGGAATTAACTTTCAATGCTTTGTTCGAATCGATGGTCAGATACGTCGCCATCTCCGATAGAACCTCCGACAGTCTCAGTAAAAATAAATATTGGTAATGATTTATCTGTACGCTAACTAAATTGCTTATGTACGCAAGGCCATGAATGTCGACAGTCGAATATTTCTCCGAAGTCGATGGATTCACCGACATGTAACACCATAATGTCAGGGGAAACGCATCGAGAAACGGTACCGGACGATTTTGTCCGACCGCACGCGCGCCAAAGAAATCCCCCCATACGGGCTCCAAATTACAACACCATACGTCCTTAGCCTCCGTCCATAAAAGTTCTCTGTTCAATTGACGGATCAATTCGTTTACAGAATTACTGCTGAAATTCGCTGGCGGATGGCGCACGTTATCAGTACCTAAAATAAATTATTTAGAAATATTCAGATTAAGATACAGGATCTGATTACAAATCTCTGTGGAAAATTCCTTACCTGCACAATGCGATAAAAATTTATCTGTTACGACTTGAGAATCGTCCGTTTTATTCGGAAATTCAGTGCTGAAGAACATCTGACCCATTTGGAAAGCATTTAAACATTGTGCCAAGTCTGCTCTCGAACATCTTTCAGTCGATCGGACATTTGTTATCGAGGCTCTTGAAGTCTGAATATGCAACGACTTTGGCCTATCCTTCTGATTCGGATAATCTTGTTGACTTTCAAAGACTATCTGGAAATGATGATTTTATTGTATGCGCGATACCACTGTGTAACCATTTTAGGGCTGTTACTTTCCTTCGAAGAGTCGAAGCTTCGGAAAAGTAACAGTCCTACACTATTCGGTTAGATGTTGTACTGTTCACCACTTACTCTTGGAAGTATAGCTTCGATTTTTACGTCAAAGTACATTAAGTTAGTGGAAGTATGCGTTGCTTGTTTATCTTTACTCATTAAAGAGTGATGTAAGTGCAATGCGAAAGAATTAAACCATAAGCAGGAGCAAACGTCAAAGTTTACTTGAATAGGATTCAGTTGTACATAAAACTTTGGTGGTGGCACTAAACAATAACAAAGTATTCTCAGTTACGTCTTTCTTAAAAAATAAGTAATAACAATTATATTGGCCACAGCGTTTACTTACATGGAAATGTTATGTCTCCAGGATAATAATAGTATGTGAACTCAGCATGCAGAATCGTTACTTCTTCCGGTAGATAAAATCTGTCCCTCTCACCTAAGCAAAAGAAAAGCACTTCAATAGAGACAGAATATGAAATGATTAAAAATCTTTGGCAACAAGGAGTTAAAAATCAATGTTAGCTCATGTAGAACGTATTGTGTAATAATAATGTAACACAAAAAAGCAACGGAACTTTCCAAAAATGAAACTACTTTTAGCAAGTGTTTGCAATATAATTGTTAATGTAGATAAGCTACAACTATTAGTGATTTATACCTGTTGCGTGTTTCTTCCTTGATTGAGCTGTACAATTTTTAAATAAAAGAAATTATTGATATAGTATACAAATTTTAGGCAGAAGCTGCTTGTTATAAAATAGATTTTCTAAGTAGATACTATAGATTAGAAATTTCTATATACCTGTAATAAATTCTTTTGGTATAGGATTGCGAGACGTTGTTGTTACTTTGTACAAAGTAAAATCATCGATTCTTATTATGATACATGTTGTCATCAATTTCGCGAGCTGCTCTAGAATATAATTTTTCACTGGATTACCGCTCGGATGCTGCGATTTCTTTTGCTCGTTAGAAAATGCATTCGCATTTTGCGTTTGATTATTCTTTTCTAAATTTTCTCCGGAACCTTTTGTACTACTAACTGAATATAATAAATAAATATGATCAAATCATGGACTCACATACTTCTTGCTAGTATTTAGTCATTTTTTCAAAACGAACCTGTAACGTTCCCTTGACTTCTCGTCAAAGGAGAGTGCTGCGTTCTACCGGAATCAATCAGATCCATAAACTGACTTCGAAATGAACTCAACGATTGTTGCAACCATTGACTGTGTCGTGTAGCATTCTCTCTGTAGTTAGCCCAATGCTTTCTGTCGGCCATCGCCAAATGATATGGATAATAATCGATTTGAAATCTAACTAGTGAAATCTGTAGTGCACCTCCGTCTTTTAAATCAGGATGGGAGGATCTACCATCTAGTAGAAATAGATAAAGATGTAGATTATTAAACGTTTATTCCAGTAATGAAAACGAAAAAGTTTATATGTACTCACTGCCAACATCGTCGCATAAATGCAAATCAATTCTCTGACATAGGAAATGATATGATGTCTCCACAACATCGCATCTGGTAAATAATTTTGAAATAAAAGTGTTGCATTGATTTTTCGTTCTGGATTGTTGCGATACTTGTGCTTGATACTCTGGCAATACCTTGAATAATCAGGATCGTTAATATTACCAAAATAATAAGTAAGTCATCATTTTTACTCTCTATGTACAAACCTCCAATTTTCTAGCAGCTTTTGTTTTACGTTCCAAAACCGTGGCCTTCTCTATTAAGCCACCAAGGGAGTCGATAAAATGAAGAGCTGCTTTCAACTGTGAATCTGTTAAAACCCATAGAAGGTCGTCTAATATAAGAATCAGTCTTGATCCCATAACAAAACAATCTGAAAGACATAGTTTGTATATCTCGCTTATCGTTCATAAAAGGAAAAACAATACTATCTCAAGTAGGACTATACATATGTTGTTTACCTGAAATTCTTTTCTTGATAGTGATGCGACATCTTGCTTGGTTTGTAAGTAGACGTAAAGGTGTTAGATTCTTATCTTTAGTACTTTGCGCTTCTATTCTAACAGTTTGCCATTCGAGCTCTTTAAAAATAAGTAACTGCCCACGATCAGGGTCTTTTAATCTAGTCGTTCTTAAGTCACAACGTTGCCATGTCGGAGACTTTGATTCCACAACAATGCGGTTCATCTATAATGAAATAGAGATTCTCAAATGTTTTAAAGGTTAAAAGATAAAATGTAAATTAGACAAGAAAGGATCTAAGAAAGAAGTTCCTTCCTACAAATATATTACCTGAACCGAAGCAATGAATGCAGGGCTTTTAAACGTAACCGACACAGTATTAACGGCCACTGTGATTCCATCGATTACTTTGTGTATGAAAGAATATTTCGTAGGACCCGTGTATGAAGACAATCCTTGCATGGAAGATAAATCTCTTAGATCTTCGCAAGTTTCTACTTCTATATGAACTTCATCTAAACTCTGTAAAAGATACAATTCGATCTTATCTTGATAAGGGACAAGCGATAAACAATACTTTCTGTATGAACGTATACGTTCATAAATATTTACCAAATATATAGGAACACTTCTCAGCTTAGTCCATTGTATGCGAAACGAAACCTTATTGCACCAAGCATTCGTTAGTCTGAGCCACGACGGCAACTCCAACAGATCTGTCAAAACTATTTCGTCGAGTTCTAAATTGGATAATTCACCTTCCCCTTTAAATGTGCTTAGATTTATTTTATCTGCCGACAGATTCTTGGTGAACCTACAAATTTATATAAAATAATATAATATCGTAGTATCGTCTTTATTTAATACACGCAACAACCATATTGCAATTTGTAAGACAGAGACGTGATAAGGCGCAGACATTGACAATTAATCTGTACGTGACACTTTCAAACTCTAATTAGTTCGAAGTCGTTGTTCGAACAACTGAAAACAACGATCGAAAGAAATGATCCATAATTTGACAAGAACAACATTAGCAATTCGATACGTTCAAGAAAATATGTTTACAATTGTATATATTTGAAATGTAAGTTCGAATTGAAGAAGATCTGTGGAATTTTTAATCGTGTATGAAACCAAAGATAAGCAAAATGGAATTAACAATTCAACCATGTAAATACCTTGACAGATGCTTCAATAATTGTTTCTTTATTAGTGACACCATTTTTTCCTACTTTCAATTAGTTTCTATTACATCTAATACACACTCCAACATGGTTAGCTTAACATTCCACATTTGCGAACTACAATCCTTTCATACATGCCACGATTGCCATGACTTTCGACTCGAGTAGTCAGTAAGTGGACTACACCGGCGGTCACGAGGTATAGTTGTCCACCCCACTCCGAATCTTTCAGGCTCGTATACGTTTAGGTGATCGGAGTGGGGTGGACATGTATTCTGACAGTTCGTACCACTAACTTTTATAGTTACTTTTTTTGGATTCTTTCCAACTTTTTGCATGATATTTCACATTCCTAACACAAGACGTTTTCTTCTATCCTCGCTCGGCAAAAACTATATAAACGACGAGGAGAGAAAGCGTTCTAAATTGTTTTTGTTTGAAGCAATACAAAGTCCAACAGAATCGTTCGAGCATCGTTTGAGAAATGTTTGTACAGCGTTTATCTAAATATAATTATTTGTTATCGTTCTTTGTGGCGTGTATGATTCATTTCACGCTAATAACTTTGCAGTGTTTTTCGTCAGCGAGTTTCATTGTTGTTCAGCCTGAGCCTTAGACAATGTATACTTAGAGCCGGCGTTCAAGATAACGGAGTATCTGGTGCCCACAAGTCACGTCACAAGATAATTCAAAATGGTGGATAATATATTTATGCATTATTTCGTAAACATTTTGAAAAACGGTGCAAACTCGTTGCATAAAGAATTGTAAGGAACTACAAATCCGTGATACAAATATATCTTTTCACAAGTATTTTATACTTACTGATTGTTTTTACTATTCTTTTTTTAAAATAAAGTATGTTGTGAGGAAATAAGTACAGATCTCATATTAATTAAAATTTAACTTTTCCGAAACTATAATTGACAAAATGAGTTAGCCGTATTTAAAATAATAAAAGTAAAGTAAAAATGAACGAGTAATAAAATCAAATATATATTACAGTGACAGTTTCAATAAATATTTATACAGAATGAGATACATACTGCGACTTCTGAACGGACTATATATAGCACTTTGCCCACGTCCATCATCTGATAGATGAAGTAATCTTGGATCACTGCAGGTTATCCGAAGCCGGGTCTATACAAGTGGTCTAAGGTGCAATGGTACCCACGTGACATAACTAGAAATAAACTAGAATCTAACTAGATTTTGGGTCAAAAAGTGAGTTTGCGGGATGTCGTTATTTGTCCTTATACGAGCATATTTTGAGCTGCACAAAGGTTCATTTGATAGAGGAAGGTTAGGTGCAGTGCGCTCTGCCCCATCATGTAAGTCAAAAAACTCTTTTAGAGACAGAAAAATAAGTCCAAAGTAGAGCAAAAATCGAGAATCAACACCTGCAGATTCCAATATATTTTTCTGTCTCTAAAAGATTTTTTTGACTTACATGATGGGGCAGAGCACACTGCGCCTAACCTTCCTCTATCAAATCAATCTTTGTGCAGCTCAAAATTTGCTCGTATAAGGACAAATAACGACATCCCGCAAACCCATGTTTCGACCCAAAATCTAGTTAGATTCTAGTTTATTTCTAGTTATGTCACGTGGGTACCATTGCCCCCTAAGGCCTGAACCCGAGTGAAGAAATTTTTTTCATAGAAACAGGAATTTATTGTTCCGTGGTTTTCGGTTGGTCAACCTGGATCCGATCGTGAAACGTGTATTCACGAATGATAAGAATATATTTGACAATGAGCGATAGCAGATAAATGGGATCACGAAATAACTCTACATTTAGTTAATATCG
The DNA here is from genome assembly GCA_028455795.1 of Lasioglossum marginatum. Taxonomy (NCBI): domain Eukaryota; kingdom Metazoa; phylum Arthropoda; class Insecta; order Hymenoptera; family Halictidae; genus Lasioglossum; species Lasioglossum marginatum. The sequence goes on from CM052276.1 coordinate 5,099,623, forward strand.
AAAAACTGCTCGATGCATAGTCAAATAAGTGAAACAGTGACGGAATGTCAACGTAGTGCCTCAAATGGAAAATGGCGAAGATCATGAAAGGATCCGAACCGTTAAGCACGATCCTCCTCTGCGAATATTGCACTAACCTTTCGTTCAAGCAAATAGAAGATTTTGTCAGGTGGGTCGGTCTACCGGATTTCTGGTTTCCTTGAAATTATGTCGATCATTCTAAGCATATTTTTCATTCCATTGACTCTAGCATATTTGCTTTATAATTCTCATAATCGCACAGTGCCGATAATGATTCATGCATTAAGCTGACAGTGTTTAAATGAGCGCAGATTTTTTTGTTGAATAACTGATTATTCAATTTGCATTCAGGCACTTAAGAGATCAGCATTGCGCCAGAGAAGGAGGATCTTTTGTGTGTCTTTATGGTTACAATGGAGTATGCACTAGTCTTCCTGTGGAAGGTGTTTCCGATAAAGATTATGTAGCACACGCCACCAAGCATGCGGCGATGCAACAGCAACGGAAGAGCAATGGCCAGTTGTCGGAGCCTTCCTCTTCGTGGACTGTATACTCCGCTGCGCAGAACTTGCCAGCTGTTTTAAATGATCCGTTTAAAGGGAAGCAGAGTAACTTTTTAACGCGTACCTGGGGAGATGGATTTGTGGAAAAAGTTGATATACCTAAAAGCCCGTACCTCCCCGAGGTTACCATGCAGCATTTCGAAACTTATTTAAAGAAAATCGCCAGGGTAATCCATATATTACTTAAGTCTTAGAACTTTTCTGTTTTTTAATTAACAATATTGACTTGTAGAGATTCAGAAAGCATTCTCGCATGAATTCGAATGCTAATAGATCGACTACCAACGAATTGTTACAAAACTTTCCGAATTTACGAAAACCAAAATATTCAGGTAAGAATAACGATCTTACGATTCTTACAGTGTTATTCTGATAATATTGTGAAAAATCTTTGCATTAAGTAGACAATGTTTATTTGTGCAGATCGAATGCAATTTGATTTAACTAATATACCAAAAATTTTTTTAATACCCAATCTGGATCTTTCTCAAAAAGACAATTTTTATGCTGTATTTCCATTCACAAAGAATGGATTATTAAACGAAGATTCTAATATTGTTATGCATGTAAAACAAATGCAAGAAAAGGTACATCGATGAGTAAATATGTTATACAAAAAAACCAGGGAAAGTGAACACAAATAATATTAATGTGTTTCTTTCAGTTAAGTCACTATTTAGATATTGTGGAAGTTAGAATAGCTGAACAGGTCGCTTCGAAATCTCAAGCATTTTTTCATGCTATGACTTCTCATGATGCCTTAATGGAGCAGCTCACGCAAACTATTACTGTTCTCAAAGCTCTTAGGAAAAATATACACCAAGTTGATAGACATCTAGTCAATGATTCCTTAGATATATTACGGTAATCCACGAAATTATTTTTCACGATGTTACCTTGCGTTCGACGCTATCCTCGATTCTTTCACGTTTTAGATTAGAGCAAGCAAGATCTAATCGGTTATTAGTTCAAGAAAAGTTAAAGCTTATGGCGACGGTGCATCAGAGCCAACCGATGATACAATTGTTGTTATCTACCCCAGATTATGTAGCAGCGTTGGATCTTATTTCTACTACTCAAGAGATACTTTTACAAGAGTTGAACGGGGTGCATAGCTTTAGGTACATTTCAATTTCGATCAGCGGTAGTCCTAATTATCCTCACGATTTACCGTTAACGTTTCCTCGTGTTTCTAGACATCTGAGTTCCCAGTTGATGGAGATGGAGCGATTGGTAGATAAAATGTTGTCCACGGAGTTCCAAAGATACGCGACCGCCGATTTGAACAGACCGTTGGGTGGTGAGAACAGTGTTCTGGATGGTGTAAGTATGCGCACGATCTTTAGCAGTGTACACTTTGTAGCGAGAAAATCGTCGTCCATCTCTTCCCAGTGAGATCATTTGTACGTCTTCAACAAACAGGATAAACTTGTGTCGATCATTTCCGGTTTGCTGCGGCAAAAGCATTTTCAATTTGTGGATACTTATAAAGAGGAGGCTATCACGACAGTGAGAGCTGTGACTAAGCAAAGGGTGATAGAGGCTCTGGCAGCGAGCGACTGCTGCAGCGATCAACAAGCGGCTGCTCTAGAAGTCGGAGGACTTTCCTTAGCGGAGCGATTAACGTTGCTGAACAACACCATACAGTCGTTGACGTTTCTACTGATGCGAGTCAAGGTATTGAACATAGTTGAGAATGCAGTTGATCACGGAGATACATTTGAGTATTCATTGTAGGCTGTTCACGACGTTATGCGAGACACGGTAGATCTTGCATCCGGTCGAGTTTGCGACGGATCGTTTGACGAGAGTATACCCGATCGGTTATTGACTCGAGCAGAGCATTCGCGAGTAACGACCAAACTCAATGATATGATAACCTCGGTTTGCGATTATTGTCACGAACGAATGGGAAATCTGCTTTCTGCAGGTGCGAATGACAAAGACAAGTCGCAAAACGATAAAGAGAAATCGACGATTGAGAACGCGAGTAACAAATTAGAGGAGAAAGACAGTCAAAATTCGAACGACAAGTCGTCCTGGTTGAGCAAGAGGGCAACCACGGCACAAGTGTGTCAGTTGGCTAATTTGGTCGAGGGATTTACAGAAACTTGCGAGAAACTCTGCGGCAAGCAATGCACAGCCTTACGATCCGCCTTTAAGGTAAACTCCATACCTTCCGACAGATACTTTTGCCTCTTCGAATCGCAGCGTTCGTTTAAAATTTCTTCATATCGCAGGCACAAGCCAGCAAGTTCATTCAGAGATTTCATACCGAACTTAAAACGAAACTCACTCTTCTGTTGGAGTCCGAAAGATGGAAACAGGCTGATGTGCCATCCGAATTCCAGCACTTGGTGACATACGTGCACGAAAACCAGTATATACCAACGTACCAGTTCAAACCGAATGACAAAGCTAAGGAAGACGATGTTCAAAATTTTATTCTAGTGGGAGATGAGAAGTACGCTGTCGTTGCCACGGCTCTGATGCTTATTCAAATGATTCACGAATATTGCAGGTGATTGTCGAATCGAAACAGCGAGAGAAAACAACGAGAAATATATGAAATTTTATTGCAATTGCAGAACCGGCAGCGAGTTGGTTGCCTTGTCCGGAACGATTGGAAGGCATTTAGCTGAATTATTACGCCATTATAATTCCCGTTGCTGTCAACTTGTACTCGGCGCTGGCGCGATGCAAGTTGCTGGTTTAAAAACAATTACTAGTACGATACTGGTACTGGCTGCCCGCAGCTTGAAGCTGATTTTGTGGTTTATGCCTTTTGTAAAGGCACACTTTCAATGTAAGTTTTCTTTTTCGTTTCCTTTTTTCAAAATATTGATTCAACGTTGCAATTCGAATGCAGCACTGTCAGAGCAGAATCCTAGTCGTGGGTTTGGCTCGTCCAACATAAGCGGCGGCGTCGCGTTGCTGGATAGCGTCGAGAGACACATTCGAGCACACGTGAAGGAGATCGAAAGCAAGATTCTTACCATTGTCGACAATCTGCTCGGTGGTCAGATATCGAAGTGGACGGCGCGGCCACCAGTACCGTCGGTCTCGTTTAGAAATATTTCAAAGTAAGTGCCGAGGCTGGCAGAAAGAAAAACGCCGTAATCGGAATTTTCTAAAACAAACTATTCCTCATTGCAGTTATTTAATGAAACTACATGAAGCAGTTTCTGGTATTTTGCCTGCAGTCGAAGTACAAATCTTGTATCGAACGGTAAACACGTCTTTTAAAGAGAAACTACGAGAACAGTTAGTCAAAATGAATATAGTGAATAACGGTGGTCCGCAACACGGTATAGTCACGTCCGAGCTGACTTTTTATCTCGAGGCGTTGCGAAAGCTGAAAGTGTTGCCCACCAACGAGTTAGATGACAATTGGATGAGTGACATATGGACTAGATAACATGCAGAGCGTGTGATATATTGCATAATAGAGGCGATGAAGTATTGCCGAAAGAGGTGACTAATCTTTCTTATTGTCTTCCTTCGCACGCTTCGCAATCGTCCTACGATATTAACGTGTCTCAAATGGATTTTTCAAAAACATGGTGTGGCTTACATACCGGGAATCATCCATAGAAATATTTCTAATTATTTTATCCGTAAGGTTGTATGAATTATAGAGCCGGCTTAACATTATGGTAATCTAAGGAGAATCAATCCACGGGACAGCATTTTTATAAAATGTTGCGTTCTATGTTTCCGAGACTATTTCGATGCCTGGGAACTAGAGGATGGTTTCAAGGGAATACGATCTTATTTGTATCAGTTGTTGGATATGTTTTAATACTAATTCTAAGCTAGTTTCATCGTTCGTACTTTTCGTCTCTCAAACAATCATTTATGCCACAGTGTTCAGGTGTAAATTTTCATACGACGAGTGTGAACGACCTCGATTCTCTTTCCGAAGAGCTTGCTTTCAGTTGATCAGTATATCAGGCATAAGAGAATAAGATTGGAGTAGAAGGACCAAGACATTAGGTACTAAATGATTTTCCTTCGCGTAGGTGTCCGTATATTTCATAATAATTAAAATTAGAAATTTTCACGAGGTGAAACACGCTCGCACTCGAATTTCATATAAACCTGAAAGACGTACGTAATGCAACTGCTTTTATTGTTGTGTTCATTGCTAGAATTGGACTGATTATGAAGAGTGTATCCTCGAAATAAATCTGATAGCGATCCTTCGAACATTTTTATATATCGCGTACTACGTATATCTCAGTCTGTTTTTATCGGCAGATTGTTCAACTAGGTTCTCATTAGCGAGGGTGGCTTATTATAGGACCGCTGCCGATGGTGTGTTTTTACCAAACTTTTCTGAACGAATCAAATAACCCTTTAGAAATGGTGAAAAACATATTTCGATCATTTAATACTACATCACAAGAGTTCACGATTATTTAAACGAATAAAATGAATCGTGCTGGTAAATTTTTCCTTTGTCTTTGCGACCAAAGATAGAATGATAGGTTGTTATTACCTACGATTGTGCATCACGTTCAGTTCATTATGATACTGTCATTTTACATTAGTGTTCAGCAATATTTCTAATTTATTCTAGATTATTATTTATTCGGTGCATTCCATTCTAGACGTAGTCTAGTCTATTGTACATAACGAATAAGCATCACGATAACCAGTTGTATTTTCATTCATAAATGATTTGTTAAGAATAAATACTGTGCGTTATGGTCCAGCAAAGACGTATTCATATGTTTTAAACATTTTCAGCTAATTTTCGATCTCCGAAACGATGCGGTTTTCATTATTATCGCGAATCGTTGCGAACCGTTTTTGTCAAGACTGACGACGTCTTGTTGAATCATCACGCGTTCCATCTAGAGGTATAGACATATTACAACTTAGATGTACCATACCTCATTCAATTACTGCATAATGTATTATAAAGATTATATAAAGATTATGCTATATAAAACTTTCTTACATATGATATTTATTTACTGAGCGAACAATTTCATTGGATGAACGAACAGGTGGATACGCCAGGTAGCATTTCCATAGCAACGAATACGAAAACACAGTCATAACCTGCGAAAGGAAAGGATTTTCGTATCCTGTAGTTTCTGTTTGTCTGCAAATCGTACATTAAAACATAATGACAAACAAAAATTCGTATGTATCTGATTACGTTCGTTTTCGTCGATAATTCATTTGTGATAGATAGACATGGATTTCGTGCATTTACGACAACGATGAATAGGTGTAATTGAAAACAGTAGAAATTGAAAGAATTGAAAAATATTGTATTATTATCGACCTGTTAAATGTATTAATTTTTAACTCGCTTACAGTACTTACAATCTCGAAACATTAAATTTAATGTTTCAAGCGTAAGCAAAGGTGCCGTCTACACTAGCAAATATTTATTTTGCATTGAAATAGTTATTTTACATTTTTAAATTTCTATTTCACTCAAGTTTGTTGTAATTCAGGTGGAAAATGTTTATTCTGGATAAAGATCTGCTGTGTGTGATAGATCAGAAAACCTGCTCTCAAAATGGTAGCAAGTGGTTCTGTGATTCTGTTTGTGTGATCGCAATTCTTTTTTTAGCGACGAAAATATGAGAGACGCGGCGGTGCGGCTCTGTTTAGAGGAAGAACAGCGTCGTAAAAACGATCCTGACGAAACCCATGAACGTTCCATCATCATTGTTGGTTCCAAGAAAGTTGTACGTAACGAGATCTCAGCTCGGAAAATTCGATAATCTTCCGAGACAAAAATGTGGAATATTTTGGGGGGACTTGGAACAAGAGATACGATTTCTTTTTAGGGTAAAACGACGATGATATATCGATTTCTCGAGAAAGAGGAAACGCCGAAGCCTACCATCGCGATCGATTATTCTTTCGGGCGTAAAGCCGGGAAGAGCTTAGTAAGCTTTCCTTTTCGCTATAATTTCAAATCGTGGATTACTTAAGTAGCAAAAAAGATTGATCAATGATTTAGTGAAAAAAGGAATTTGCTCATTTTCTTCTCGTTGATACAGATCAAGAATATCGTACACGTTTGGGAAGTGGGTCATTTAACGTCTTCGTTGGTGTCCGCTGCCATGACAGGCTCGTCTTTGACTCATTCGCCTCATCATCTCACGATACTGATGATGCTGGATTTGTCACAACCGGAAATTTTATGGTGTTCGTTCGAAGAAGCGTTATCCGTAGTTCGAAACGCGATGAAGATGGCTTACGAGGATAAAATCATTCAGGAACTTAAGACTCGCCAACTGAATGATCGAAAGAAAACGTTTGAAAAGGAGGTTGATCCTTTTCCGATAAAACTCTGTATCGTAGGAGGGAAATACGATAAATTCAAGGTATTTTGCCGGTCTTGCGGTGGAAGAATTTTTTTCAACGATCAAATAACACGTTTCGTTGATCTCGCGATAGGATTTCGATCTGGATAGAAAGGAATTAGTTGGGAAGACGTTAAGAGCCGTAGCTCATATCCTAGGGGCAGGCCTTTACTATCACTCCTCGAAAGATAAGACTGTGGCGCGGAAAACCAAAGACTTGTTATCTCATTGTGGATTTGGCACGCAACTTTCGTGAGTTATTTCGAATAGCATAATAACCGACGTGCCTTTTAAATGCCGTTGTCACATATTTTTCTGTTCGCGGAATGCTTCAGCGGCGGGAAATGTATAGATTTCGAGAAGCCGTTAGCGGTACCAGCCGGCGCCGATTCATTGTCCTCGATAGATTTGCAATTCCCTCAGGCGAGACCTTCGGCCGTCTTGGATGCCATCAAACAGATTTATATCGCTCGTGTACCGCAAGTGTCCAGAAGCGACGATACTATCTCGGAGGATCCGAGCAACGATCCCAACTTTAACGAACCGATTATCGACAGATTGCGGGCTCAGCGAGAAGAGGTAGCGCCTTCATATCTATACACAGTGGGTGTACAAAGTATTCGTACACCTTTCAAAAACGAATAACTTCTTCAAAATTGATCCAACACCTTCAGTTTTTTTTCAGAAGTTAGAAATTTTTTATCTGTGCCTGTAATGAAAATTGAAAACATTTATTTTGTAAATCTAAGTAAGTTATACACATGTACAAAGTTTCATTGCGATTCATTTAAATCGCAGATTCTTACAAGTTTTGTTATTTTCAATTAATTAGATTTCATAACAACCTTGATCGATTTCGAAAAACCTTGTACATGTATATAACCAGAGTTGTATTGAATTACTTGACGAGTTATAATTACGAAGAAATTAAATCATACGGCATTCAATTATTTCGTAATTCTAAAAGGTATATTAAAAGGCATACGAATACTACGTACACCCACTGTACATGTGAGAGAACGGCCCCTACTCTCGGTTTATTAATTTAACGTGTTTCTCGTCCGTGATCTGGTCACAGGAAATTGGTATTCTACTCCACAACATGCTGGAAGGTCGTACACCTCAAATTCCCATTCCGGATCCGTCATAGATCACGGCTAGAATCGTCATTTCGCTGGATAGATTCATCGGGAATTCTTCTCACGTGCCTGATCCGGCCGAGATTCGAAGAATCTTCCGAGCGGATGGGATTGCCTGATCGAATTTCTACCACATGTCCACGCGTGTATCAAAGCAGTCGTCGATTAAACAAGATTCTCTTTAATAAACGATTGCCCTTTCTATCGTGGAATTCCCTCGTAACTCGAAATCGCTCCAGTCAGAAGAGCCGTGTTACCGCTTGCAATGGCAACACCGATAAGAAAGCCGGTGATAAAGCTTATTTATCGAAAGGCTCGAAGAATTATGTCATACGATACAATCGCTTACGGTTCCGCGCATAGTACGTTCCTTGGCATTCGCGGCTAACGCATAAAACAAATTGCCTTTTTCTTGCGTTAGTTTCTTTTCGTAGATTGTAAATCATTTTTAACTATTATTGCGTAGGGTTCGCGCGGCTCTATTCTGTATCGGATGCGATAATCCTTAGTCGATTTTTTGTTACTTCCTAATATTCAAAAAGCGAAAGAAACATTGCAAAGTAATTGTCAGCGAGGTACTGTTTTCTGTTTGTTAACATGCCTTGCCTTGAATGTCTTTGCAACAGCCGTAGATTATAAACTATTACAGTAATTATGAAACTGGAGGTGTATAGAAAGATAAGCTTTGTATTTGTTGACCGCACGAACGACCCACACCTGTTTTCCACGTAGACGAGAGTGGTTTCCCGAAAGGAAATGACGAGATAAACCTTCGGGTGTGCATTCCAAGGGCAGAGAACCCCTCGAAGGCATAATTGGAGTATCGGGGAAGGATCAGTCTGGGGGAGGAGGGAAGGGGAGATGTTCTCGCCCCTCGGGTGTTGATAGCCCGGCGAACGCGCAAGCGTTCTGCTCGGCCCTGTTTAAAGGGCAAAAGGTAGCATCGTCGGCGTCGCGTCGTGTGTGGCGCGCCTCGTGCGTCGTGCGGTGGCACCGTGACAGCGCCAGCGGATCTCCCTCGTTTCTAGCGTCAGCGGAGCGGTGCGCTGATAAGAGCAGAGCAGAGCAGAGCGGAGCGGTGCCGAGCGGAGCAGAGCGTCGTCAGCGAACGGTGACGCTTGCGCGTTGTTGAGCATCGCGCTTGCGCTCGAGCCACGGGTCGCTCCCGATACACGGATAGTCGGAGTCGAGCGTTTACGAAAACGAGATCCGGCTGGGGGGTTTTCCGCTTGGTCGCGGGCCTCTCGCTTTCTGGCCTCGGTGTTTCCTCAGTGAAAATGCCGCTGTGATAGAGAGCCACCGCGTGTCCAGTGCTCTCGCCGGGACTAGTCGCGCCGCAACCGAACACCGTCAACTGTCCACGCGAATTTACGCCACGGCACTGTTCCGTCGCGACACGGCTATCTGTTATCACTCTACCTCGCACCTCGCTATTCTCCTCCTCCTGCATCCCTCCACGCTCTCCACGTTCTCTCTCTCTCTCTCTCTCTCTCAGTGTTATCTCCGCGCTTTCTCTCCCCTATTCTCGACACACAGTGATTTCCAAACACGTCTGAACCGAATGTCGGAAGCCAACGATTGATACCGGAAGTCGTGACGCCGGGAATTTCGTAATCATCCCTCGAGCGGAGCTGCGCCGGCCGCCGGACAAACGCACAGGTGAGTCTCGGCAATTCTTCACAGTGTCAATATACATTCTACTTTGTTTCGAGACGCTCGCGATCCGCTCGATAAAAGCCAGGATCACGTTGGAAAACGCGTTCCTGGCCACGACCAACGTCGTACATCGCGGTGATCGCTGAATTGCCCCCTCCTGCGGCCGCTTCTCTCGCGGTTATCGATTCCGGTGTGAACGCGCCCTCCCTGGACAGTTATCCGCTCGTCCGTCTTCTTACGAGCATCTTCGATCGCGGGACACGATCCAGTTCTTCGAACGATCAATATCTGTCCGCGCGTGGCTGAATCGGCCCCGTCTCGTGAATCGCCGATTCGCGGAACCACCCGCACCCCCGCGTTCTTCGTGAACGCGCGACCCTCTGACCGTCGCTCTTGTCTCCCTGACCGAGCAGAAGGTAACGAGACCACCGCAAGCTAATTATGCGGAACGATCGCTGCCAGTTCGACCGGAAACTAGAGTCTATTTCGATGGTCGACGGGGCTCGTTTGTGCGTGCAAGTCTGAGACGATCGCCGGCCGACGTGTACCTGTCGCCGATCAATCGTTTAGAAAGCGATCGGATTTTTCATTAGATCGAGCATCTGCTTTCGGCGGCACTTCCGACGCGTTCTAGCCGATTGCGGAATCGGACACAGGTTTCGTGGATGCGTGTCCTATCTTTCGAACGGTGCCCGTCATCACAGAATATAATTAGCGGCTCCGGCTGTCGAAAAGCTTCTAGCGACGATTTCTTCTTTAAATGAAAGTACGAACGTTTTTTAACTCTGAAGATCTGTGTTAAACTAGCAAAATTACAAGATAATTGTGATCTATCCGATACCATATGTACGGTCAGATTTTATTCTTGGCATGCTATACATCACCTCAAATTTGTCTACTACCTGAGGATTTTGAAAATCTGCAAAGGGCTAAAGTATTGATTACCAATGGATGCGAGCGCGAGAGGGTTTAATTTAGACACTTCAACTTGTTTTTCGTAGAAAGCTTTTAGTTTTGAGGGATTTATCGGGCTGGAGGTGGTACGACGTTCGACGCGCGAAAAGAAGTTCAAGTTCCCCGATGTCCGCTTTGTCTGGAGACAATCACCCGAGACGATATCGCCGAGCAAATCTCTGTTGTCGAAGCAATTAAGCACAGTTCCGGCTGTGTCGCGGCGTTCCTTTGTTGGCTGAAACAGAGGATCGCTTCTCTACTCTCGAATCAGCTTATCTATTTACGATTGGAAGGTTGAAATATATCCTCTCCGGATCCCGTAGCTCGGCGTTCGTTCCGGCTCGAGATCCAAATCCCCTTTCGGGGATTCGCGACGTTTCCCCCTTCGTTCTATTCCGACCTTCGAGGGGCAACCTTGGTTTGTATTCTGAAGAGAAGAAGACTGTTCGATCGTGACGTCAGACTTCCCACGCGTACATCCCATCGCCCGGATACGTATTTCGTTTTGTAGACCATCGATCGAGCAGGTAAAAGCGACCAACAGGTTTGCACCTGTATACGTGCGGACACGGAGCCAAGAAATCCGAACGTGTCCGTGTGACCGGGTCTCTCTCGCGCGAGCCGGCAATCATGTGCAATAGTTACGTACCTGGTGGAGCCAGGTCGTCGCGTCGGGACGCCAATGTAGCACTCGATCGCCTCGACGCCCAACGGCGCTGCGCATGGCGGCGCCCCGATTCTACGTGCTATTCAAATTCTCGCAAATATTCCCGCTCGATCCATTTTCGCTGACGTTATCTTGCGCCACAAGCTTTTTCCACGAACCGAACCGAACCTGCGCCGTCACGAAATTTATTGGGCCGCCGTGTAGACCACCTTCGAGGACTTCTCATCGATTGCTCCTCTTTTTCACGACGAAATAAGAACGGCGCGCGATGCCACGAATTTTACCTGCTACAAAATCACGCTCGTTTTTACAGAATTTTTTACCGTTGCATCATCGCACGAATGACTGCTTCGGTATCCGCCGCGCAGTATATGCACTCTTTTTCTCTCTCTCTCTCTCTTGAATTTAGTTTCTCGTCTCGAACATATGTACGTTCTCCGCGTACTCAGCGTTATAAAAATGCCGAGTCGGTAAAATTAACCGCGACGAAGAAAAGGGACAAGGGTAGAACGATTTCTTTTCAACGAGAACGGCCGAGATCTTGAATAATGGAAGCACGATCGAACAATACTCTCGCGTTTGCAGAAACGCAATCCGCGTCGCCTCTTTAATCCGCAGTTTATTTATTTTTCTCCGGCCGACCTTGTTTATTTAATGTGATCGCTCGAGCTGCGTTTCCCAGTTCCCGGTTTATTCTATCGGCGATTTTATTACGGTATCGCTGGCGATGTCGAACACGCTATGAACTACGACCGAGGATATACCGGGATTATCCGCGGACGTTCAAAATCGGATATATGCTTTGAATGATTCTCGATGATTAGATTTTTACCTGAACGAGCATTGAATTTCATAGGATTGAACAAAAAACGGCTACCGAACGGCGCACAGTGGGGTATTTGCCTCGAAAATGCGGTCGAAGCTATTTCGATATTTAAACTGCTATAACTTTGCTAAAATGTATGCAAATTTAGAAAACATTTGAGTATTGCATGAGTAAATTGTATCAGTTTCATATGCATAAAATGAAAAAAATCAGTGCAAAGGGTTAAAGCTTGAGATTTCTACTTTTTATAGAACTTTTTAGATTTTCCAAAATCTGTCCATAAAAATGAAAATTGTCTACATCGACTGCAAGAAATAGAAACCAAATTGAATGTTATTTCTTTCCTTATATATAATGATTTTAATAGAGGAGAAATCATATATTGACATCTTCAATTCTTAAAATTTTTCAACAATTTTTAATTTCATCCACTCAATTTTGTTATAAATGCATATATATAATTTTTAAAATTGACATTTCACCGCATTTTCGGGACAAATACCCCGCTGTGCGGCGCGACAACGATCGCTCCTACGCTGAAACGAAAGGCGTATATTAATTTGCGAGCGGTTGTGTGGCGAGGGAAAGGAACGGCCAGCGGAATTACGAAAGAAATGCTCTCGGAACCTGACCGAAGATGGTAGTGAGGAAGGGCGGTATCCGTGATTATCGTTGCGCATTCGAGCACACGTTAATAAACTGTATCGCGTAACGCACCGTAGAGAACTCTTCTTCTTCGCCTTCGCTTCGTCAGATCGCAAAAGTTAGCGTGAATCGAGCTATGTATACTAGCGATTAGATATGTGGAGCATGACGAGCTATATCCGAGGATCGACGCGGTCGATCGGCGATAATACTCGAGACGCAGTTATCGATCAAAATAAAACTTCGGTCGATGATACAATAGTGATTTTCCCACGTTGTACCATGGATACTCGTGTTCATCGCTGGAACTAGTTTTATCTGGAAGAGGTGTCTTACATTTCACGAAATAGACAGGACGATTTAAGAGTCACTGTCCATCCTATCTTTCTATACAGCATCTGATCTCAACAAAATTGATCTATACATTGCATTCTGAATAGACTGCGGATCTTTATGCATTTGTAGGAAAATTGAGTAGATGAGATTCAAAATTAAAATAATTAGAAGAAGAAACAACATTCAATTTAGTTTCTATTTCTTGCAACTGATGCAGACAATTTTTATTTTGCCTAAAGATGAAAAAGACATTTTCAGTTTCAAATTTCTAAACGTACGCCGTTCGTCACCCATTTAATTATCGCGAAACGGGAACGTATAATAAAGGGAAATCCAGTGGTATCGATCGCTCGATATTTCCAGCGTCGACGCAGAGAAACTAATTTCGGTCGAAATCTTCCTGCGACCCGTTCCACGAGGAATCAACGAGCATACACGGATAACGATCATGGTCCTCGCAAATTGAACAGATACCTCGAACAGACTGGAAGGCACGTATCTACGTGCGTGCGCCACGTGGCAACCGGGTCAATTGTGCTCCGTAACGAAGCAAACGCTCGTTATCCTTGGAACAATTCGTCTATTGTCCCGGGGGTGGAACGGTGGCTCGAAAGCGCGAAACGTGCGCCTGACACTTCGGTGATGATGTATTCCTGTGAGAGCGTAGGACGTTCGCGTGTCGTGAAAAAAAGAAGGAAAACAAAAAAATGGCTGGCATCGGTGACAACCGGTTTCGTTAGATAGCAGTGGTCAGGTGACTGCGAGAGACGGCGGCGGCTATACCGCTTTCTTGTGACAACGATTTGCTGGCGATCCGAGAGATATTATTATACCGTTCGCTGGAGCCCTTCGTCGTGTCCATACGAATCCGCTTTTGCATCGTTGCTCGTTTTCCTGGCGACAACATTATCGACCGTTGCGGCTTAATATCAAATCGTGGTCAAGTTCACTGGTTCGGACGGGAAATTACGCGGAAAATGTTTCTGCAGGTAACCGACCGTACACTGGCATCATTCGCTCCTCCTTCGTCGAATTCTAGAACGTCTGAAAGAACTGTCGGTGAAAGTAGTTTCAATTCATTCGTTTATTTATTGATGTCGTGAAGTATATATCGTTATATAAAGTTAGATTAATATGAACGAATGACGTTAAATCCTAATCTTGCATTTTTTGAGGAAGTTCAAAATAAATATTAGCGCTGCAATGTCTCGTACGCTTAGAGAAAAATTAATAATGTAGGGCGGGTAGTATTTACCAGTGAATGATAATATGATTAAGGCCTTGAACTTCTGCTCTGCATTCGCAGGAACCATCCAACCATTTAACTACAATAATTTAATTATATGTAATTTGAAAAAGAGAAGATATTGTTGCGCAAGAGGTTGTTTTCCTCGGTGTAGTCGTTCGCTCGCGACAATCGCGACTCCGAGCGGCTCGTGCCTCGGAATATTGGCTATATTCACCTGGAAATGAAATCAGGATGCAACCTTCGCTCCCGCCGAAACGGTCTACGCCATCGCGCATCGCATCGCATCGTATTATCGCGATAGGTGTATTCGAGCGTGTGCTGCGCGATAATTTCAGAGGCACGTTGCCTGCGAGACTGTCCTTACCGTACACGTGACATTTATTATGCCATCGTACTTCCTCCGTTAGTGTGTCACACGACACTGGTAGTCGTGGCAAACTGCAATGCAGACGACTGCGGTATCAACGTATCGGACTCTCCGCTACGAAAACTTTGCGGATCGAGTTACCTCGCGGTGCTCCTACAGAATTCATTCGGATCCCCGCAGACGGTTCCTCTCGCAACTGTCACGGCGGACCTGCGAAAATCGAACGTTAGATGAAGCAAATAAATTTTTAAGGTGCAATTATTTGGAGTGACAAAAAAAAGACTAGGCTCAGATTGAGAAGCTAAGAAACGTGAGTTTTCTTTCTGAAAGAATTCCAACTCATTCCCTTCCGAGAACCGCAAGATCCCCACCATTCGAATCTCTTCCCACTACTACGTATAACCGTAGAAGTGAGTGGGGCGGCAGTTACAATGTATTCAACTATAATGATGAAGTCTAAGAATGGGGGAAGAACCTGAGCGGGAAAGGTGCCGCGTATGACTCGCGAGATACAAGTTGGAACTCCCTGACGTACAGTTTTTGTAACATAAGACATTCGGAAGACGTTCGTAGGATATTTAAGCGTCTTTAAGAGGTAAACCGTTACAAATGTGTTTAAACGTCACACTTGGCAGTGTGTTCGCACCTTAAGAAAAGTAATTTGTTACGGATAGGTTTCCGAAGGATATAGGGGTTTCGTCAGGGCCCGGAGGAAACGCAATGCGATATAGCTCGATGGCGGCTATAGGTCGTTAGTTTGAACGGCTTCGCTGTCTTCCGTTTTGGAAGCGCACAGGTAGCTGCGGCTGCTCAAATTCGACGAAGTAACGGGCTTCTCGAAGGAGCATCGCTCCGGATACGGTGTATAACCGTCCGACTACGTGTTTACGTTACGAAACGCGTTCTCGCATTGCCGCGTAGCCGTAAGAGCGTAACGAAAACTGATCTACGTGGGTGACGGTCTGCTTTGTCGTCCTCTCGCTCCTCGCTCCTGAGCAACCTCCAACAACGACACACATTGCCTTTCTCGCGTGCTCCGCTGCTAGAAATCAGCATCTGGATCACGAATTTCTTCCAAATTTAACCACGTGCTCCGTTGGCCTCACCGTAAACGTTCGGACTTCAACATCGTCGCTGAAACTATTCGATATTCCGACGTTTCATAGTATCTGCCAACGGACAAGTAATTTCCTGTAATCTTCGTCGCGATGACGATACAGAATTTCATCAAATACCTCGCGGGTTTCGAGGCTAAACGCGGACGTCGTTAGTCGTTGCCCCAATTCTAGGTTTGCCACTGTTTTCAAAAGGTTTATCAGGCGACGCGACCTATCGCAGTAGTAAAATCTCCGGGCGTAGCTCGCGACGAGGAAAAACCGGGTCGTGCGCTGTGTTTTGTTGTGTCGCAAAACAAAAAGAAAAGAAATAGGTGAATCGCATAAAAATACTCCGCGAAGTAGCGACCTCCTTGGCTCGAAACCTGCTATTACGCAAATTCTTCTCTTCAACAGGTTCTACTGACCGAGCGTCCCGACGAAAATTCAAGGCGCGATAGTGTGCTCCACTTGCGAGAAAGCTAAATTCGACGGTTTCAAGGTTCGCGGCACCGAACGTCCGCAGAAGTCCGCTTTAGACCGAGTCACTGTCGGGAAACGTTTGCACGCGGAAGCGTCTATTTGTTTTCGACGGTAACCGTTTTGCATAATGTCGATTACTTAAGAAGAACAACTGCCTTGTTCCGACGCGGTCTAGTCCGGCCTAGAATAGATGACTCGTCGTTATTTGCTCGACCCTTTTCGTTAGGGAAATATCATTGGAGGGTCGATCAAACGATTCTATTTCCACCGGAATTTTAAATAGAATTCGTGTTCATGCGAAAATTTTGGTTTATCGAATATCTCGCGGGTCGCGCGAGTAAGGTGCGGGTTCCGCATACAGTCGGTCACGAAAATATTAGGACACAATATAATTATGGATTCTAAGCTGTGTATTTTGAATAAATATGCAATTATGTACAAAACTGAGTTGAATTATGTTAAAGTATAGTATAAACTATGTATTCCTAAAAAACGGATTGTTCCTTATTAATAATTGCGTTAGTATAAAAGAGAAATCTAAAAAATGCAGAATTTTATGTCACAAAAATATTGGGACACTTCATTCGTTCAAGTTATAAGATAAAAATTATACCTTCCGTATAGTTAATTAATACTTTGTCGAGTGTGCTTCATTTTCTGTCACTTGGTTTTTTGGCATATTACTAATTATTTTTTGCAAATAATCCTTGCTAATTTTACGCCATTCTTCTTCTACCCTGTTTTTTAAATCTTCTCTGTTACGTATTGACGTTTTATGAAATCTGCGGTCCAATATATCCCTCATATTCTCAAAGGGATTTATGTCAGGGGATTGAGGAGTGGGCTGCAATAGTTTTGGCAGCTTTTTTAAATTTGTGATTTGGAATATTTAAATATTTATATTTTCTAAAATGTCCTCAATAAACATAATTTCACCCACACCATTGCTAGATATACAGCATCGTAAAGTACTTTATCGGTACCGATACACACCGATTCCGTTTACTCACTGGTTTAAATGAAATGCCGATACCGCAACCGAGCAATCGAGTCAATTCGTTTTTTGTGTTCCAGAGCTGAAAGGGGCTCCGTCGAGCATCGATAGGTTCTCCGCGGCGAACTATACGTCGGAGTTTGCCACTCGAGGCAGCCACATTGATCGGAGGTTGCCAGTCGTTCTTTTTTTAATAGTACACCTTGAACATCACGTGTCCTTGGTATCTTCGCGTTACGGTTGATACACAAATAAGCACCCAGCTCTGGAGAAAAAAAAGCTGCTGGACTCATAAATATTTGCAGCGCATCGAGCGTGTACCGCGCCGCGTTCCTCGTTTCCTTCTCTCGCGTACTTATCTCTCGTATCTCGTGTCTCCGTCCACAGGTTTATTCATTTAATAATAGAGAATGGAATGAACTCCGGTTCGAATAAGTTACTCGAGGCGAGTTTTACCGTTCGAGGCCGCAGGAACCGTTCCCCCGGAATTCTTTTTAATAACGTTCTATCCTTCTCCACAGAGAAATATACCTACAGTGACTCCCATTAACATTCGGACACAATTGGGAACTTTTTTGAGAAGTTAGAATAATTGGTTTGCTACACAACGTGACTAAAATTTTTTTAAAAAATTGGAAGTTGTCGGAATTGCAGAGAAAATACTGGAAGTTGTATTTTTTAAATTTTCGATATAGGCCCACACATACATCACAAAGTCGTAAATTGCATCATTTAGTATTTTCTCTACAATTCCGACTAATCGAAATTTTTGAAAAAATTTCTTTTCACACCCTGTAGTAAATTAATTGCTCTAGTTCCCTAAAAAAGTTCAAATCATATGGTCCACTATTAAAACAGTTATCGTCTTTTTAAGAGTGTCCGAATATTAGTACGAGTCACTATTGTAATGTCTATTTACTATTAATTGTAAAGTCGCGTGGTAAACCGCTGCATATTATAAATTGATATTAGTTTGCTCCGCACGATAGATCGTAGACGAACGAGGAAGATCCATACGGTGCTATTTAAAAGCTACAAAAGGAAAGTTAAAGTTCACTTTGTTGGATGGTTGAAAGTCTCATTGCGTATTCCGCGTTATTCCTGTTACAATGTATTTGCATTGCACCGCGGAAAATTACACCTCCCATCTTCGAACGATTATCAATTTGTTTGTTCAAAGTCTCTAAGGAAGCTGAAATATTCTATTTTCCGATTGATATATGTAGCAGAATCGAGATGGAGAATATTCGAGAATTTCGGTCGAGCGAGCAATGAAAGCGAGAATTCGCGGATAGGGGCGCGTCAATCGATATTCATTTCGCTGTTCGGGCCATGATTATACTCATACTGTGAAGACAGTCGACTCTCTTCGAGCAGAAAATCAATGAGTATACCGAACAGAGAATCGCGAACGGCGATCGTTTCACCTATGATCGGCGTTTCGCCACCAGATGACATTTGGTTTCGAGACGATTTCTCGCGAGAAAAAACGGATCGCGGCACAATAAATACTATCGGGAATGCTATTTAGATATAACTTACTTGGCGCGGAGGACACCGTGATCACGAAGGCGGTTCCTTCTGGGCGAGGCCTTTCCATTGCACCGTGGTTGGGCTGAACCTTGCGAATACTCCTAATGTGGGTATGTCGAGCGCACAATTTTTGGTAGTCGGGACCTGCGTACGCGCTGTCCCGGATTCTGAAATAGAAACACAGATATTTCACTTCTTCCGAGAACCATTCTCCACCCATAGCACCTTCGGACATATTGGACGAAAACAATTGCCCATCCATTCCACATCCTCACCTTCATTCGGCGTCATCTCCGTTCCTCTTTAGCCATTTTGAAATGTTTTTACTTTTGTTGTATAGGCCATTTTCAATTCAATTTTCTTCCAACCGATGAGATTTTTCATCTTTTTGCCTCCTAGAAGACATAAATTGCCGTTTAAAATTTTGATCGCTAATTCTTCACACCGGACATCGGTAAAATTTCATTATATAATATTTTTGAGCCTTTCGAATTTGTTTTCATGACTTTTTTCTGATAAATGCGTAAGCTCAATTAGTGCATAAATTCTTACAACCTCAGAAATAATGTTTGCAATGAATCTTACGATGTAATGCAGAGAGACATTAATTCACAAACCTTTATTCGATATCATCTGTTCCATTGATCGGTCGAAACTGGAATTAGAACGATTATATATACCTTTTGTCGATTTACCTCCGATAGATTAGCTATTTTTGCCAGCTCGAAGGCACTTCTCCACCCACGGCTCTGCTTCCGAGTGTTTCGAGTGGTTAGCATTTAAGATAGTTCTCGGCGTGTATCGGCACTCCAGAAATTTCAAATTTCTTATCAGGATCTGGAGATGAAAGCACCGTGTCCCCTTTTCTCGCGAGTTCGATCGGAAGTGCATATCGT
The DNA here is from genome assembly GCA_028455795.1 of Lasioglossum marginatum. NCBI lineage: Eukaryota > Metazoa > Arthropoda > Insecta > Hymenoptera > Halictidae > Lasioglossum > Lasioglossum marginatum. The sequence goes on from CM052276.1 coordinate 5,119,381, forward strand.
TGTTCAAGAAATTCCTTGCGAGAGTGAATCGTCTCGCATGCGGCGACAGATGACGCCGGAACTTTGCACACAGTTATCTTATCGGATGCAAGATTCTTTATAATTTATTCCCGTGAGATTATTAATTAATGGCGTGGATTTCGGCTGTGTATTTATTCGTTCAATATTGTCAATGGGTAAATTTATCCTTTGCACTCGAATGCTGAGTCTTCAAAACAGTTTGAATATTATTAAATTCGCCTGTATTCCATAAATTGCAAAGAGCTCAACTGTTGTATGAGAAAACAGGTTCGATTCGATGTGCACAATGTAAAAGAGATTACATAGAATAAAAACGATCTGGGTTGAAAGAAATTTCTTGATTCACGAATTAAAATTTCATCGGCTATGACAATGATTATTTTGCATAAAAATCTGCAGTCTAATAATCGGTGTTGCTTGAGCGACCGGTGTACAAAGTATAAAATAGTTGGCGAAAGAAATTTGATTTAAAATTGACGTAGGAAGCGGCGGCTCTCGCGTATCTTGCGGTTCTGCGGGCTTGCGGTTTCGTCGCCGCACGTCTGCGCGTTTTCCTTGATGCTCTTGAAAAATGTATGGCGACGGAAAACGATAAACAAGACAATTGCATGAAAGAAGATATAAGTGCATTTCACCGTTGATTTATACTTTGGATTGCGTAGCAAGTTACCTGCCGCAATCTGTGGAAGCTTTTTAGCTTCCTCGGATAAGTTTGGAGTTTAACAATAGCGAATAAATATTTGAGAATCGTCGCCAAAGGAAACCGCGATTTTGTGCATCTCTCCGGGCGGAAGCTGTCATGATCGTGGAGAACTATACAGGACGAATTTGTCGTCTCGCGTACCACTTATTTTCCTTTCCTAGCAAGAAGTGCTTTTAGCTCGAGGATCGGGGAACTCTAATCGAGGAAACGTGTCTACCGCAATAATCGGCTGAGACGCGGAAAGATAACGAACACAAAGCCTCTGTGGTTTCATTTAATACATCCTAGCGTATGTTGTTTCACTATAAATCTACACGATGATATACAGGGGGGTCTACCTAAATGGAGCCACCTAAATATCTCCTTCATTCTTGTTGACGTAACAAATGTTTTGAATGCAATGTAAATTCTTGTTTTCCGGAGTATTCACATACAGGCATTAAAACTCTGACTTCTAAAATTGAAATTATTATAGATATAATAATCACACATTTCCATCGATATCACTCACATGATCGGCCCAATTTTTCACAAATAATATTCATAACTAAACATGATATTTAATATAACATAGTATATTATAATATATTGTGATATAATATAATACATTACGTATGTATTCTACTGCGAATACAAACATATGCAGCATTATCACGATGGATCATAAGGTATATCTCCCAATCATTTTTACATATATATGTTCACCGTAATAAAAATATCATTAAAACACAGCATAACAAAAAGATACATAAAAATTAATCGTGACATTTTTTACAATTGACAATTAAATACCTGTAACATAGATCTTAATTCGCATTTACAGCAGATTTGCATCAGAATGCAAAATCTGTATTAGTTATTCTCATAGCATAAATTGTGATCAAATTGTCATCATTATCCTCTGCGGATTCCTCACAATCATCTTCATTGTCGTCGTCGTCATCATCGTCATCGTCATCGCACTCGTCATCGCTTGGATCAGTAGTCGTCTCCGGACCTGGATCTGTAGTTTCTATAAATATACAAGAAAATATACACATTATCAAATAATCAAAGTTGCGTAGAGACTATAGCAAATATTACTATAGACGACGTACCTGAACAAGGTGGCTCAGTAGTGGGTGGCGACGTTGTCTCAATTGGCGCAGCCGACGATTGTGTGCTGGTACTTGTTGGGCTTTCCGTACTCTCAGTAGTGGACAGGGACGTTGTCTCAGTTGCCGCAGTCGACGATTGTGTGCTGGTACTTGTTGGGCCTTCGGTACTATCAGTAGTGGATGGGGACGATGTCACAGTGGGCCCTGTCGAGGATTGGGTGCTCGTACTGGTGCTCGTACCTTCTGTGCTTTCAATACTGGATGGGGACGTTATCTCAGTTGGCGCAGTCGACGATCGTGGACTGGAACTTGTTGGGCCTTCGGTACTTTCAGTAGTGGATGGGTACGTTGCCTCAGTTGGCGCAGTCGACGATTGAGTGTTCGTACTGGTTGGACCTTCCGTACTTTCAGTAGTGGCTGGGGACGATGTCACAGTGGGCCCTGCCGAGGATTGGGTGGTCGTACTGGTTGGGCCTTCTGTGCTTTCAGTAGAGGCTGGGGACGTTGTCTCAGTTGGCGCAGTCGACCATTGTGTGCTGGAACTTGTTGGGCCTCCGGTACTTCCAGTAATGGATGGAGATGTTATCTCTGTTGGCGCAGTCGGCGATTGAGTGCTCGTACTTGTTGGGCCTTCTGTGCTTTCAGTAGTGGATG
>CM052276.1:5121955-5215960 GCA_028455795.1 Lasioglossum marginatum
TCGACGATTGTGTGCTCGTACTGGTTGGGCCTTCCGTACTTTCAGTAGTGGATGAGGACGTTGTCTCAGTTGGCGCAGTCGAGGATTGGGTGCTCGTACTTGTTAAATCTTCTATGCATTCAATAGTGGATGGGGACGTTGTCTCAGTAGGCGCAGTCGACGATTGTGTGCTGGTACTTGTTGGGCCTTCCGTGCTTTCAGTAGTGGATGAGGATAATATCACAGTGGGCCCTGTCGAGGATTGGGTGGTCGTACTGGTTGGGCCTTCGGTACTTTCAGTAGTGGATGGGGATGTTGTCTCAGTTGGCGCAGTCGATGATCGTGTGCTGGTACTTGTTGGTCCTTCCGTACTTTCAGTAAAGGATGGTGACGTTGTCTCAGTTGACCCAGTCGACGATGGGATGCTGGGATTTGTCATCGATTCTTCTGTACATTCGGTGGTGGATGATGACGATGTCTCAGTAGACGCAGTCGACGATTGGGTGCTGCTACTTGTTGGGCCCTCTGTGCTTTCAGTAGTAGATGACGAGGATGTTTCAGTGGGCTCTGATGATGTCTGTGTGTTGGCACTTGAGGTAGTGCTCTCGGTGCTTACTGATGTTGATGGCGACGGTGTCTGCGTCGGTCTTGTTGTGGACTCAGTGTTGGGACTTATAGTTGTCTCCTCTGTGCATTCGGTGGATGGTACAGTTGCCGACTCTGTAGGTGTTTCTGTTGTGGTGGTTGGTGTTGTTGTGGGTACTTCTGTTGTTGTAGTTGTGGTTGGTTTTGTTACTGTACATATTGTGATGGTATTTTATTTTCTTGGCTGGCTATATTGTATTAATTTTATATGTTTATTGTGAACTTTCACATACCTGGGGGATGTATGCAATCTTTGATACATGCTTCAATAGTTCGTAGTATTTGTGCAGCTAGTTTTATGAAGTCTGGCAATAGTTTAATACAAGAGCATTGTGCCAGAGAAGATTTTCTTTCTATTAGCAATTGCACTAGGTCTCTAATGTCTTTTACCACAACATGTACTTCTTCTCTTTGGAGTCGCATGACTTCTCGCAGTACCTGCAGGCGATTATAGAATTTGTAGAATGTCCGTTTAATTCTGTATAAATGTTCCCTGAAATTATTTTATTTTTCTATCGATGGTACACTTACTTTCGCCAAACATATGGGAAGTTCAAATATATTTTTCTCAGCGCATTTGGCCGCTTGTATATTTAGATCCTCAAGTTTTTCCAAAAATTCGTCGGTTCGGTGTGTAATTTTGTCAACTATTTCAGTTGTCCTGTGTATTTCTCCATTCACACAATTGATAACTTTATCAATGATTTCTAGCGCAGCTAGTCTAATTTTTTCTATTTCTGCAAGACATTTACTAATATCTACACCACGTGCTCTCCTTTTCCAGTTATAGATTTTTAAGTTCACCTGAAAGTAAAGTATCGTTACTAAATTTGATCAGTGAGATGTAGTATATCATGAAGATTTTATACTACCGTGATTACGAATGTGATTATTTCAACTACGGTGGAGCGCTAATTGATAGAATGTTCAATGTATCTTACCACTTCCAGTACGCCGTTCACTTTTGCAACAGCATCATCGTTCAAGCGAACAGCAATCTTTTTCACGTCTTCATAATGGAAGACGGCTAGACTGTTCGTTTCGCTTACTGAATCCTTTAGGCTTTCAACAACGTATTTAATTTGTCCGGCGATTCCAAATCTTTCTTGAATGCCTTCTCCTCCTCTATCGTACTCTACATCCGGCATAGGAATAACGTTGCCCTACAGTATAAATAGAGAACTAGGTTGTGAGATAGAAAATTGTGTGTGCAGTTCCTAAACAGTAGGTAGACGACTCTGATGGCATGAAACGTTAATGAAATTTCTTTGAGGAAAGATAGAATAGCATCCAACCGTAAGATCTAGTTCCACGCAACTCGACAAAATATTTTCTTCATACTGAACTCATTTAAGGGGGTAGACTCATTTCTCATTTCTCAATAAAGCAAAAGATAGTGCAACGGGGGTTTTTCTAATGGAAGACGGAAAAGTCCTACTTTTACATTTGCGAAGCGTAATTTGCATTATTCGACAGCATGTAGCTGTCGCAGATTTATTATCTAGCGTTTTTCACTACTGAAAAACCCCATCTTTGCATTATCGAGAACTGAGAACGCGTATCCCGCACCCTTGCAATTCTGAAAACAAGTCTACCCTTTAACCGCGTCACCTTTAGAAACGGAAAAACGCTCGCAAAGCGCAATAACAAGTAAATAGGGTTGACTCTAAATTTTCGAAGGGAATTGTAGTATCGACTGCCGGTTTGCTTGGGGATCGAAATCGAGGAAGCGTCACTGTCCATTCGGCGATTGTTATCCCGCACTGCTCCGATTTCGAACGGTTCGATCGAATCCCAGAATCTTCCCGCGGTTGATCGCAGCACTAATCGGAACGGTAGAAGTATGATCCCACTTACACTAGTAACGGCAACAAAGAGACAAAGGGCGAGTGTGATCCTCGCCATCTTTGGCCCCGTACTCATCGCTCACCGGGAAAAGACACAGATGCTGATAAAACCGCATTCACATTTATATACGAGCAGAAATCCCGAGGAAAAAGAATTGATTCGACTGCTCCGACGAGGAGTTTCGGTTATTCAAATATGCGCGTAATTTTCTACACCTGTGTCAATGTACAGTCGCGGCTAATTAATACTGCGAATGTTGGCGACGGGTTCATCATTAACATGTTATCAGTGGATTTATTTCGATTCTGCTCCAGTGTGCACTGATAACTTTGAGAACAAATTAGTTTGTAAAGTTTTTTCGCCCAGTCGACATCGCGGAGCGGAATGCATAAATATAAATGTATGTTATTCACGCCTATCCTTTTTTCGGGTTCCTCCGTGAATTTCTTTGCCGCGCTCGCGGGTCTTCGATCGAGACTGTTAAACGTTTGTTTGGTCCTTGTTTGTACCGCGCAATCTGTTGCCCGAACAAACACTATCAAACATGTTTTGGTTGATTTCATTTACTGCCTAGCGCACTGATTAAAACGTCATCCTGTTTGCACAGAGTTTTTACGTTCACGCGGTTCAGACTCAATGAAGTTGCATGGTTCGAATGACTCGACACTAGTCAATTGCGAAATCGTCATTTATTGACTTCCGCTTCCGTTAGCATTACAACTTGCTTTCTTAACGCAATCGTAGGGATGAAAATGTAACGTTCCATGCACCACGCGTAGCACGATCGTTTCAATACGGATCCGAATAGTGCCACTATTTTCAGCAGGTTCATCGGCGTCCGGGCAATATTTGTGTGGCAATTAATCGAATGTTATAAATGGAACGAATCGGAGTATCGGATAGAAGCTCGTTATAGCCGTTGAATATTCAATCGCTGCTAATTATAGCCGACACAAAAGTCTGCTGGCCTTCTACTCTAAAAGCACTTTTCCTCTTCAAAAAACTCTTGTCTTTCGCAAAAAGGTTCAGGTATTTTATCTCAATATTATCCCGAATTTATCATGAATTTATAATACAACGTAAGAAAATATTAAAAAATTGAATCGATTACATTTTGTACGTGGATTAGAATTCAAAATATACGAGCGTGAGGAAACAAGCAATGTATCTAGGCATTAATTCAAGTAAATTCTGAGTACAGTAACAAATAATTTTTGGATTGATACGTTTTAAATGAATAAACGTATAATATCGATCGAGAATCGATCTAATTGCAAGACGGACAATCGACGCAAGCGTTAAATATTCAATGACCATCGAGCAGGAGTCGTTGAATGTTCGCCGTTGCGAGGGGTGAGCGCACGAGCACGCGCGCGCTCGTCTCTGTGCGCGTGTGTGCGCGCACTAGCGTACAGCCACGTACAATTTCACCCCAATAAAACTTTCCCATAGAAACGGTGCACGAGGTGTCGTGGGAACCGCATCGACCGATATAAAGCAAGCACCATACGCATTTTTATGGGGCGTGTAGACGTCCGAGCAGTTCGGAGATTCCTCCGTAATGAATCGACCGCTTCTATACGCCGTCGGAAATATTGCGTGCTCGTTAGGAATATCTTAAGACCGGTGATTAGAACGTTTAGAACTCTCACCTGTACAATCTCCTTGTTAGTAAGAATGTCTATCGGATTTCACAAGATTTATGCAGGAAAAGGGGTAAATATTTGGGACGGTCTATTAATACGAAACGTGTCTGATAACGTACACAAGGGAATTTGTTTATTTAAAATTTGATCATTATCAATGACGTACGTGATACGTGCCAGGTAGCGAAGACCGGGTCAAATCGGCCCCTATCCGTTGGCGAAACCTTATCTCTACGTCCGCGTTTTAGATTCGCGTCACGCGACGTAGGTTTCCTTCTGCGTGAACCTGTTTGTTCAGCCTCCGAGCTAATATTTAAAAGCTTTTCGGATCCCTCTCTGACGTTCAATCTAACGAACCGTTCTTTTTGTGTACGCCGGAATGATAAGTTCTCGCGAGCCAGCCGTTCGTTTCTCAGGAAGTAGCTTCTCGTTGCTCGCGAAGGCTATCAGTTCTCTAGTTTGCGTGTGGAACGGGTATTAACGCTGTTGAAACGTGATCTCTAAAGATACAATATCGCGAGCTGATTAAAATCGCTGCAATAGTGGGGCGCCGGTATTTATAATCAGACGAGTACAACACACGCAGCGCAAATTACTTTTCTTTCTGGACCACTTCCCAAACATAACATTGCTTCACGTTTTCTAACAGATTTTACCTTCGTTCTTTTTATTGTACGTATTCTTTTCCAACGTAACCTCCGCATATCGCGAGAATTTCTATCGCAGGAAATGCAACGTTGAAAGTGAAAGTTCCAATTCTACGCGCAACGAAATGCTCTTGAAGGAAAACAAGCCACCCACGGTTTGATACGGTTCAATATTTAGGAAGTAAACAGGTTCCACGCTATCAGATGATGTAATACTCGTCTCGCTATCGACATACTACGTCAGAATGATTGTGAAATTTATTTTCTCCGTTCCGATAAGGAATCCCACACGTACCAGCAAACATACCGATCCTTCGTTCTTCAATTAAACAATAAAAATTCACTCGGAACATTTTTATGTTTCAGATAAATCGTTGGACGCTCTAACTACTGCAGATATACCTCGGTAAGTACCGGGCGATTATAGTTTTTCGATTAACGAGACGAAGGGCCATTATTTCTTTCTAGCTAGATTTCCATTCCCTATGATTTTTGAAATTTTGTGGATATGAAATTAATTATTAGTAATAAGTAATTAATTATTAGTAATTAGTAATTGATTATGAATAATACAGTAATTTTTAGTCACCATTCGAGTGATAAGGATTAAAAAACGTGAAGCTGGTCGAGTTCCCTAAATCGTTTTTTCTCCGAAGGAAATATGCACTCTTCGGGGAACTAGGTTTCGAACAGCTGTTCTCGTATTCGCTTCCTGGACATCGGTACATCGATACCACGTGTTCTCTATGCATCATGCATGCATTTCCTGTGTGTCGGATGACGATCCGGGACATTAGAGTTTTAGAGGAACGAACACGAACGAAAACAACTCTTCGAAATCTACGATGCGAGCAACAACTCGAACACGAATGTAAATATATAGTTGAAGATAACATCGTTCAAGGTGCAATAGATGTCTGGCTTACGTGAGCGTCACTATCGAAACTTTCCAGTAATTAGCGTGATTATTTTTGGAAATCCTCCGAATTCCTCTACCTCGTGGAATCGCGGTGGCAGGCATGTTTAAATGTAACGAGTTACGGGTTCAAACGGCACATGTCGGCCGTTTCTACCTGTTTGCTCTCGATGTTCATGGGAATACGCCGGCATGTGGTTTTATCTGCGACCATATGGCACATCGAGAAGAGGAAATTCACGTGCGAAAAAATTGAGAGGAACGCGGTGATCCTATATCCCGCGGTATAATTTCTACATCTAATCGAAATAAAACAATAAAAATCAAGCTGGAAGCTTGTGTTCTTTAATTACCATTTTTTTTTTAAGATAAATTGCTTCTTCCGATTGAAATAAAATTATTTGGTGCTGTAACAGAATTCATTAGACTCTGCCGAGGCAAAACGGGGAAGATGACAGGTGGTTATTGTTAGTTACGATTGCAACGAAGCCTACTTTTCAAGAGTGGAGACAGAACAGGATTCGAAATAAAACGCCGCAAGCACAATAGTAGGAACTAGTTAACACCAGTTTCAATTGTGGTGTCCATATTTAGCTCTAAACTTATTATTACATTGCTGGTTACCGATGCTACCAAAGCGAATGCATAAAATATTCATGATCCTTTTGGCTCCACGATATCATCGTACGCTTCGCCGCACAGATTTCCCGTTCGACCGTGTCGGATCGACATATATTCGGCGAAGTTTGTCGTATCAGCGGAGTATCAAAGCATCGTAATTCTATCGACATAGGCGACTATTTGCCAACGCAAACATCGATGACTGCGAAATATAGTCCTGTTTATTTGGATCGCCCCCGCAGAAAAATGTGCAATGGCGACGAAAATAACGCGACCCAGCCTTGATTCTCCCCCTGGTGAAAAGAGGACGACCGCAACTTCTGATTTCTGTAGGGCTTTTCATAAAGCCCTTTAAAGTTTGACTACGAAAATTGTAGATGATTATAAACTATTACATTTGGAAGATCTTTTCCGAACGAAAGTGGAGATTTGCAAAAATTCTATAACCCGCGGAACCGCCTAAATAATCCGATATGATTTTCATTTGATTCGCATCTGGCCGACGAGCGATCGGTAATCATCGCGATTAATATTCATTCACGAGACTGTTATCGGACGTGATCCGCTCGCTCGTCTCATAATATTTGCTCTCGGAACGAAATCGAATCCGCGAGTTACTCGTTAAATGGCCGCGCGTTAATCGTGGATGAGATTCGGATCGAGATTGAGGTAGGGTAGCCGAAGATTCGGAATGGCCGCATTTTCCCAGCAGCTGCTTCGCCTTGATTTACTTTTTCTACGTACGATGGACCGAAGAAGGAAGGAAGGAAGGTAGGAACGGAGGAAGGAAAGAATAAAGAAAGAAAACGAGCAGCTGTTCGCGGTCGCTCGTGCTTCCTCGACACTTTCCGTCTCGCCGCCGCTATCCAAACACAGGAAATTTGCTGCCAAAGCCCGTGACCCTGTTCACCGTCGACAAAATTCTTCTCGCACGAATTAACACGTAGATCTAACGCGTTAATCGGCCAGTTGCGCGATCGTTCCACGCCGCTTCGATCGATCGCCGACGACGCTGGAAGTGACGACACGCTCCTATCAAAATTCACGATATTCCGCTGGCTCAACGATTCGATTATGCAAAGTGTTTGCGTGCGGTGACTCTGCCGACGTATTGACGTCGCTTTTTCCCACTCGCTCTTTCACCTTGACATTTCGCAAATATTCCCTCGACAATGTTCACTTCGACCCGAAAAAATCTCGTCTCCGATCGTTCTCTCCGAACTATGCGACGTTTAAACGCAATAAGAAATCGGAGCAATAAAGAGCTCGGCCGTAACCTCGGCAACAATTGACAAATAAAGCTTGATGTCTCTACTTTCGCTAAGCAGCGTTCATTTCCCTCCATGATTTAGCAGATTTTGCCCTTTGCAGAATGCTCCAGATTCAAGCGGCTCCAAAAATTTTCGAAAATTGTTCTGGTAAATGAAACTGCCATGGACGTGAAGATCGAAGCCTTAAAAATTGATGTACGATTTTTTCCCACTAAAATTTCATATCATGTCCGAGTTCCCCTGTATATTGTTGCTTGTCCATTATTGCTGTGGGAACATGACAATCGACAACGACTACAGCCGGATAAGAGGGAGTCTACCGTATCGATAAAACCGGATCGTTCGATCAATCTGGAACAGATGAAGGGAATGATGAATTTCTTCGAAAAACGCTGCGCGCCGAGAGAAATCTAAAAACGTAGGAGACTCCGTCCGGGTATCGCGGCGAACCTTTCGGAGCCGCGTCTCAGCAGATGTGTGCGACCATTTGCCATGGCAGCTGCTCTCCTCACCACCGTAAACATCGAGCACCAACCCCGGCGCTCTGACCTGATCCTCGAACTCGAAGCGTCGCCTTTCGAGACGTTCGCGGCGCTGATGCACTCAATAGATTTCGCGATCCCATTGATTCGTCGAGTCGTCCATCGAAGCTGGAATCAGCGCCAGAGCCGAAGCCAGATTTCTGTTGGTCTCGGAGATCGCATAATCGCAGGGCAAACCGGTTTTACGCGGGGCAAAACCATGCGTGTCTTGGACATGGGGAGACGAACAGGCGCTGAGGAAACTTGGCATGCTCCTGGCTCGTCGATCCGAGGGTAGGGAAAAGATACCTGGGCCCTGACTCCGGCTATTGCATTCACAGTGCCCCGAGCAGAGTGGGGACTGACTCGGGACCCGTGCTCCGTACTCACATGGATAGAAAACGGGGACCGATGTACTCGTCTCTCCTCTTTCATCTCTCCTCTCTTCTCTTCTCTCTCGTCTCACCGGAGAAACAAAATTTTTTCTATCCGCACATTATATACATTGTATACATTATATCCGCAACGTAACAATCGCTCTGCTGTCGTTGCTAGGATGAATTCTATACAATTCATCGAACTTCGATAGTGACTAGACAGCGAATTTGATGCATTCATGACAGAAATGAATAGGTGCAATTTTTAAAACAGCAAGAACATTAGAGTAATTTAAGAATGCTGTTGTCTAATTTTTAGCGTATTGAACATATTAAGAAAGAAGATTTTCTATTTGGCTCTAGGTGTTGTAATTCAGGTAGACAATTCTTATTCCGCATAACGATCGTCAGAAGAACTTCTTCATATCGAGTTGTAACTTTGTTCCAGATAGGATTGTAATCTCTAGACTGCGGATCGTTATGCATTTACGAAGAAACTGGTTAGGTGAAATATAAATAGTAAAAGATTTCAAAACGTTGTAACGTTACTTTTAATGTAACAAAGTCGTTCAGGGATGAAATGAATTTTTATGTTGTTCCTTCATCCCACAATCAATGCAAAACATTTTTACAGCTCGAAAAGACGGCGCGGGCCGCTCGTTAACGGGCAATTTCCTGATTAAGGGCGCGGAGTGGCCGGCCCGTCGGTGTACCGTTAACCAGTTTGAATTTCGGAGGAGGTAGAGGGCATGGCGGGAGCTGAGTACACCCCTGGCGGGGCCGAAGGACCCGGGTAGAGCGACCTGGGCCCGTTTGTACTACGGCATTCGCGTCTGGAGTGTATCAGGGGGGGGTTCTTTGATGTCGGCCTGCCGGAGTACCGGAAGATCAAGCGTGCGTTCTCGTCCCGTCAGGTTTTTCCGTTGGCTTGCGTTGTTCGGTGAAAGTGAGCAGATTTATCGTGCGCTTTTCCTCGAGAAATGGATAACGCGTCGTCGCGTGCGCTCTTCGACCATCTTTCTTCGTGGATGGTCAGTGCTGGAGCGAACGGACGGTTTTAACGTAGCCTCCGACCGTTGGAACTCGTAACCCGAAGCGACAGCTTCACCAGGTGGCGCGGAAGTTCCTCCACAGAGGGGAATGAACGTTTTGTTTAAACAATTACAGGTGTTCTCTCTGTGCGCGAATATTCTCTTCGGTGCGTATGTTCATCGGACATTCTAAAAAATCCCTGTTCGGTGGTTTTTCTCGAATCGAGACGAAGATACCATTTCGAGAGATCGAACACGGGCATACCTCGCGTAGAGACTCGCGAGAGAGACGAACGTGGTCGCGTTTTCGCGGATGACGTCCAGCCAGACGCGACAAATCAAACGTGCATCGCAATTCCAGTGGGGTCGCCGGAAGTCGGCGAGCGTGACGGCGGCAATTCTAACGGAAAAACGTGGGAACTGGTCGTAGCAGCCAGGGCTCCTCTGCTCGTCGTTAACCGACGCGGCTGCTTTAAACGAGCCCGAGGATAATCGTGTTAAACGTTCGCGTACGAACGAACGAACGACGCACAGCGTTCTTTCTACGCCGAGCGGATATTTATTGGAGCATCGATTGACAGGAGGCTGGGGTCGGTCGTTGAGTTCTTACTTCGCGATCGAGGACATCTCGATCGTTCTTCGAAGCGAGAATCGAAGCGAGATTGAAATCTTTGAGCGGAGAGACGAGACTTGCAGCAATGCGAGGATTCCAGGGACTCTGTCGAAATAGGAACACCTGACGCTGCAGGACGGATCGAGAGGAACCCGTCGATTCCAGCGTACGATCTTGCCAGAGACACTTCGAGTCTCTCCTCGTGGCGATCGTTGAGGAGGCTCGACCGTTCTCTCGCGAATCCGAGGCAGGATTCGTCATCGATTAAAAATAACGAGCCGGAGACACATCGACGCGCATCATCGCCGGCCAAACGGTGGAGAGCATCGCGAGCGAATCGCGTGCGAGCTGCCAGGATACACGCTCCCCACTGTCGACTGCAAGGTAGGCCACTGGTCGACTGGTGCTGGTACTGCTGGTGCTGTTGCTGGTGCAAAGGGGAACGTGAAACTGAAAGAGAGTAGCCGGTATCCCACTCTAGGTAGAGTCCATGACGTCAACCTCCGGGGCAAGTCGAACGACCAGTTTCAACTGTCTGCTTGTGGTACGAAGGGACCAGCAGGAGGTGGAGGAGGCGGAGGAGGTGCTGGACGAGCTGGAGAAGAAACAAGAAGAAGAAGAGGACGACGACGAAGAAGAAGAAGAAGAGTCGTCAGTACGATCTCTTTAGCCGCGAGTCGATACGCCCGAGTCGATTCCTCGTTCGTTTTTACCGGTCGATTCGAGTGTCGGTAGCGCCGCTTCGCTCAAACTATTCCCTCCGGTTCGAGCGATTCGAACGGTTCGCTGGCGAATGAACGGGCGAGGCGTATAGGCGCGAGAGGGTTGAAATCGCGACGGTGAGAAAAGCGAAGAGTGAAAAGTGAAAAGTAAGAAGGAAGCCAACGCCCGCTGTTCGATGGCGTGAATGGGTCGGTCTTGTACACCTGGCTGGCGACGACGGTGATAAGCGGACGCACGAAGCGTGAGTAAGCCGTGAAGCGCGAGCAGGCTCGCGATGGAACTCGGTGGTTCGGTGACGGTACCTTGGTCGATCGGGAAGCCCCCACAGTTATCCGCGTTCGCAGTGCTGCTCGTTTGTCCGAGCGCTACGTCGCCTCGGTGAATCCACGGAATGCCGTAGAAACAACGTAGAACAACGTGGAACAACGTGGAAACAACGGAAAAATTGTTGCTCACCGTTTTTCCATTCACCGGATACAGTATCTACAACCGTGAAAGTGATATATGTATATATATATCGTCTCTCTGTTTTGGAAGTGTGTGTACGACACGGTAGTGCGGCAGCGGCCCGAGGCTCGTGGATCTAGTGCCGAGGATATAAAATCGTCGGAAGGCGATCGACAGGGGAAAATAGATCGGGTAGTGTGTGGACGCTCGATGGGATTGTCGTCGCCGTGTATGGTGCACCAAGGGAAACGGCCAGAGCAGCAGCACGGCACGTTGTGTTTGGATACTTGACGCAGTCGTCGCTACTGCGCGTCGTGAAAACATCGGGTGTACGCAGAGAAATGGGAAACCACCCGTCCGCCCACCAGCCGCTCGAAAGAGCTACCAATCATGCTGGAAATGGTCTTCGCCTCTCGGTACGTTCCGGCGATCTTGCTCTACGTCGTTGATAACTCTCGCAGATGCCCACGTGTGACGCGCGCGACTCACGCCTCCCGATCGCCAACACTATGCCACGATTTTCTGATACCAATCGTTAAACGGAGCGCACGTTCTTCCATGGTAGGCAATGTGCCTAGGCTCGAGGAGCACCTTTGCTGCCTTTGAACGCCTCGAAACCGTCCCTCTCGCGCCCCTCACCACAGTGCCCGGAGGCGCACCCTGTCTTTCATTTCTTTTCTTTCTATTTTCGCATCGATCGCTCCTCTCCGACCAAGAAATATCACTTTCCAACAATAGTCTGCCAGCCTACCGGGCAAGGATAATCTTCTTTGAATTCTTCTTTGTACTTATCATTCTCATTTTAAGACTGACCTTTGTCTGACCGTTCGAGCCATACCTTCCCAGCCTTCAACCCTTCGGTGAGATTAATAATGAGAATTGATAAGACGCAAAGTCTTGCGAGAGCAGGGAACCGTAAATAAATAAGGGACTATTGTTTGGCAGTAGCTCGAGCGCACCTGCGCCAGACTAGCAGGTACCCGTAGAGTACCGTAGACTCCCGTATAACGCGGTTAATACTTTACGAGTTCTATGAAATCGTGTTATGGGATCGTGTTGTACGAGAATTTCCCTCGCATAAGTACGGGAATATAGTGGAGCGGCGAGGTGATTTTGGTTTCTATATGCACCGCTATTCTCTCGCCACCGCTCCACTAGAAACAGTCGCGTTTAGAGCCCGTTCAGAACACGTGTGAACGAGTACGAATACGCTAATGTAAATAAGATCCGCGAATAAGATCCACGTCTGAACGGACTTTTAATTACAATTGGTTTGATTTTGCCGCGACATTCACCTCCGCGCTATCCTCGATCTTTACCGCTCCACTATATCTGTGCCCTTACACGGATAGTATAACACGGGATGAGAATTACGAAACAGAAGATATCTCTAATGACGAGAGCTATGCCCCACGTATTTTGTTATATTGCGCGTTGTACGAGAATCGCGTTACATTATTTATTACCAATATTTCTAGCACGTCTACTGTACTCGAAATTGGTTGTAAATGGTGAGACGCGGCGCAGGAGAGGAGAATCTCTTATCGATTTCTCGCTATAAGGGTCAGTGTCATTTTCGCAAGGGAATCTGCAGCGCGGACGCGCGTCCACGCGAAAGTTTTGACATTAACGCGTCCACGAATGAATTTCCATTGGTTCGTGGGCGGATTGGTATTTCGGTGGTCGGATCGAAACTGGTCCCGCAGAGGTCGCGACGAAGGTCGCATGCATCATTTCTCCTTATCCCTCTTGTTGCCGGGTTTTAAAAAGGCTCTCTCGGTCTCGAGTTTTCGTCCATGCCCGCCCATAATTCTGCCGCCATTTGCCCGATAACGAATGGGCGAGTGCTGTGTGACTGGAATATGTTTATCTAGCGTTACTCGCGCGGCGTGTACATTGTCGTGTGAATGGCGTCTGTTGCGGTAAACGTTGTTGCACGGCATGGAAAAAATTCTACCACCACACAGAGGCCGCGCGAAAGCTGGTCGACGTTGAACTATTCACAGACGCTCTTTCTTTTCTATTTTTCGCGCCACTCGTTTCGCATTCGTACGCGTGCTCCTAGATAAACACGCGGCGCGTCTCGTTCCTCGGGCATTTCGCGGCTATAAACATTTAGACTGGAACCTTTTCATAATTGAACGCTGCGATAGGTTCGAGCAGAGGATATGGATTCTAACGTTTCCTCGAGTGATTCACCTCTCACGATTTCTTAATCGATATTTCATCAACAATAGCAATTTTATTCCTCATCCTCGAACCAGGTCTCTTTTCGAACGAAAAAGTAGCGACAGTTTCCAAGAGCGTTCGAACGCGCCGATCGATCCGATTGGTGGACGCTAGGGCGCATTCTTCGGCGCAGTTTCATGAATATCTATGAGAGCAGCGCACGTTCGTTGCTTGTAATCAGGCCGGCCCGATCCGAGAATTCTTGCGAACGCTTCTAATGAATTCCTAGTGCTCCATCGACGGGTTTGCATAACCGATCTTTGTCTCGAAGGTGAAATCTGACGCACGGTGCTGTCGACTGTGAAATCATCGTAGGCGATGAAAAGCGCGTAAAGCGAAACTTTCGACGTTCACGGTTTCGATAATATAATTACTGGCGTTAGCATGCGCTTCTGTTACGTGTCGCGCAATGCGGTTAACGAGCCTCTCATTCTTCTTTTTTTTTCACTGTTCAAGGCCGTACGATACACCTTAACAATTATTCGATTGCATAACGCCAGTGGTGGTTAATTATCATTTACTGATGAACGATCACCGGAGAATGCTCGCGCCGTACATCAGCGTCGAATGCTGTTGTCGCAACGAATATTATCGACGCAACCTTCGAGCCAGCCGTTTGATCATTTCTTCGTGTCCGGCTACCTCGAAGACTATTCGGTTAGCAGAGCAATCTTCCCGCTCAGCGAGCGTAATTGCATGAACTAATAGCTCGCCGCGCCGTCCCATTCCGCTTTTAGCAAAATTAAATTCCAGCCGCGCCACACCGGCTGTAAAACATTAAAAATGCTCGAACGAAATGGCGACGACGTGACGCTCGGACCCAAGTAAATACGGTCTCTTTTCGCCGAGTGCTCTTTCGAGCGATTTCTCCGCTCGAATATGATTCACCTGTGCTCTGACGTGTCGCTCGGATGCGGTTTCCGTTCTTCGGCGTAACAATTATATCGAAACCGGCTCCCAGCTCCGGCAAAATGCCACCGCGACCCAACCAAGCATTATTCCAATTTCCGAGCTCGAAGCTGCTCGAGATTTCGAGCGAATCGAACTTCATTGGATTTCGTAGGGTCCGCTTAGTTTTCTCTGCCATTATTACCCAGATAGCACCGGACGTCCGTTGACATTATTCGGACGTCCGTGGGATGTACAGAGATCCACTGGACATCCATCGGATGTCCGGGTGCTATTTGGGTATACACATATTTAATGTATACATAAATCGAACAAGAATATGTGTACTTGTTTTTTCGTTATCTCGTTATCTAGCCGTTTTCATTTTCCCGGAGTTTTGAATGAGGAAAATGAATAGAAGAATGTTTATGTATTATCTTTACCTTGTTGAAATTATTAAAGGAAGAATGACTATTTTACTGTGTTTCATACAATCGATACGAACAATTTTTATTTTGCATAAAGATCCGCAGTCTAGTTAAAACTATCGAAATTCGTCTGATAGTTTCTGAGACTATTCGAGAGTTCACTCTCGAATTAATCTCCACGAGCAACAAATTTCTGAAATACTCTAAAACGGACACGCAAATTGAGAGCGATGGACACGTACCGAAGACTGGATGTTCGATTTTCGCGAGTTAAATCGATCAAATTTTGGTTACTCGATACCCTGTTCCATTCCGATGACGTTCGCGTCGATCGCGCGATCGCTAGAAAGCGTTCCGAGGATCGAGAGAAAGCCAATCGGGTTCTCGGGACGCTGTTCAGCTGTGTCGATCGCCTGGATGTTGACCGAAGCCATACGGGTGCATTTCCACGAGAAACGCCGGCTTCCGAGCTACCCCCTAACGACCACGTCCTTGTAGAACCAGTCGGCAGGTTCATCGCATCTCAAATAATCACACGTTATCGAACGACTCGACTGAATCATCTCGGAGTTAAATATATCTATATCCCGTTCGGAACGACGCGACGCGTTCTCGCAACGGTTCGCGTACGCAAGGAAGAATCGCGTTCGACGTTGTTTGTCAATGGAGAAGCTACGTCAGTCGGTGGATCGACTTAACTCGGTCGGAGTTACGCGAGTCCCGAAGACGCTCGTGATTACGTTCGAATCGTATTACGCGAGCGGTGCGCATAAATCTGTTCGAACGAGACGCGTGAACACGCGTGTACGTTTACGGTCACGCACACTCGCAGAGAAAGCAACGGGGGATCGAACTCCAAGGATAACTGGTGCCGATGTCCGTACGCTTGATATCGAGGGAGAGGGATCCGGATTTCTACAAGGTGTCTCAGAATTCTCCAGAGGATCTCCAGCGTTCGGATAATTCACAACTTCCAAATCAAACGTGCGAGGGTTGTCTGAAAACTTTTTAGCCTCAACATGAAGATGACGTTACTCGTCAAAACCATTCTGGTACTACACACAATGTAATATGCTTTGAAAGATGTCTGTGAAAATTTCAGGCATTTCGGACGCTTAGTTGTTGTTTGACAGTCGTTTCTATCAGGAGTGGTCAGTGGTTTCGTAAAAAAAAAGTTGACCACCCATCGTATTCACTAGATCTGGCCCCCAGCGACTTTTTCCTGTCTCCCAAGCTTAAAGTTTCGCTTGGAGGACAGAGATTTTCATCGAACGAGGAGGTCATTGCATCGTAAACGCCTGTTTTGCGGAGCAAGACGCCAACTACTATTTGGAAGGGTTAATAATGTTAGAACATCGCTGAGAAAAGTGTATTGACCTGTTTCTATGTTGGGCTCGAGACTTTTCAGACGACCCGTATAACAAAGGCCATTTGGGCATTCTGAACGCGCCATTAGTCGTCCATACCGTGCCGAAATAATTCGCTATCGGGAAACGGCAGGGCAAGGTAAGGGCGTACAGGAAAATCAATAGACTCGGCAAACAAAAGGAGATACCAGGGAATCTGTTCGTTCAAAGGCGCTATTAAAACGCAATTACGCGTAGCGGAGGCCAGAGCCAGGATGAATAGCGCGATAGACTTTCAGTTCGCCGACGCATCACGGAGGGGAACGAATATTTGACGTTGCCTGAAATGGCAGCGGGCCTCTCTCGCAGCGACAAATATTTCTGGTTGCATGCGCGGGTACTCAATCCTTTCACCGAGACAGGTGTTGCACGTAGGCAGACGCAGGTACGATGCGCGGTGTTGTTCGCGGAACAATAACGCGAACGCCTCGCTGCGTTCGCTCGACGACCGCGATTCAACTCTGTTTCAGTGGAACGCACTCGCCGCGGTTCGACTCGATAACTTCACTAGCAAACTTGTGGTTGTTGTCTACCCGTTTTCACGGCTGTTTGCGTTCCTCGCCGTCGAATAGAGCAGGTGTAACTCTTTGTTTCACCAGCGAACGACTCTTCTTTCTAGCAAATTGAATTGTTCGCTTCTGGATTGCCCGCTATGCTAATATTTTCGACCGAGCGACGCCAATGAGGGAGATTCCTTCCGCGTTTAGTGCCCCTGGTAGGCGGGGCTTGGTTGCTCCCGACCCAGGAGCAGCCCCGTGTTTTCATGCCTGCCTAAATTCTACAGAATAAATATATTCTTATTTTTATTGTGTTCCATTTATGAGAATACAATATACCTTAAACCTAGTGGGTTATCATTTCAACGAAAAAATTAAAAAACGTTCGCATCATAATCTTCCTATCTCTCCCATATTCTGCAACATTTAAGCTTTAATTTAAAAACAAAATCGTCGCTTTATCTCATTTCTATCGAAAGTTGTTTCATTTTGACAGAAAGTTCGTCGGTTTACCCCACTGTGCAAGAGTTCGCGAAGCTTTGTCTCGAGGCTGGAAAGTAATCGTGCTAATCACGCGATTGAATGTCTCCTTTTAGCGGCGAGGAACAATGGTCGATCATGAAGGCACATTATTCTCCGTCCGTAAATGTAATTAGCGTAATTAGCGGCACGATGTGGGAAACTCTTGTTGGTGAAAAGCGCGTGGAACACCGAGCGTCTTCCGTCTGAAGACGAGAGACGCTTCTCGGTACTGGTCCTCCCGTCTAAATTTTCATTCTGCAGTTTCCACCTCGAAATTTCTCCTGGGATCTTTCACGGTACGGGATTCGTCGATCGCCGTAGTTCGCGCTTGTTCCCTCGACGGATCTTGAATCGCGCAGCACTTGGGAACAGGTGGGGGGCAGGTCGGATACACAAAGAGGAGCTATCGAGGTGTTGGTCCGCTGGCAGAGCGTTGCTACGAGAACAGAATCCAGTGTCTCCGGTCGACGAACGGTCCGAGGACCGCGTGAATGTGTACCGGCTTTCACCGGGGACTTTTTAGGTCACGACACCTCGTCAGGGACCAGGAGATCCGTGACTTCGATTGGCACGTAACCCCGAAGGGAACGATGCCAGCCACCGAGGGCCGTGGCAGCGAGCCACTCATCGTCGAATTCTTTCGGGACGTCCCTTTTTACTCGCTGCTCGGTTCCACTCGCTTCCACTCGTCCTCTACTCGGTTCCACTCGTCCTCCACCCGCTTCCACCGATTCACCTTGGGCTGGAATCCCGTTGTTCGTGGCCAAAAATATTGAAGAAACCCTTTAAAACCCAAATCCAAAATATTATCCGGTTCAGATGATTCTGTGACGAGATATCACGTTCCAAAGACAAGAAATCGAAGTATTCTAGGTCGGAAGAAATGCTTCATTTCCGAGTTAAAATAACCCGAGTGCAAAGAGTTAAATATTAACATACATCTTTTACTTGATAATATTCTAACTGATATCGAGACGAATTTAATGACCTATAATAATATAACATTAGACCTTGAAACAACGCTACATTAGTTTTGGACACAAAAAGCGGGTTCCCAACCCACAGCGCGATCGTTCGAATAGTTTCGGCTCCGGTCAGGCAGCCGACAGCGCGATCGATTGATTTCTCGCGGACAGAATCCTTGACCGTGCCAAACCCAACTGGGCCAATTGTTTTTCTTCAAATTGCCTCGATCCTTCTTATCGCAGGGTCGGCCTTCTACCAGGTTGTTGCATATTAAATGTCAACTCTATTTAAAGTTCCATCTTCAGTTCTTACGTAGACATCTAATTTCAATTTTAACAAGAAATTCAATTTCTACCGTAGTACAATGAAGAAGCTGCGATTCATTAGCAGAGTATGATGATTAATAACAACCTCGGTCGGTGGATCGTTAGACCGCGAATCTTTCTGCAAACGAACGACGTCGAACGAACGGGGGTTTCCGAGGAAACTTTGTTGAAAGTTTCGATCGAGTCCGCGGCGAAGGTTCTTGGAAGTCGTGCCGAAGAATTGCGGAATGCGAACGATGGTGGAAACGCATTGGCCGGCATGGAATCGTGACAATGATCGTTGGTAATGATCCCGCGTAAAAATCCATTAATTGGTAGATAACTAGGCGAGGTCGCGTATCTGCATTCGCAGCATTTTAGCCGAGTGGCCGGTGCATACACAGTGATCGTTTGCCGCTTCGACCTTGAGTCGTGAAAGGAAATATGGCGACGGAGGAGAATGCGTCTGTGGTTATTGTGTGTGTGTGCATGCAGACGGTTCGTGCATGTCAAAACGTAGGCAGGTCGATCTAGCACCGCAATTTCCTGCTGTTAGCGAGTCGTCGAGTTCGTGGCACTCCCCGCAAGCGTAGCGTTATTAAAATTGCCCTTAGAAACGAGAAAGCTTTCTCGAAGATCCGAACATCGAGTCGAACGAAGTTTCGAACGATTGCCTCTCCTCTCGCTCTCCAACGAGCCGCGGACTTCTCCTCTCCGTGCTAGCAATATTGCTTTTATCTTAAACGTTGCTTGTGCATCGGAAAACCTTGGCGCGGAACTTTCTCAAATTTTTTAATCGAATTTCCCAAAGCACTTGGAAACTTGTAATTCAATAACGGGACCTCGCAACACCTATTCGCGGAATTTATGCATGGAAAACCTTAACTCGAAGCTCGCGGAATTTCCTAATCGAATTTTTAGAGCACTCGGAAGCTCTTGATTTAATAGTGGGGACGCGCGAGAGAGAAAGAGAGAGATCCAATTTATGTATGGGACCGGGGATCGATCTAAATTGCTAATGCGACGGTCATCGTTATGCATCGATGTCGATCGCCGGATTTTTGCTTTACATATCGGATTGCCCCGCGTAATGTAATCGCGAGGCGCTCGCTTGCTTTGATTCGACCTTTCCCGTTGAGAACGTCGCAACAATAGGATGCGGAGTAACGATCCTCGGCCTACAATCAAATCACATGATTAACGTGGATTATACGAGGGAAACCTAATTGAACGACGACTTTAAAGGAAACGCGGTTGCGAGGTTCGGTCTCCTTGGAAATGTGATGCTACGCGCACGTTGGTTGAACGACCCTCTTTCTCATATCTTGTGGAAATCTGTGTTTAAATCAAGCGATTCGAGAAATCAGTTTTAATAAACTTTGAATATATTCATGTAAGACTCTGTTTGTTTCAAGCAATACAGTAAAAGTCATGTTAAAGTCATGTTAGAAATCATTATATTTTGAGTAGTTTTAACAAAATACATGATAAAAAAAGGGAACAATATCGTTAAGAATTTAATTCTTCTAAGTGATCGAAAAAGCACTGTGCATCGCGGCGTTTCGTAACGTTTCGCAAAATTTCCGAGTGCCTGAAGCTTGAGTCATCGCGGCGCGACTCGCGTTCGTGGCAGAAGAAAGTCGTAAGTCTTGCCGAAGATATCGTGAGAGAACATTCCGGGCGAGTCGATTCACCGGTCCTCCGGTTTTTTCTCATGGCACCCGGCCACTTGGCCATTCGGCCGTTCAGTGGATAAAAACCTACTCGAATCGGTAGCCGAACAAATATTTCCAGTAGAGAACAGGGGGCACTATAAAAATAAGCACCGCGAGAACATAATTACGAGGCATCATCGATCCGGTGGCAGATGACAGCTGTAATTGAACGGCGCGGCGTACGGCCACTTACGGACACTCCTCCAGCCGGTTATCTCTCTTCGGGGCGACACGACGATAGGGATCGGGTCGAATCGAATCGAATCGAATTGAGTCGCGCCACGCCGCGTCACAACTACGCTATAACGCATTGCTAAGCCTATTATCGCTCTCTAAGCAAATAGCCCTGAATAATCGGATTGCATTCGAGAGCACTTACTTTCGCACGTTTTAACCATTAGCGCCGGTGGCGGTCCTCCTGCGACCCAGAGACGAGAAGAAAGCTTAGACTATACGTACTTATAGACCCGGCTCCAGATAACATGCCGTGTTCCAAGATTACTTCATCTACCGTGATGATTAAACGTATGGAACTCATTGCAATGTTCACAAATTTTGATAAAACTTTCAGTACGCGTATAAGTTATAGGCTCAAATAAAAAAGTTGAAAAAACATAATTTCATCAATCTAAACAATATTTTGTTTACTCA
Source organism: Lasioglossum marginatum (assembly GCA_028455795.1). Lineage (NCBI taxonomy): Eukaryota > Metazoa > Arthropoda > Insecta > Hymenoptera > Halictidae > Lasioglossum > Lasioglossum marginatum. The sequence continues at coordinate 5,142,848 of CM052276.1, forward strand.
TTCTCTAGCAAACTGGGCGGTCTAACATTTTTGATAAATTCAAGTGGTTTGGATCAATTTTAAAAAAGTTATGCGATTTTTAAGAGTGTCCACTTATTATTGTCCGCGACTGTGTATGGTCTAAGGAGGAAAGCGCCGCCCCGGGTGCTCGTTTTATTTCGACAGGGCCTTGCGTATCGTTTCGCGATCACCGTCGCGCGGTGAATATACAGCTGGCCGCCTATTGTTTGCTCGCGAACGAGCTCTCATCCTCGGGAACGCGGAACGTTTGCTTGTTGTACGTGACAATATTTGCTTGGTCTTCGAATGCGGTTCGGCGAAACGCGCGTCGGATGCGCGATCGAATAACGCCGACTGGTCTATGCAACATTTACAGGCGGATTGATGCTGTTTGCAGTCGCTGATTCCGCGCAACCGCCGCGTAAAATCGAAGTCCTAACCGGAACGGTTTTCGTCGTTCGTCTGAAAATAATCGAGACTAATTTTTCTAAGGGAACTTGTATCCCCGAGGAAACTTAAAAGGAGATCAATTACCGGGGTTAACTCGAATTCAAAAGACGAAATCGCTTCGATATTTATTCTGTTCGTTGGGGCGATGAAAAAGGCGGATTAAAGAGAACGCTCCCTTGGGAATCGACCACCCCGCGTGATACCCGTCACACAGGCATACAAGCTGTACAGGCAGCACACAATCTCGGGAACGAGATATTTACAGCGTCCACCATACCAGGGAACGCTTAGATGATCTCGTTGATATTCCTTATCTGGCGCACGAGGATCGTGTAAGCCTAGGTTAACGTGTTTCCGTATTTTAAGGGCGAGATAGGGCCGTCCTCTTATCTTCACCAACGACGAAGCCTCGCTTCTGTAATCATTATCGCTCGAGGATTTTATGGAGTTATGTAAACGGATATTCTTCTTCGTTACCGACCGCTACTTCCATGGGAATTTCTCCTCCGTTCAGAAAATCATCGCGAATCGATTACGAGACGCTTCCGAGCGACGACGTCAGATCTCTCGAGAGATTAAAATGTAATTTTCGATAGAGTTGGTTCTCGAAGAGGTAATCGACCGATTACGGCGAACAACGCGCAATCATCGGTAATGGAGATCGCAATGAAAAAGAGGCAGGGGGCCTTTCTCAACGGGCTTCCTCGGTTCTCGATCTGTCGGCCGGTTCTTAGGGGTGTCGATTTAGGAGGGTAGACGGGACCACGCTAGGGGAGAGCCCGAGGAGGGTCCCGATATAAAAGATTCTTTGGGAACCGATGCCAAGATTCGATCACAGGCCTTTGTAAAACTACAACTCGACTCGACTCGACTCGACTCGACTCGGTTGTTGCCAGACACCGGCTTCCTTCCTTCCGCCAGCTTATTTTCTCAAGGCTGACTGTTAACGACTCATCGGGGAAACCTGAAGCGGATTGCTCGTCCTCTGGGAATGCTCGCAGATTTCGCAGAGGCTCGCCGATTTCACGCGAGGGGGTCGTTCAGCAGGCAAACGCCCAGCAAAACGGAGAGATGATACCCGCGCGACGAATCTTCTCCTCGACGACGCATCGTTTCACGAAATTGCTTCCCAGGGACTGTTCTTCGAGACAATTGAAACCCTCCAGGCGGAATTCTCCGAAGAATTTCGAGCGGAGAAAGGGTCTAGCAGGATAGGCATGGTCCAGCGGCACCCGCGACATTTTTTACTCATATCATGTGTGAAACAATGCTTTCAGGTTGAAAGATAATCCTCAAAATTTCAAGTCGCTAACCCCTCATTCAACCCTTTGCACTCGGAGCAATTTTAAATTTTCGAAAATTAATTATTTCTTCCGACCTGGAATATTTTTTATGATATGAAATTGGTATAACACCTCATACCTAAATGTTTAGTAATTGATTAGATACCGACATATTTAATAATGTAAACTCTAAACTTTATATTTTTTTCACAATTCTGAGCATAGTATGAAGTATGAACCCTTTGAGTGATACGTACTAAACAATTCAAGAACAATCTTCTGTTATCTATCTAATATATCTGAAATTTTCAAGATGATCGGATTGGTGGAACATAGTTAAATAATTGAAAAACTGGGGCGCTGGATCATGCTTATCCTGCTAGACCCTTTGGCTGGGAAATCAAACTCGGATTTCCTCCAATTTTTCAAAGCTCGTCGTCCATCGAATCGATTCGATAAATTGACGAAAAAATCGCGTTAAGATTAAGAATGCGATGAATGATTTTCGTATCGTTACCGTGAGTATCGCATCTGGTTCGATTAAAGCGATCGATGTGATTTGATTGGCCACGCCTAAGTGGACAAGCGAGTAACAGTGTGTTTTATCTCTGTTTGCGCAGAAGCGAGAGAGGTCTCCTGGGAAAAGAATGGATCGACTTCGGCGGAGCTTTCGAGACAGCTTTCGACGGCGGAAAGATTCCCACGTGCCGGAATCGAGTAAACCCCACCAATGGCAAGCAGACGAGACGGCTGTCCGTTCGGCTACTTGCGCCTTCCATGTTAAGGTATCGTCCTGAACGATAACACGATCGTTCGGAAATAAAATAAGCTTTGACAACGTTGAGAGAGACACGGTAGAACCTCGTGTAACACGATCGAAAAATATCTCTGGTTTTATAGGAGGCTTTACCGTATCGAATATCCTCTCTCCGGAAATTCTGTCGTCAATCGAAATGAATCTTATCGTTGCAGTACCTGGGATGTGTAGAGGTGTTCGAGTCGAGGGGCATGCAGGTGTGCGAGGAAGCTTTAAAAGTACTTAGGGTAAGTGACAGAAGAGAGAAACGAGGCGATAAGAATTTCGACACGCCGAGGAATGTTCGCGAGCTTAATCTCGTTTGTTCGCGATGAACCAATAGAATTCGAGACGAAGGCCGGTTCGCGCGGTGCTGCACGTGTCGGGGGACGGTCTCAGAGTTGTCGAGGACGAGACGAAAGGATTGATCGTTGATCAGACGATAGAGAAGGTTTCGTTTTGCGCCCCGGATCGAAATCACGAGAAAGGGTTCAGCTACATATGCCGGGACGGCACGACTAGACGGTGGATGTGCCACGGTTTCTTGGCGCTGAAAGAGTCGGTGAGTAGAAAGTTAAGCTTCTTATCGTCGACAGCCGCGATCAGGAACTGAACGTTTCCACCTTTTTTCCAGGGTGAACGTCTGAGTCATGCCGTGGGCTGCGCCTTCGCCGCTTGTTTGGAACGAAAGCAGAGAAGGGACAAGGAGTGCGGTGTCACGATGACGTTCGACTCGAAGACCTCAACCTTCACGAGGAGCGGAAGCTTCAGGCAATCCAGCCTCACCGAACGGCTGCAGGACTCGCGCGAGAGGGCTATCGGTTAGTGCTCATATATGCTCAGCCCTAGCTCTGAATTTTAAATTCAGGGATTTATACCGGTATACGAAATACCGGTATTATGGGGGTAGACTCGTTTCCAGGATTGAAAGGGTGCGGGATGCGCAATCTCATTTCTCGATAATGCAAAGATAATGCAAAGGGGGGTTTTCAGTAGCCAAAAGCGCTAGATAAAAGATCAATCTAGTCCTATTTTTGCGAGGCGCAATTTGCATAAATTTGTGCAATCCTGGAAAGGAATATCCCTTTAAGTCCCTGATTTTAATGGCTGTCGTTGTAGGCGGTTGCGAGTCGCAAGATTCGCACCGGATGCTGAAAGTTTCGGATGTTGCAGATGTACCACCGGTGAAGCAAGTTTACAACCCCTTCGCAATCGAGAGACCGCACGCCACTCCGTCGATGCTCGAACGACAAGGTTCCTTCCGCGGTTTCACGCAACTGAATCAAGCTTCTCCGTTCAAAAGGCAACTCAGTTTGCGGGTGAACGATCTTCCTAGCAACTATGAACGCGCGCGTAGTCACAGTCTCGAGCCGACGGTTCTATCGCGACTGCCGCCGACCATGTTAAAGCCACAAGGTGAGCATCTACCCTTTCGGACAACTTTTCTCAAGTACTTCAGCTAGATATCGAATAATCAGCTTCTTCGTTTTTACAACAGAATACGAAGGATATGACGAAGGTCATTATTCCCTATTCTGTTAAGTGTTCGTGTTGCCTGTTCCCCTTGGTCTATGTTCTAGAATCGTCCCCGTTCCATGTCTAGAAATATACATTGTACCTTGCATAATTTCTACAATTGATCATTTCTCATTATATCGTATCCGTTTGAACGGTCGAATGAAACCGATAGAACGAACACAGAGCAAAGGACACGATTCTCTTTGATACAACGTAGAAGTAGACCTTATAGCTTCACACTTTCCTCTCTACTAGATACTGTCTCCTCCCTCAGAGTTTGTTGTCTACTAGAAGTCTCTACTTGTTCGTTTTCGTTAGACATCTTCCACGTGCGTTTGCGTGGCCGTGTGCAGCATGTACTCGTAGTTTGAAGCACCAGTTTCAGAGCACCACATTTAGATAGCGACCGAGTTAATGTTTGCGATGTTTGCTGCGCGAAACGTTCGATAATTTTGTAAATGTTTTACAGTCAGCCCGATACCGGAACTGTCGTCTGGAAGTCAGGATAGCGTCTCGCTGATGTGTCAGCAGATTTCCCGAGGTCTCTCTCTTCTGACAAGCATCGACGACTTCGGACCGCTGCCTAACCAGAGTAGCGCGAGCTCAGTCGCCAAACAGCTCTTTATCAGCAGTTCTCCCAGCAATACTCCGGCAGGTATGCGTTTAGTTGCCCTTCGCGTAAAGCAGGGAGTTCCAACTTGTAGCATGCGAGTCGTACGCGGCATCATCCCCGCTTAGGTTCTTCCTCCACTCTTAGACTTCATCGTTATACATATCGTCGGCCTCATATGGAAACTGCCTAAGTTCATTTTTTATGAAAATTGGGTTTTCGTACGTGAGTTTTTCTACGATATGAGGGTAATAGTTCAGTCATAAGTTGTTAGGTAGCGCCACAATATCAGAATTTAAGAACTCCGTGTAAAGCAAAATAGTTTCGCTTTAAATCATTTTTTTCGTCTCCTGTAAAATTTACTTTTTTCGACTGAGGCAATTTTCATATGAGGCCGACGATATTAGTAGACACTGACGTCCCACTAACTCTACAGCTATACGCAGTAGTGGGAAGAGGACCTTGCGGTTTTCGCAGGACACTAAGTTGGAACTCTTCTTCCTTTTCTTATATTCGGTAAAAAATATCTGCAACCGCAATCTGATACAATGATGTTCCACCGTAGTGACGAGCAGTAACTCCATGGACGAAATGAAGCTGCAGAACGAGCCCAGCTTGAACAACAACAATAATAACAACAACAACAACGATAAGAACGATGATCTCAGCAACCTGAACCACGTCGGCACCACCTGGCAAGACTCCCCGTCGCCGGTTCCAACCTCGAACCATAGGTTAACGCCGATTCTGACCAAAACTTCCAACGTCAGCCCCACCCTTCCAAGAACGAACGCGGCGACGCCGAGCGTGATGAGCACTCCTATAGCTAGCACAGTAGGTGTCTTCGGCACGCCTCCGTCGGCGAGTCCAGCTTTCAGCACAGCGTCTACTTCCTCTTTGGGTAACGCGTCGACACCGGCCATCAACAGGTCACCGATCCCGAAGACCACGTCATCGACTACTAGCATCACTTCCGCCTCTCCAGCACCGTCTGGCAGTTTGGCCAACGATGCCAGCCAGATCTCGGCGGGAAATTCGATCTCCACCACGGCGGTAAGGGAATGTCGCGATCAATTCCACTACATAACTCTTCATTTCTTTCGACGAATACCTGATTTCGCATTACCGCCGTCTAGCAATCGTATACCGCATACCGTAAGCATTTTTCTGGTCGATACTTCAAAGTGGTTACAGTCAACCCTTCATGCACAATGAAATGTTGCAGAATTAACGACCGTAGTTACTCGTTGCGTGAATGTCAACTATAGTCATGCGTGTACACGGGTATAGGTTTAAACGTTGCTACTGTTCCTATAGCTGTGTGTGATCATCACTGTCTACTCCATCATTGAGCCATCAGCTTAACCCTTTGCAACTGGACATTATAGTTTGTTCTAAGAAGATTCTGAATTTCCGTGATACCTGCATCGACAGTTGATCGTTATGCGAAATAAAAATTGTCTTGATCAAAATCTGGTTTCTCTTTTAATAACAATATTGGTCCCACGCGGTCAGAGCTATTTTAAGTCGAAAATTAAACATTTCTTCCGACTTAGAAAATTTTACTGATATGAAATTGATACGATTCCTCATACAATACTTAAAGTTTACAAACTTTAGTAATTGATTAGATACCATTCGAGTGCTAAGGGTTAATAAGTTGAAAACAGTGTTCATTGATCTCTAAAATATTTACAGCGAGTTCTACCAAACGATCGCGTTTATAAAGGAATAATTCCTTCAGGATTAATCCTTTATTTAATTCCCTTAGGATCGTTTGATCGTTCAAGGATTGCTGACGTGAATGAACGGTTTCAGGTCGAACCAGTCTCGACGACATCTGCTCTGCCGAAGCCGGAACAATGGTTGGGCAGTATAACAGGTTCGGTGCCACCGCCTGTGCGGTCTCCGTTGCAAGGACAGACGAGTCCCCGACGAGCACCACCTCTGCACGCGAGGGCGTTGTCATTGGGATCGGCGGCGATGAACCAAACAAGTAGGACCGGACCGTCGGATCCGTTCGACGCTGAATGGGCGGAGATCGCAGCGAGGAATTTGAGACAAGCGAGCACCACCAATCCCTTCATCATGCCGAACGCGACGCAAGCGTTCCAGGTGCAATTGTAGCGTCAGGAGTTAATTAAAAGCGTCGCCAAGTACTTCCGTTCGGGGACATAGTGGCGATTCGCGTGTGCCCGTTTGCGCAGAGAGCCCTCACACCACTACCGAGAGTATTGCGCGCGAGGGTAGCCCGGATACGGTTCGGACGCGGATCGACAAGATCGATCATCACCGGGCTACGAGAGTAGGCGAGAGACGCGTCGATCATCTCGACCAGAGACGGTTAGTAGAAACGAGGACGACGAACCAGCACAAAAACACGTACCCGTAACGTTCTTTAGACGAGTAGATATTACGCACACAGCCTCGACGACCTCGGTTTCAATGTAAACGCGTAGAAGTGTACACGGAGAACGGAGGGACCATACCCGTGTTTGGTCACCGCTTCGCAGCACGACGATGGCCGTTGGGTCAACCCAGGGCTTGGAAACGGTTATGATAGCGGTTTCAGTACTTGAAACAGTTGTGAAGGACCGATGTCTGTAAATAACTGTTATGAATAGATTGCGGATTTTATGCATTTATGAGAAAAACGAGTAAGTGCTATTCAAAGCAGTGAAAATATTAGGAGAACTTAAAGATACTGTTGTATTATTTTCAACATGTTGAATGTGTTAAGAAAGAAGATAAATTTCTATTTCACACTAGACTGCGGTCCATTATGCATTTATAGGAAATTTCGTATCAATCAATATATGATTTCTCCTCTATTTTTTGCAATCGATGCAGATAATTTTTATTTTGCATAAAGATCCGCAATCTATTCATAACTGTTTCAATCAGGCCCGAAACGTAACAGTTTCAAACAATTATTTTTCGGGCCCGTTTCAAGCCCTGGTTCAACGCACCGTCGCTCTGACGGTCGATAACTATTACCTAAATGTCTGTCACAAGATAAGCCGCGAGACACACTGATCTCGACTATAGTTTAGGCTCCCGGAAAAATTGAAAAAAAAAGAAAATCACGGTTAACCGACGTTCTGCATGAAGACGCAAAATTAAACACCGCACCCAGAGTTAATCCGCACCACAGTGTTTCGTCGATAACTATAAAATCAATACATATACCAGAAAATAAGTACGAAAAGAAAAGAAAAAACGTGAACACATAAGAGATATAAAATGTAGCATAGTTTCGGCTTCGTGGCGAGATAACCGGGGCTTGGACACTAGCATCGATTATGTTCTCGGAATGGTTACGAGGAACCTTTCACACTAACCTTCGATTTGCAAGATAGATTGTTGTAGCTGCTTCCCCGTAATCTAAGCTTAATGATACGTACTAAAATTCATTGAATATCTTCCTGTGCTTTTTGTATGGCTAAACGAATCGATAGAGTACCATTTACGATCTCCGACTTCATTGGCGAGTAGCGAGATCCTAGAACCGATGGCGAAACCGGTATATAGTTCAGTTATTCGGGGTAAAGGTTCTTCGTGGCTGTTTCGATCAGAACAGTTTTGAACGGTTATTTTTCGGAAGAGTTTCAAGCTCCGGAGAATGAACTATTTTCCTTTCGAGACGGCCAACAGCCGTGTGAGGGGGTGCGAACGAAAATTCAGGGTGAGTCTCGTAACGTGACGACTTCAAATAACTCTTAAGTTATTTATTATACGAATCAATTTTTCAAACAAAGACTGCGTGGCTGGGAAACACACAGTGCTGCAATCTATTTTTTGTTGCTTTTCTTTTTCATCGAGATATGGGTGCCACCTTTACTTTCTTAAATGGAATGGCCAATATGTCTCGATCAAAAAGCAAAGTAACAAGGAGCAGATTACAGAACTGTATGTCCTCCTGGAAACCATGCAATATTTGTTTGAAAAAATTTCTTCTTGCAACAAATAACTGTTGTTTGAAGTCTTTATGCTACGAGACTCACCCTGTATTCTGTCGATCGTCGTCGGGTATTAGGAATTAATCGGATGAGGGAGAGGTAGGTAGACTTTCGAATAGACAAGCAAAACAACGGAGCCGATGAGCTCGTCGAAGGGTCGCGAAGGACTGTGATAGACATCGAGTCGTGGCCAGTACTTAATCGTGGCAGCGGGATCGGGCGGCGGCGGCGGCGGCGGCTGTTGTGGAATTTTTTGCTCCGGGTGACCACGCCTAGAACGACGGGATACGCCCTCCCGTCGGATTTCCTAGCCGGCAGAATACGAAACTCTACACCTAGTTAGAACATAAGCGAATTAGATATCGAAGTTGTTAGAAGTCAGTACGTTCCAAGCTATTGTTGTCTAATATCAAATCCGCGAATCGCCTTTAATCGCCGGGTCACGAGACGTCGTTTCGCTCGAGGTACCCCCAAACGCCCGCAAACTCGTGCAACTAGGACACAAACAAGGTGCTTCCGCTGAGGACTAGACGATATTCGGGAGTGACCCACGAAACACAATGTACGAAGATATTGCGTTCTTGCGTGTATTTGCTCGATGGAATATAACGAGGTTTTTCCAAGACTGTAAATAACTAGGGCGACGATGAAACATTTTTCCTCGAGGTCCGCGCACCTCTTCGAGACTACCGCGACACACTCCGTGGACCTGAGATATACAATGGCTGTGAAAAGTATTCGGGCAATCCTTTCAAAACGAATAACTTTTTTTTCAAATTGGATCAAACGGGTTTTTTTTCTGAGATCCTAGAAGGATTAATTGTGTACATCACTTACACCACTTTCATGATTATGGGCACTTATTTAAATCTAAATTCAAATTCAACTTTCAATCATTATATTTAAATCTAAACTCAAATTCAACTCTTGGCAACCCAATTTAAATCGGAATTCAGCTTTTTCCTTTAAATATCTTGAAACAAGAAATATGTATATGACTTGGACCACTTTCACAAATATGGGCACAATTGATAAAGATCACGATTTTCAAGTTTTTCGTTATTCGTTCTTCCAGGGTGGACGAACACTTTTCGCACCGACCGTAGAACGTTTCGAGACCAGTTTGTTTCGGTGTTCGAGCGAACGATCAAATTGAAGGTGCAGTTTTGTTCGCCGCGTGCACACTCGAAACTCGAGAACGAGGATCAATTGCTTCTGGGATACTTCCTCGTGTATACATATCAAATAGACGAACGACGCCGCAGCCTTTCGCGATTAACGATCAGTGCAGTTTGCGTTCCGTGTCTTCGATCGAGAACCATCTTCTGTGACGCTTTAGCGTGGCTCGAGCACCTCACTATATTCCTTCCATCAAGTACAAACTATGTTACCGATTGTTATAGTGTATATCACTTGTTAAAATTCCCTTTGACCGAGAGCGGTTCGAGGAGCCAGGACTTCCGTGGTGGGGTGGTGCCCGACGGGATCAAGAATCGAGGATAGAGGATCGAGGATCGTGGGTTAGGTTCTTCGACTCGCTGCTCTCGCTCCCAGGGACTCGAGGGCGCTTTCCACGTCCACGTAGCACTCAACTAGGGATTAATGTCGCGTCGCAAAGCTTCTACCGTTCAGTTTGACCAGCACATTCTCGGTTTCTTGAAATGAATCGACGGTCGAGCCCTTACCGTACGCATCTCTACGGATCTATGGGGAATCTCTGAAGCCTCTTGGATATTCGGTGTCTTGTAGCGAGCCGAGTGACCTTTTTCCTTCGTTCGTAAGTTCGCGCACATTTATTTTCTCGAGGAGAGACTATACAGTGAACCTTTCGCTATGTGACGCCCCAACGATTTTAATGATTTTTGCCTTTTCATGTTCGTAAAACACTTGAATATCGAAGAAAATTTATCACCTAAATTTGACGAAGGTTGTTTGCAATTACCTCGGAAACTAAAATCGACCGCCCACGAACATGCAGAGGAAAAAGTAGTTCAAAATGTTGAATTCTGACATATCCAAAAATCGTGAAAATCGGCGAGGACGTCACACATCGAAAGGTTGACCGACTATAGTGACATAGTATACGAGACCCATTTGAACGATTGAAAAATGTTTTGTCGGGTGCTAAAGGTGATCGCGTAAGCTACCACGCGCCTCGTTATCAATGCCCTTCGCCGCGGTTACATATCGACTATCGTTTGTAAATAATCGTACGGAATCGGTTACATTATCGCGACTTCTATTCCAGAAGAAACACGTCTCGCTTCATGTGCCTTAGTGTAAACGTAGGTTTAAGCCTCTCGAGCTAATGTTCGGCAAACTGGTTTTATACGGACTCGATTTGATCGTCTCCGAACCGTGAGCGCCACCTGCGAATCGGGTCCCGTGTGTTTCTTTGCGTTTCGTACTTGTGTCCGATCGGTTTCCGTGAAAAATCGATGATTAGGGTGCGTCGGCGTACGGTAAGGGTGCATTTCGGGAAAAAGGGTAGTCGCAGTTATCGGAGCAGAACGATTTCATCGCGAAACGTGAAGCAGAAGGGTACGTGTTCGATCGTCACTTTGACGACTCGCGTGTGTGCATTGTACATAACTTAGTTATTTAAATTGTAACGCAACGGTCGGGCGGTGAGTTCGAATAATAATTCAGGAGAGAAAGAGATCGAATGAACGAACGCGAGAGAGCGTGTATGCGTGCGAGTAAGCGATGGACGAGAGCGAGCGTTTCTCGATGAATCGAGAGGAGAGAGAGAGTGGAGATGTTCTTCGTTGCCGACGTTTTCTTTTTTATGTTGTAATTTGTAAGTTATCTTGTAAATAGTTCGGTAGGCGTTAAAACTCAGCACAAAAGAAACGTTGCTTCTATGTTCGACGATGGCCACTACTTCGAGGAGGGGATCGGTTGTCCGACGAATAACGGAACGCGTATCGTTTGGCGAGGCTGCACTCGATCCGAGCCGAGCCGATCCGATCCGACTCGAGTCACCTTCTGTCCGTCCCGTAAATCAGGCAGTTCCAACTTGTTCCCCTCCGGAAGTTCTACGCAGGGATGGGCACGATAGGGGCCCCTCAAATTCCTGTTTCCCCCACCAATCTCCCTTTAACGACGGATGCTGGTGAGAGACAAATGCCCACCCCTGTTCTACACAAACAACAAAGTTTAACAGTGGGAGAAGAACCTAAACGGGGAATGTGCCGCGTATTACTCGCGAGGCACAAGTTGGAACTCCCTGCCGTAAATCAAAATGGAATACCGTCGAAACGAAACTCTCTGTCGAAGCAGCGGAACGCGATCCGCGGAAACAGTGGAGAACGATTTTGCTCTCGATCGATGTACTTAAAACGAACGCGTACAGTTTGGCCGGCCTATGTGGCTCGTCCTCTTTAGCGTCGTAAACCAGGGACGAAAGAGGACACCACGGGAACATTGTAGGAAGAAAGTTGTTTTTTAGTTTTGTTGGGAATTGTAAAAATATATTAACGATCGGTCACATCGCGTCTCGGTCCGCCAAACTGTGCCGCGTCCGACATTTTTCTTTTGGTGTACTCCGGATGTCGTGGACATCGCGAAGCTTCGCTCATATAGAGAACTACGGGGAAGGAGGGAAACGGAGTCGAGTGTACAAAATACAACGCAGTGATTCTTTATTATAACACTATCGCCTAAGTACTTACTTGTTTTTTTTTCTTTCTGTCGTCTTCTTTTTATACATCCTTTTTTTTGTATCTCGATGTACTTATTCATTATTCGAGCAGATCCGCTTTCGTTAGAATCGAATTCAGAAACCGGGAGAGAGAGAGAGAGAGAGAGAGAGAGAGATCAAAGGGAAAAGGAGAGAAGCATATCCTGTCTGGTTTCCGTTTCTCATGGAGCTGAAAGTAATCAAAATAATTAGTCGATTTTCGAGATTGAGGATAATTCGGTTCCGATGCGAGGAGAATTGGTATCCGTGCTAGAGACATTCCAGTGTCTCGTTCGAACGAAAGAGACTAGAGAGCATTTAGGATTCGTTTTCACTCGGAGGTACACGCAGGGACACTGGAATAGAAGATGTGGGTGCACCGCGTGCCAAATTGAAACGTACAACCGCGTTGCCTGCAAATTTCGACAGTATATCGTGCACGCTTCCGTGGTTGTGTTGTATATAGTGTCGCCGATCGATTCCTAGATCAATGTACGACTGCGTGTATATTACGTGAAAGTATCCCTATTCGTTTTACAATGTATCTGCCTCTGTAAAGATACAATTTATTATAATATCTGTTGTGATTACCAAACTGTCCTCCTCGTTCTTCTTCACCCTGCCAATCCCATCGACGAACATCTAAAACGTACAGCGTGTATCAGAAGTAATTTTACATCAATTCCACACCTTCCACTCATCCAGAAGAGAAAAAGTTTGAAAGGAGCCATATGATCTAAGCCAGATCGCTTACAGAGGTTCACCCCTAGAACGGATGACCATTATTTTTTATACACCCTGTATACATGTACATCATTTTGTTTCGAATTTGTAAATGATAGCAGAAACAAATTTCATTGAAATTAACGTCGATTGCGAACACGTTCAAGTCGCAGCAGATAACCTTACACGATCTATCGAAATCTGCTGTTTCCGTCAAAATTTTCAGCGATAAGAATCAGTCGAAAAATTGCCGTTAAACTTAGAAAAATAACGATGAACAACGCAATAGCAAGATTCCCTCCGAGCGTGGCTTCCAACTGTTCCCCGAGGCTCGTCTGCGATCCAGGATGTCCGAAGTGTTTAAATATCCGGCCACCTGCTACCGGCTCTTCCTCCGTTCGCTTCCAACTCACCTACACTTGCGACAAGTAAATAACGATTACTTGGAATCGCGAGGAAACTATTAACACGCAGTTTTTAACAGCGCGACATATTCGCCGTGCTATTACCCGCGCCCGATAAATTGCCCTCCGCCAGAACCTCCGCGGAGAATGAAAAGAGTTTGTTGTCTGAAATGGATCGATTGCTGTGGCAAACCTGTATCCGAATACTTTTCGTGACCCGGTCTTCTGGTATTTATATATCACAATATACGCTCGAATTCATTTCTGCCAATTTCCGCGAATCCCGTTCGATCCCTATGGGGGTGGAAAGTCAGGGGTGGTTGAACGAATAGAAAACGAACGTGGAGAAGTTTGTCGGATTTGAAAACAGAGGAAAAGTAATTGATTCGCAGAGAAGTTCGAGGTGTATTGGTTTGCAGAATTTTGGCAGAATGCGATTAGAAAATTTTTTAGAGATTCTTTCCCCTGTATCTGAATATTTTATATCTCAATATACACTGGAACTAATTTCTGCCAATAGGAATATTTAATCATGCTGTTTATGGGGGTAGAAAGTCAGGGGTGGTTGAACGAATAGAAACCGAACGTGAAGTTTGTCGGATTTGAAAACAGAGGAAAGGTAATTGATTCGTAGAGAAGTTCGAGGTGCATTGAGTGCAGAATTTTGGCAGAATGCGTCTAGAAAATTCTTAGAGATTTTTTCCGTGTAGTTACTTAGCATAATGACTCAAAAATTATTTTTGCAATATGGTCTGCAGTCCCCAGTGCAAGTAAAATCGCGGTGGTAGAATGGCTTATTGTCCTCCTGTGGTGTGCAAAAGGCGGATTAGTACCGTGCCGCCGCCATGTTGCCACGGTCCTAAGCCTGGCCCCTATGTCTGGCCGTCGGATGGTTGTCCACCTCCGCAAGCGTGTCTGCCTCCCAAGTGTTGCTGCCCTCCACCCCCGTGTCCACCTTTGGTACGTGTTTAATTATTTGTAAATCAACATCGAACTCGACAGAAGCATTCGCTCGTTGAAATAATAAGGAGAATGTTTTTTCCAGATATGCAGACCACGACCACCGCCACCTCCACGACCAAGACCCGTTTGCATGCCCGAAATCCAGCTGCCACCTCCAGCAGTGCCGATTCGGTGTCCGACCGCTAAGATAAAACCGCCGGCGTCTCGCGTGCAATTCTGCATTCGCAACGAATGTGGCTGCTGCACCTACGCCCCTTGCTACTTCTCCGATCGCCCGGAGTGTTATTCGCAGTGCTGTTGAACCTCTATTGTTCCTTGATTCTTTTAAACCAACTAAAAATTAAGAGTGTCCGAGTTCTAGAAAAATTGCAAATGTTGAATCTCTATTGTATCTTGATTCTATTAAACTAACTAAAAATCGAGGGTGTCCGATTGAATCTCTATTGTTCCTTGATTCTTTTAAACCAACGAAAAATCGAGTGTTCGAGTTCTAGAAAATTTGCAAACGTTGAATCTCATTGTTACTTGATTCTTCTGAACCGACTAAACATCGAGAGTGCCCGAGTTCTAGAAAAATTGCAAAAGTTGAATCTCTATCTTCTAAACCGACTAAAAATCAAGAGTTCTATAAAATTTGCAAATAGATCAAACTTGCTGTGTACGGTACAAAATGTTCCGAGAACCGACGAGATAGTTTTGTTTTCGCGAAAACGCGCTCGAGCAGCGTCGCCGCTTTCCTCGTCGTTACAATAAGCAATACATCCGAGGACGTTGTAACGACCATGTCGACGAACGCCGAGGATTGCAGATTATCCAACAGCCGCTGACTCGCTTTGCTGCCTTTTGTGGTCGGATTATTGCAGGTCGTATCCTCGGCGCTGGCTCGTTGTTGTTTGAACCATTCGAGTCACTGAAAATACGGGGCAATAAAGCCACTCCCGTTATCAGGGCAACCTGGTGATTAAAAACCCGCCTTTATCGTTTATTCTGCCGGCTCCGGTACATTCGATCAGAATATTATTTCACGTTTCGTTTTATTGGCTCGCCACTTATACCGACGCGACGCGCGACGTCCCCCTTCATCGATTCAAACTTCTACGCGGCTCATGATTTTAATAGCGATCGCGCTTTTTTCAGGATCCCGTAAAAGCCGGACGCTATAACTTTTTGAAT
Organism: Lasioglossum marginatum; assembly: GCA_028455795.1. Classification (NCBI taxonomy): domain Eukaryota; kingdom Metazoa; phylum Arthropoda; class Insecta; order Hymenoptera; family Halictidae; genus Lasioglossum; species Lasioglossum marginatum. The sequence goes on from CM052276.1 coordinate 5,158,409, forward strand.
ATTTTTGACACGTCCATCGGCAGTGCATTTTCAGTTGAAACGTATTCGGACATCGATGAGCGATTCTAAAGTTGCTCGACGCCGATTAAATATCGCGGAATTCGCGCTCACCGACGCGACACAGATTTCTCTGAATTTTTCATTCAATTACTCGTGAACAATGGCCATCGAGAATCCCATGGAACGCGAGGAGAAGAGGAAGGAAGGACATCATCGGCAACCGAATGGGAAAATCCTCGGTATCTGGTCATTGTCTCGTCTGCGTACACGAAGACCAAGGAACGCGCCGCGCCCTCGTGTTTTGTATCTAGTTACGTCCATCTTCCTTGCCCGGCTGATATTATACGGATTACATTATTCATGCCACCCTTTATCCGAACCGTTCTTCGACGAGAAGCAGCACGATAGGAGGAACAATCGAGTGCACGGGACGGGGACAAAAGGAGAGACGACGCCTTCGACGATTTAACGAAGCAATTTAAGCGTCTGAGTTGCTTGTTCCGTGCGTTAAAAAAGAGTCGGAGACCTCGGCTACCAAGCAAGGTCGCAATAATGGAGACGCTGCCGCTCATCGACTACACCTCGTGGCAGAATGTTTCCGATCGGAGGCATTGAAACGGATTTTAGAGAAAACATTCACAATTTAGAAGTATAAAATATTACTTTACGGGGTTAAAACTGATGGGAAATGAAAAGGGACTTATTAAGGAATGAAAAACAACAAAATAACATAAGCGTCCATTTCTTATAACAAAGAAACGAGAAAATAAACAAAATGTTACACGGAAGAAAGTTACCGATTAATACAACTGCTGGAAGAAAGTTTCCGATTCGATTTACACTGTCCAACACCAAATTTGTTCAACAATTACTGTTGGGCGATTCTTATAGAGTTTTTTGCGCTGATTCCGAATCTGTCCTTAATTTTTTCCCTAGACGCACAGTTTTTGAGAAACATGATTTTGAAAAAGAAACATATTTTTCAACTTTAGACAAATATTGTGATGTTATTATAAAAGATATTGAATTGTTCTTTGCAGCAAAAGATTCTGCAGACTTTCCCGAATACAGTGATATCCAATATTAATACATTATGAATGTTTAAACATGTTTAAACAATCGTTAAAGATGGACAATCACCACTTTCGCACCAATTTGTGCGGATATTTTTCAGTTAATCTTAAAAGATAAGGGCCCAGCGAAAAATCGAACTATATCACGCTATAGAGCAGACTTTTATCTTGAGAAACCACCCTTTTGAAGTCAGCAACGTCGACGTTTTTTTCGAACCACGAAGCAAAATATCTTCGCCCGACATGAGTTGCTGCCAGATACGACGAAATACGGCGCGGCACTGGCGGGAACTCATGTCGGGCGAAGATATTTTGCTTCCTGGTTCGAAAAAAACGTTAATAAGTATTCGTTAATAAGCCCCTTTTCATTTCCCATCAGTTTTAACCCCGTAAAGTAATATTTTATACTTCTAAATTGTGAATGTTTTCTCTAAAATCCGTTTCAATGCCTCCGATCGGAAACATTTTGCCACGGGGTGTATAGTCCGATTATTTCCTTTATTTCTTTTCTTCGCATTCTACTATTGCCAACGTTACCATTACCTTAGACATCAAGACCCTCCAAAATTAGTAAAGTCTCCCGTACTTTGAAACTTCTACAGATTCTTCCAAAGAGAAAATGCGATCGCGACCGCGCCATTATGCTCTCCGCTTCCTATTCGCCTGAGATCATCGTTGTTCTAGTTCTAATAACGCAGAGTGCTCATCATGCTCGGTCGAGTCGGAGAAATGAGCAAACGGACGCTGTAATGGATGCACGTGTCACGCGAGCAAGAAGCCAAACGATGTTCCGAGGACCAAAATTTTCGTTCGACCTTGCGAAATTGTTGAAAACATCCGGTCTCTCTATACCCTCCACGTCGTGCTCTCTTTTTCTCTCGACGCTCTAAACTCCCGCGAGACTGTGATCATTTTCCAGGTCTTCTCCAGCTTCCGGCAACAATTTCGCATTATTTTTATCGCGTTCCTCTCATTACTTTATGCAAATTTCCCTGGAAGAATATCAGGAGACTAGTGTATCGTATTCGACTGAAATTTTATTCGACGAGGTTCACGATACGACGCGACAATCAACGTTGTAAGGAGAAATTCCTAGTGAAGAGGATACTAGGATCTATGGATAATTGATCGGATCTGATCGTTTTTCATAATTCGCTCGACCAAAATCACCGGGCCCGATTTGGCATACGTAGCGCTTTATTATGCAAAGTGCGGGCGCTTTAGAGGATAACGAGCGATAAGCAGGCGATCCAGAACGGAACCGAGATTCACACCTTGCCGGTGCCGTGACATAGGTTTACTTCTTTTTTATACCATGAACGATTGGATGGCAGGGTTTCCCGGCTGTTATACCGTGTAGCTTATCTCGAGGATGGCCGAAGGATAAATCTGATCTTATTAAAAAACGGCTCGAAATTCTTGCAGTCTCCGGAATGCCGATAACATGTCTAGAGTACTCTAGAGTAGTCGACGAGTTTCAGAAACTCGGTTTGATTCGATGCTCTTTAGCATCGGGAAGGGTTCGTTCGCAAACGCGCCGCGCCGCAGCGGATCGCACGCATTGAATTTGAACGCTCTCACGGCGACGAATGGGATCTCTTAACTTGAGAAATGAGACTAACAACTTTCGCCCCGAGTGTACTGAATTTAACGGGTTCGCTCCTTCAAGAGCAACTTTCGCGGAAACTCCGTGGAAACTCTCCCCGCGACGACGTCAGGAATTCGTTGTTTCTGACTACGAGTCACAAAAGCTTTGCATAAATGCCAGCCAGCCAACCTCCGAGCCCTCCGAGCCGCTCCGTCTTCTTTGTTCTTCCATTAACTGGCTTTTAAAAAGCTGTCGGCGAGAATGCGCGATCCACGCGCTTTTTTCCCCAGCGCGGTCGATTTATGCGATCGCCGCTTTAAACCGACGCACAGAAATTCTAGACGCTGGAAAGACGGTTTTGACCACCGCGAGTAATCAGGCATCGTTACTTCGTATTTTTATAGCATTGCGATAATATAGTAATAATAGAATGATGCTATAAAATAGTCCTGTCAGCTTTTCAATTGTCACCACGATTTTTTAACAAAAGTTAATCGATACTCAGTCATCTATAAATCCCAATAGAAAAATTTACAAAATATTTTTTCTTTAATAAAAATTATGGTTGCCTTAATTTTTTAAATACCACCGAGTATTTTTTATTACATATTGTTCCAGCTGATGTCAAGACGAATCCAAGGACCTACTCCACTAAAAATTATTTTTTTATACCATTATTCAAAATAGTGTTTAGACTATTAAATATGTTGGCATCTAATCAATCGAAAAAGATGATATAGAATGGAATTAAAGTGGAACGGAATGGAGTTGAAATAGCTTCGAGAGCAAAGGGTTAAAATAATGCTAAAACAGTTTTGTGCAGGCAGCACGGTCGTTTCGACTGCTGCGACGATTAGTTACAAAACTGATAACGCGTTGATACAGCGCACCGCAGAGCTTCACCCGAGGGGAAGAGGAATGGAGGGCAGGGTGTTCTCGTGTTTCGACAGCTAGAAACTTCGTTCCGCAACGTGTCAGATAATTATGAAAGTAAACCGAGGGGTGTTTACCGGGCTGATATACCAAGTACCCGTTCCGTCGGAAAATCCTTGGAGAAACTTTCGAAAATTTCGCTGCGGCGAGGGGCAGATTTCCGCGAAATTTTCGTTTAATGAACAGCCACGCTTGAAACAAAATACACGAGGGGCTTTGCAGCTAGTTCTTGATTGAATTGTAAGCTGAGACTCGTAAGCTCGTATGCAGCGGCCTACAATTATCCTCCAGACACAGCTGCCCGGACGCGTTTACACGTATATGTTTTGATCATTATCTACGCCCGGCGATATTACGCTCGTCTAATTACTGTCGAGAAACGGACGTCAATTATAACGGGCTTATTTTCCTGGAGCAATTTACATCGCGCTGTCTGTCCGACGAAGCTACCTAGCCTCGCGGAAATTGATATTTTTTGTATGGCTACATTTATTTTAATGCCTAAATATTGGATAGAAACGAATCAAATTTTATTTCATCTAAAAAGAAAGGCGTAACATTCGTATTTTTTAGACTTTGTTTAGAATCTCTATCGCGAGTTTCGTTAACACGTTGACTGCCATATCAAAAATGATACAGACTAGTTGGGTCCAGTAATCCGCGTATCATTTTGTATACACGAACAATAACTTCGTTTTAGGCGTGTATATGCTACCAGGCCACGTTTAGAATAGGTTTCTTATGGCGGGATGGTTGGTATGGCATAGAGTAACACACATAGCAACTTAGCCGAAATTTTTTTTAAAATATAAAAGAAATACAATGTTATTAAAGAAAATTGATTTTAAAAGAATAGTGTCGCCCGAGGGACCTTTTTCAAAAATATCCGCGGCAGTCAACGTGCTGAAATACGGCAAGGGATTAAGACAGAATATTTCAACAAGCTTCCAAAAACAGAGGAAACATGTATTAGGTTCTCCCATAAATCGTGTCGTTTCTTATCGAATTTCATGTATATGAACCATCCATATTTTGCAGCCGCTTCCAGTAGCCCGCCTCCTTTCGAAAAGTTGATCGATAGATGGGAGGGTGAGAACGATCGTCGATGTATCGACGAAGTAAGCGAGTATAAGTATTAATATTTTATATTGAAATGTTGCGTGGCAATTTATGGGATGACCTAGTACGTCCGACGCTAAATAACGACACCGAATTTACATACGCGTCTCGACTTTATTTTGCATCGGATCGGGAACATGTTGAGCGTGGAGTGTAGTTGTATCGGTTGCAGGCGAATTGGTAGCCCCGAGACATACCTTGTCGCATGATTGGGGCTCCGTCGCGGGAAAGACGGTTCCAGGGAAAAGATTCTTCTCGTCATTGGTTGAAAGAAGCATTGATATTCGCGTGGTATGCCTTGCGGTATCGCAGCGAGGCGGGACGAAAAAGGAAGACGAAGGGTGCGCAAAGGAATGCAAATGAGTTCACGCTGGGCCGGACGGGGACATGAAAGAAGGTGACTAAGTGAAAGCGTTATAGATAGAATGATCTGCATTCCTGCTGATAAAATCTTTCAATTGATACCCTCGAACGTGACTCTCCTCCTTTCCATTCCGATTGTAACTGCCGGCCCCGGCTACGGGGTTTAATCTCCTGTCCCGGACCCGTTCCCCTGATTTTTGCGGCTCCAAGAAATAATTATGAAAGTGGACCGAATAGAAATTTGAACATTATTTTAAACTATGACTTAAGACCAGTTTCACAATTATGTGGGCACATATTTAAATTTAAATTTAAATTCAACTTTTCCAAATTCACTTTCTATTCGCCGTTACCATTTACAATAAAGTTTATTTTGAATTGATCTGTCTCACTAGGCTTGGTCATTTAATTAGAGTCTTTCATAATTATGTGCACAAATATTTGGATTGTAGACCGATCGGTGGACCCGTCCGCATCGAACGAGTATAATCGCGTGTATACTCGCGGGACTAATTGAAAAATGTTTTTATTTATGATTCGATATGCGCTGCGTCGTCGATGGACGGGAAATGATGATCGAACACGGGATAAAAATATTATACGTCACGCGCATACGCCTGACGGTGCATACGGTTTAAGGGAGTCCTCAATTTTTCACACGCCTCGCCATGACGGATCGCGGAAGCGAAAATGTGCTACGCAGCACGTCCTTTGTACGCTTGTCAATTACTGCCTCCCCCAATGTATTTCGATATTCTGTCGAGTGTCTACGGGCAACCGGTGAAAAAGAAGAATGCCTCGGAATTGGAAATTTAATTATGAATGATACGATCGCATATATCGAATATCGAGTATCGTTCTTGGATATCGAATGTCGTTCGTCCGCGAAGTACATATAGAGGGGTAGATACCTGGCCCACCACCACCGCGACCACCGTCATGAAAATATAGTATATCTAACCAGAGAAAATGCGTTCCGTTCGGTCGGTTCGCAAATATTCGGAACAGATTTCGCGGCCGATTTACTTGAAAGTCGGGCGGGATTCGCACGGGCGAGGATCGCGGGTCAAACACTTAGCGAAATCGAAAATCCTGCTTGGATTAAGCACTCTGCGATTATTGTTCTGGACAATACTTGCTCGGCGGAGGAAGGTATGTGGCTCGGAACGGTATCTTGTGTAGCTCGCCGGATTATTATGGTATAGAGAATCGGTGGAGAGGCAACTGTTGTTCGATGACCGGTTGGCCAATAACGCGTGGTCCCAGAGCTTCGACAGGATATCTTTTCCTTCCATGGAGGAAACGCTGCTCCTCTTGGTAATTGATCGAGTTTTATCTGTTTTCGTTAAGGTATACTCGACCAGCGTCCTCGATGGGTTCTGCACTCGGCGCGGGCATTGTAGGTCAGCGCATCCATCGCCGATATTATTTCTAAGGACGATATTACTCCGCGAACATTCTTTCGATTTATTTTCGAGACTGTTCTCCTCACTGGGTACAACCTCCGATGAGAGATTGAACGAGACCTCCGATCGAACCGTCTTCCCAGGCTTCCATAAGTGCAGCCTCGATCTCTTCGGACAACGACGCGCCATTCGATCGCACGAGACTTTCGACTGTTCAGCCTCAAACTAAAAGATACATTAATATTCGTCGGAGATGCAAGATTCGCCGTTAAACGATAACGGAGGCGTCTTCTCCTCCCCGACGGGGGAAAAGAAATTCGCGAAGACTGTTACGAGAAGGAAATGAGACGAGCTCGAAGCAGAATCCACCTCTGAATTTCCCGGTGCTTTATTTATCACATTTATGATTCGCGCGATGAATACGCCCGAAGGAAATAAAATTGATTGCCCTCACGAACTCCGCCGGCTCTTGATTTCAGAATTCTCATTTCTCTCTCGCACTTTCTTCTCCTCGTAATCTCGCACTCTCTTTCGCACCGTACCTCGTTTACATCGTCGATGCCGTCTTTAAGGAAGATAGATCCTTCGGAGAAAGACTTCGTTGCGCGAGACTCTTCCGTGAATCCCAATTTTTCTTTATTACAAGCCCCGACGTATCTTAACGACAGCGGGACTCCCGTCCCGGGAACGTTGTTCTACGCACAGATTTTTCCAGAGAACGTGAAACAGAGAGGAAAAACTCTTCAGTGATAGGTGCGGCGAGGGTTAAAAGTTTCAACTCTTACCCGACGCTTGAAGTTAGCAACATTTTCCTCGCGAGGATCGAATCCATCTAAACTCAATATTTGGTCTCGCGTGTCTCCACATGACCACAGGGAATGTAAACTGTCGACGACATCGTCCTCGAAGGCAAACGTCGAGTGTTTACGGTTGTCAACTAAAGGCGCGTATTTTAAACCCTCCACAGGTGACGTCGGCGGAGCAGAGAGTTCCGTCGTTTCGACCTATTCGTTATAAACAGAGAGATGTTCTAGTTGGCGCGAGGCATAGCTTTCGAGAAAACTCACGGAGAAGAATATCTGATCGTACAGAACGCAGCGCGGAGCGTCGTCGAATTCAACGTCCAATTTCCAGGTCATCGTAAATTCCCGCGAAAGAATAGTTTGACGCGCGTCTCACGGCGTCGAACGTAATCAGAATCGTTCAATCGCAACGATTAATCTCTGTTTTCCTCCTTGGGGGAGGGGGAGAAGAAAAAAAAAGAAACGCCTGATGGATTAATAGCGTCGAACGCCGCGCAATTACAATTTTCTCGGGGAAATATTTGCCCGTGAACGCAGCTGGGGGTGCATGCAACCGACTTCAGGACACGTTTGCCGTCAAAAAGGAATATCGAGCGGTACAACCAACTCCCCTCTCTCTCCATGCGGAAGAGAAACGAACCTTTATCGAACAGTGGACGAGCGTTTTGAATCTGAGCTGTAATTTTTTTGTGCACCGAACGACAGGTTAATTAATCTCTGGCTGGCTCGGACGTCCGTTCGCTACCTGCAACGACCCCTTTTCATCCTGTAAAATCGTAATAACGGTCTCGGGCTATTTCCGCGGCGGTTTCAAGAACCTCCGATGGACGGCTTGCTCAAACATTCCCAAAAAACAGACATTCGAATCGAGAAAAGTTGGTTTTATTTCCAGATTTTCTCTTTCGAAATAAAATTGGATTTCCCTGTTATCGATATTCTTACGCAAAATTTTGAAGTCGACTTCTTTCCGACTTTTCGGGCCAAATACCCTACTGTGAACAACACAAATCGTCATTTTATTCGCGGAAGTTACAAAGGACAAAGGATATCCGATCGTTACAGACGCACAGAAAATCGTGGCGCGAGGGGTTAATTAACGTTTGCGTCTGGAAAATTTAAATAGCCTGTCATTTTGCGTAACGGCGGGATAGCGGTCGAAAAAACCGCGAATTACTCAAACATTCCCAACAAACACAAAATTTGAACGGAGAAAACCTGGTTTCATTTCGAGATTATTTCCTCCGAAATAAAATTCTATTTCCACGTTATCGATGTTCTTAGGCAAAATTTTGAAATCGACTTCATTCCGGCTTTTCGGGCCAAATACTTTTCACTGTGCATTGATGAAAACGTGGGAACGCGAACAATAGAAATCGCCGTTTTATTCGCGGGAAGTTATAAACGACAAAGGAGCTCTGATCGCTGCAGACGCAAAGAAAATCGTAGCGCGAGGGGTTAATTAACGTTTGCGTCTGAGAAATTTGAATAGTCTGTCATTTTGCGTAACGGCGGGATAGCGGTCGAAAAAAAAAGCGCGCGAATTACATGGTACTTGACAATACACTGCAGCTCGTACAGGGACAATTCCAAGACTCCGAATTTCCATATATACTCGTGCATGCGAAAGAAGCGCGAATACTTTGAAAACATAATTCGAGGATACTCGACGCAAAATATACGGTCATTGTGGTGTAACGCTTGGCTATACGCTCTCTCTCTCTCTTTCTCTGATGTATTCGGCGGAGGCGGAGTCGCGCGAAGTAGATTACAAAGGATTATTTTCAACGTTAAATGAATTCACCGGCGACGGCGACGGTAGGGGCCACTCCGTTGAAACGTACTAATGGATACGGGGTGGCCATCACACTCCGAATGAATACAGAATGTATTGTCCGCCAATCATAAAAGAATTTCATATGGGAGAGCCGAATCTGCTTCGTTATTCTATCCAATGGCGCACCGAACGGTGAATTAATTAAATTACCCGAGTCACGCGGGGCTCGTTTTCGAATCGAGTCTAGCTTATGATTCAACGCGAATGCGACGAATCGCGATCATATTTTGAACATTGAGTGGCTTGGTGCAAGGAGCGACGGCAATTAAAAAATTTCGAGGTACACTTATACATGATTTTTGTACAAAAATGAGTCGAAATTAAAAGACGCAAGCACGTGCTCGGTTCGCCTATTGGTTAATCCACCACTGCGAACGTCGATGGCGCATAAACGGAGAGGTTAAAGGAATGAAACGTTTGCTCCGCGTTCATTTTACGCGATGATTACTTTGGCGACGGAAAGGTGGCCAGAGGACGAGCTGAATATTTTCTTTGGCAAAATGGATCGAGTTATTAATGATAAACGGTGCGGAAGGAAAAAGGGCAGAGCTGAGGTCTGCTCGTTTCTGGTTTCGATACGGTACGCTAACGAGCAAGACGCTCCCCGGACGGTACACGCGTTATGTTAGCACGAGAATCATTAATGTAGTCCTCGGAGCAAAGGGAATCGGAAAACGCGCGTGCGGAGCGCAAGGAAGAGCGCGTTGCGAGGCGGTCCGCAGCCAATGAACAATCGAATTATCAGGCTGTTGCGAGCGGAACGAGAACAATTTTTTTCTGGTTCGTTTTCCTCTTCTGCACGCCCGAGGCTCGTGAAAGTTTCAGTACACGCATGCAACTCTTTCGCGTCTGCCCACAAGCCCACGAGCCTCGTCGACCTCGCCGGTCTCCGCAGCCACCCACAACCGCGGTCGCGGATCACGGTTTTACCGAAAAACTACGAAACACAACTTCATTAATCTAACAAGGTAAATTCGTTGAACATATTTCTCGGTTCGCGCGGAGCGGCGCTACGGCCCTGTCTTTCAGCGATGCGCTTTTCAACTTTCATCAGAGATTTCGATGGTTAATTAACGGGCTGTAACGCGAAAAATGGGCTCACTGCAATTTTGTATATTCAACCGGCTACATACATCCCGAATTCTCTTTGCCCGTGTGCCAAAAAATTTATGTAGCCCGGGAAACCGGCAAATATTGATCTTCGGATACAAAGTAACATTCGTAATTAAAAAATAAATTGAATTTCCTCTGACGCGCGATGAACAAAATCCTCTTATTCCGCGAAGGAGAGAGCCGAATGTTTTTTCGTTTGCCAGGAAATCCTGTTGAATTTTTGATTCTACCTGTGCCGTCGACGTTATTATCTCGCCTGATGTTACCGGATCGTTGCCGTACACGCGAGCTTATCGAATACACGCGGGCCGTTCGAATCGACGTAAGTATTCCCGAATAACCCGGCCAGGATTTACACGACAACTCCGTAATCGGAAATTCGATTTCCGTGATCCGACGAAAATTGAAACAGAATCCTTCGCGTGAGCCCTGTGTAAAAGGTTATGACATGTCGTTCCACTGTACGCACGCGTTCGCCCAGCTACAACCTTAAGAATTACGGGCTCGTCGTATTTCTTCCCTTATTGATAATGGCGCGCGGAACAAACTCTCGAGTCGAAAACTCTTCTGTATCGCTCGGAGTATTGCGATCGGTGTATAGAGCACTATCGTTTTTTTCTTTTTTTTATTAAGCTATGAAACCCCACATGGGATTATTAGCAACATGCACATGGTTGGAGCACTATCATTCATGTTATTTTAATTCGACAGAATGTAGGAATTTTCTGCGGCGATATACTATCCGGGAGTATTCCGCGAAATGTTCGCAGTATTTGCGAGGTCCTATAGAAAAATATTTGCGAGAGAAGCACGGATTCGGAAATTCGCGCAATTTCATTTGGAATCCGCTTTCAAAGGAGGAAATGTTGGTATTTAGGAGATTCATCGACGGACCGTCTAAATTCTAAAGGACCAGATGATTAAAACGGAAATTTTTAATCGGATCCCGTTGCACAGCGTAATTTCTACCCTTCTTTATTATCTATTCGAAGCAGAGGTTCCAGGATCCACGCCGGCCCGTGGGCATGGGCACGAGGTATACTTTTTGCTTATAACAGGGCACGCTTAATCCCTCGAAACGACTCAATTTCGTTGTGCCACGAACCGCGGCTAAAACCGCTCGATACGGGGCGAGAAGTGGGGTAAACCCTTCGATTCCATATAGGATGGAAGGATCCCTCCTGAAATATCGGGAATAGCAGTATCTACGATCCATTGTTTCGACGTAAAAAGGTCGTAGCGCGGCGGGAACAATGGGAACAAACCGATCCCTGCCCGCGGCTTATCTCCTCCGGTTTTCGGCGTGCTTTTCACGGAGGTAAGCTCCGCCAATAAGCTCGACCGCAGCAAATATATCGACGTTAAATTTCACTGTGTTTGTCGAGAAATATACCGCGTACCCGCGAATAGTACGTACCTTGTTCTACTGTATCGTCGCGATCACCAACCATTTATCCATCCCCCGTGCGGGATCAACGTTCTCCGCAAAAAATTCGAACCGGTGAAACACTTTATGGAAATATTAGCTGGCGGACGGAATATCCGCGAATTCCAAATACGGCCATCCGTTTGTCCAAAGTTCTTTTTCAAACTCTCCCGTCGATCTATTAAGTCGTTCGAAAAGTGATTTCTTTTTTCAAGGGAAAATGAAAATGTCGCATTGAGTTGGTCGCATGACTTTTTACGATTTCATTTAAAATGCAATTTGCACCGCATAAAAAATGTTGAAGGAAGCGAAAAAATGGTAATCTGATGTACATCCTCTCCTGAAACAATATTTTCATTCGTGCACTGCATTTTTACCCTTGCGGTAATCAAAAAGCAGAAGCTGATGGAAATGCGTACTTTGATTTTGGGAACAGGTGGATGAAAATATTCGTTTCCGAACTGTTTCGTCGAAGACGCAGGGGCGTCTGAGCAGCGGATGACGAGCATTTAGGCGCGCGTCCCTTCGATGCCGGTGCCAGCAGTTTGACCAACGAGACCCGCATTCCCGGGGATCCCGCGGTATTTCTCAATCTCCGAGAATCCGGAACCGTCCGAATGATTTAATCCACTCGGGCCTTGAGTACGGAAGTTATTCGCAAAAATGTTCGGGCTCGAAAATGGCTCGACGATTTACCATTGGCTAGGTGTAATAATAAGCGTGGCGCAGATGTGCACAAAAGCTGTTCAAATATTTGTCGAAGTTTGTCGTGCACTCGAGACATCTTCCCGTCTCGAAGGAAATAAATACTTGAGCTACGGTATAGCTGCTGACGCGGCATTCACCGCAATTCTCTGTGCGCTAAAATTTTCAACGGTTGCTCTCTTACACGGGGGGTTACATTCCCGGTGAAATTTTTCGCGGAGAATATTAATACATTGTTTGTATTGTATAGAGTCTGTTAGGTGGTTACGTTTAAACGGCGTACGACAACTTAGTAACCACGTGCTAAACTCCAATGTAAGTAAGTAACCGATTCGTTTTTCTTACTACTAGTATACTTGTATAACGAATAAATATATTGTAGTGTATAGTGAACGCCGCCACCATAATTACTTAGATATACAACAGTATAGTATCGTGTTCGATTTTCCGGAAACACGACCGTCCGAGGTTGTTGTGGACATTTTTTCGGAATTTCACGTCGATACATATTTCACCTGTTGGAGAGCCGCTCCCGTAAACATCGGCGTAAGGTTTTAAGACCGGCACTGACTCAAATTCCGAGCTGCGAGCTCGCAGCACGTAGCGCAATATGCGGCAAAGTGGGCCCCTAGTTAAACGAGTTGCTGTGTAAAGTGTCTGAACGAGAAAAGTGGTCAATGGTTCTGAAACCGGGGGTGGTAAACGCGTCGTTGGAATTCATCGACACGGAGATCACGTTGTTCCAAGCAAATTTCCCGTGAAAACCTGCAGCATCAGTTTCCCCCAGCTTTTCATCCACCTTTTAGAAAACAGAAGCCATACAATTTACACGCCGCTGACCTTTCCTGGATCCAACGAAATTAGTATTGTTCCGCTTTCTCTCTCTCTCTCTCTCTCCCTCTCGCCAGAACTATCGAGTTCCCGAACAATTTCGAAAATATTTTCACCGCCGCAGCGAAACAGGGAAGAAGAAAAAACGTTTCGAAAGTTCGCTCCAATTTCTGTACACGCGAATCATGTTTCCCCGGTGTTCCGGGTTGTACGTAGTTTCTCCGTTGAACGACTAATTGCCGAATGGAATCGCGAGCAAGATACGTGATAAATTAGCAGAGCACACGAAAGCTCCAGTTGACGGCCATTTGCATCCGACTTTAATATTCTTGGTTGTTTTCGTTTTCTGTTTGACGAGGCGAGGGATCCGTCGCGTGGGTGTGTGGGTGGCCGACGCACACCACTCACACCACACACGCGGGGGACGGTCGCGTGAGTTCGAGTTGCTTTGTAATCGCTAATGACACACCAACTCGGCGTATTGCATTAAAATGTACACGTAACCGCACTGTAAGCGGCTTACAATACGCGGCGCGACGCGCTCCATATTTAGTCAGTGCCTAGTACCGTGTGACCACAGCCTAATAAAGTCGAAACTGTAAGAGGATCATCGTCCGACCGCGAAAGGGGTAACCTAAGCGTTCGTAATATCCCACCAGATTGAACAATACATTACCATCCGCATGTTCGGGCAACTCGTGCGGTCCACATGCATGGTTTCCACTCCCGCCCCCGTCCCCGTCTCCGTTCCCCGCCCCCCTCCTCTTCGCATGCCTATTTTCCGCATTGACGGACGTCCCTGCCCAAAATGGAAGAAATTACGGTCGCGATATCATGCCCCTTCGTAAAATATACCAGCGAGCAATCCGATCTTAACGTTGAAAATACCATAATATTTCGTAGTTGGATGAAAGTCAATTGCAATTTTAATAAACGCGCTACAGCGTATACGGTAAATTAAAGTTCGGTCGCTTCGGTCGCCCGACAGTCTTGTCTGACCACAGCCAACAGTCGCGCTACTTGCCTGATCAAACTGTGGGACACTCTCCTCGTCTGATATGAAAAAGATTTAAGCACAAAATAATTGAAAGGAGAAATATAAAGTTTTATCTGGACCCTGGGTTTTGCAATCAATGCGAACGTTTTTTATTTTGCATAAAGATCCTACTAATCAATGTACAATAATTAGACTTCGGATTTCAAAGCAGAATTTGCTAAATATGTGTAAGGACGACCGATCAAAAAACAAGATATCGGGTTTAAATAAAACGTTTATTCCTTAAAACAACAGTTGGTACTTTCGTTCACGCTACAACCTAACTCGCTGTTTCTTCGTTCTATAAGCGCTTCTGCATCGTAGGCGGTTACTTTCCAAAACCAATCGCAAATCTGGCTGAAGTTAATGTACGCCCTCCAAAAGGCGACAAGGTGAGGGAAACTGACCGGTTTATGGAGGTACCCTCGTTGCCTACCTAAGGCCCTGTATGGTCCGCACTTGGTTTGCAGATGTTTTACGGCACGTCAACGGCTATTGAGACCTTTAGCTAAAATACGAAGTCTTTAATAAATTATCATAAACAGAAAGTTCCGCTAAATTTCAAAAATAGCCTGGAGTCACGTCCGCACCGTAATCATAAACTGCGCCCCTGACCAACACACGGTACCCTACTGCGACCCGCATGGTCCACGGTCACTCGAATCCCTTACATATGTATGTTATTGAGTCCCTTGAAATTCTAGTCAACTTACAGTGAACAAAATGAAATAATTATTTAAATAAAAATAAATTTTTAAAAATACCACGTTTTTAAAACGGACTAAAAAGTGTAAAATAAATTTTTAAAAAACACCACATTTAAAAAACGAACTAAAAAGTATAAAATAATTTTTTCTAGCCCCATACAGATTCCGTACAGATAGTCCTGAAAATTTGTGATTGTGAATTTTTAATAGCTATGAAAATACTTGTAAGATTTGAAACGAAAAACGTGGGGCGCAAGACTTGAGTGAACTATTCATGCATCGTTTTTCGTTTTAAATCTTACAAGTATTTTCATAGCTATTAAAAATTCACAATCACAAATTTTCAGGACTATTTGTACGGGGTTAGGAATCTGTATGGGGCTAGAAAAAATTATTTTATACTTTTTAGTTCATTTTTTAAATGTGGTGTTTTTTAAAAATTTATTTTACACTTTTTAGTCCGTTTTAAAAACGTGGTATTTTTAAAAATTTATTTTTACTTAAATAATTATTTTCTGCTTTTTAGTCTTGTATGTGTGAAATTTTACAATCGATTTTGAACATTTTGATGAGATTATAACAAAGACGTAGTAAATTTCAGACGGTATTACGACGCGTCATATCGAAAAAAAATGTGGTAACAAATCGTGGTAAAATGTCAAAGATAAATGTCCGACGGAGAATTTTGGTGTAACTGTTCTTTCGTTTGGTAAACAAACATTATAGTATAATAATAGGTAGTAACTTTGTAAACACCGCACGGAGCTCGAACGCACACTAAGCTCCTTCGATGCGAAGCGTGTCAGTGGAGTGGGGATGAGTCAGAGTGGGAACCGAGTGGGTACTACCGATCGGAGAGATGTAACGGTTAAATTTTTAATAGTTTATATCTCCTAAATGCATAGGCTTTTCAAAATTTTTTTTTAAATATTGCATTGTCATCCAGTTCTGAGCTATGTTTAAAATTTCAAATCTCTAGCTCATCGGGAAGTTAGTTTAAAATCAGTTGTAATAAAATTTGTACCGAACAGACAAACAGACATACAAGAAAGTGACCTAATAAAAACGTGGTAAAATTTTTAATGGCATACCTGGTGATTTGGCGACTTCCTTGTGAAAATCATCATTAACGAACTGCTCCTTTTTTGTAGACATTATTTTGAGATTATAACAGAGACATGTAGTAAATTTCAGACGGTATTGCGACCGCATCATATCGAAACGCCGTGGTAAAATGTCAAAGATAAAGGTTCGATGGAGAATCTCGGTGTAACTGTTCTTTCGCTTGGTAAACAAACATTATAGTATAATAATACGTAGTAACTATGTATACACCGCACGGAGCTTGAACGCACACTGACCTCCATCGGTGCGAAACGAGTCAATGGAGTGGGGATGAGTCAGAGTGGGAACACGTAGTAGAGTGGGGACGCTGAACGCGATGACGTCACGCGCGGAGGGGTGCAAGGTTAAATTTATTAATAATTTATATCTCCTAAACGCATAGGCTGTTTTAAAAAATTTTTTTTAAATATTGCATTGTCATCCAGTTCTGAGCTATGTTTAAAATTTCAAGTCTCTAGCTCATCAGGAAGTTAGTTTAAAATCAATTGCAAAATTTGTATCCCACAAGCAGACAGACAGACAGACAGACAAGAAACGAAGCTAATAAAAACGTGGTAATAAAATATCTTTTGACAAACCGAGAGAAGAAAACATCTTATATTATATTATATTATATTTATATTTATACTTACATATATTATATTTTCCTAGAGTCGACGGATTAGAAAGGATCGGAGGAAACTGGAGTTTAGCTTTTTCGGGCGAGAAATCGATAGGCCATGGTTACCGTCGTGGGCGGTGCAATTAACGATCGACACGCGAGTGAAATCTTTTGAACGGTTTCGGCCGGAAGTAGATATGTCATTCTATAAATGTTTTATCGTTTGCGCGGCCACGTGATTTCTCGAACGGCACGCGACGGATGCAGCGCACGCGACGGATGCGATACACGCGAGGCTCTTTTCACGGTTGATGAATGAGCGAAATGTAAGGGAAACAGGGCTCGGTGTCGCGTTAAATTCTCCGGTCTGCGTTCGGTTTATCGTTCCGAGGCTTAATTATGATATTCATTTAACAGCCGGCGCGACGGGAAGTTGCATTACGTTTCTGCATTATTCAAACGTTTACACGTCGAACACTGCTAGCTGCTACTTAATTGCCGTGTATTTTCAAAGCTCGTTGCAGCGTTTACATTCGACGGCCGAGGCTGGGACCAGGTGAACGCGTTTCACGATGATAGCGACCGTTTTTTCCCCCCGACGATCGTTCCGCGAGGATAATTGCGATAAAACGATTCGATCGCGTTATCCCGATCGATCCGCTCCGGTCAAGTGCGACGTTCTTTCGATTTTAATTCAGCTCGTTATAACGAGTCGAAAGACAAACCCCGTCCATCTTAACGATATTTTAATCTATCTCCGTTCTGCTCCGTCTGCCTCGTCGGCTGAAGTAGATCATCAAACAGTCGACAAGTAATTGTGCAAGCACCGAGGACGTTCCGTCGTTCGGTAATAGATAGCAAACCGTTCCGAAAGTACCTTTCGACCTGCTTCGTATTCGCCTTCTCGAGAGATTGGATAATAGTCATTTGCATTTTATTCGGGCTCGCGCGCCACTTCTGCGCGCGCTCTCTCTCTCTCTTTCTCTCTCTCTTTCTCGACGATAACACGGGGTGAAATGTACAGTTTTTGCGAGGCCCGGTCAGAATCGCAAGCGGAATGACAAGCGATAAAAGTACTCGCGCGAGAATGGGTAATAAAAGCGTTGCTGCGGTGGCTGGATTAATTCCCCGGCATATCAAAATTTATCGCGTCGCCGTAAGCCGCGTGGTCGTCTATAAATCTGATCAAATTCGACGATTCAGAAGCAGGACCGATCATTACCAACTCGCTGGCTCTCTCTCGCTCGTATCGGTATCATTGACAACGCTAGGTGTAGATGTAAGTTCGAGTGTAAAACTCTTAACTACTTTGCCAGTGTAATTTGTATGATACTTGAACATTACTGTTGAACAATCTCTTCAAGTTAAGATTTCAGCTGTCTCTGTCCAAAAAACAAGAAGAAGAAAAAGTGGTGTACCCTTATTTTTAGTTTGTACAGGTTACTTGCTCCGTGCACTTTGGTTTTGTTCGTACCAAATGTTGTAATAAATCTCTTATGAGATTTCCTCAATAAAAAAAGACAAAATTAAATTTGACGATCGATTATATTAACGAGAATATTCGTTGAGCACCAATTATAACCGCGCGCCGCGCCGAGGGGTTAAGATTTTCGACTGAGATCGAGCGTAGCTATCGGCTCTTATGAATTTCTATAATTTCGAAATCGGTACGGTCTGCAGAAACTTGAAACGGATTTGGTAAGTCCCTTTGATCAAAAGCTGCGCCACGCAGCATCCCAAGTTTCCCCGCAATAACTGGAGTACGATTTAACTTGGTTAAGGAGCAATTAGTCAGCGGTTAACCCGAACTACTCCCCTACCCCTATTTACTGTGTACTCAAGAAATCAGTCTGTAAGTTCAGCTTCTACGGCACGAAGCCGTCTACGACAGTTTATATGCACGTTAATTAATTCCCCCCAAGGTGAGAAGTTACCAAGGAATTGAACGCTGCGAAACGAAACGGCCTGCTGCGAGCCGGTTCGATATCTTTAGATGGGATTCTGCGATACTCCATAAACAATCATCACCCGGATGAATTTCCCTCGACGGAAAACCTACGGCTTCGAGATACACGAATCGCTTGTTTCGAGATCCAATAGTTTCTGCTTTGATCTCTAGCCAGATTCAAGGGAATTAGTCGACTTGGTTTTCTCCATAAAATGCAAATACTATTACACCACCTGCGAACTGGACCGACCACTGTTTTGTCCACTGACGATAATTTCTTCGCCCAATCTGCACACCTTGTCCGCCCACAAATCTCATTCTACATTTCCAAACTTTCGTTCCTCATTAATCCGGTGTAACTTTCAGAAGAAAAATCGGACAACGATCTACCTGGCCTCTTTTAAAAGGGCAATGCTTCTGCTTCAACATCCTGAAAATACTTTTTCAAGGAGAGGGAAGAAAAGATCGCGGGAGGCTCGCGTTCCCGTGACAATAAACATTGTACAAGATGTGTACCTTGTCCGACCACAAAGCTCATTCTACCTCGCGTCGCCTGCCTAAAATTTTGTTCCTCGTTAATCTGGTGTAACGTTGCGAAGAGAAATCATTCTTTAAAATACTTTTATGGGTGTAGAGAAGAACGATCGCGTAGGAGGCTCGCGTACCCGCGACAATAAATATTGTATAACTGCAAGTGGAATAGGGGCTCGGTCTCCTTTTCGTCTTGGCGTGGTCGTTAGTCAATTCATCTTTCCCCGCGGCCCGCGGTTATCGGGTTATCCGGAAGTGAGATTGCCGGCGTCGAATCCGCCTTCTCCGTGGGTTTTGAACCCGTCAAACCGTCCCATCATTAGTGACTGCGGTCTTATCCGCCGCTAGATATAACCAGCACGAATTCGACGGGACAATCTCATTACGGGACAACCCATTATCTCCGTGTTCGTCGGATAATTCAATATAAACGTATTAATTGGAAAACTCCGTTTGGAACGCAAGTCGCGTTGCAACACGCGTATGGTAGAGAACTGCTGGATTATTTTCCGTTTCGGGATAGAACTGCCCTGTGGAAATTAAACACTTTTATCGAGTGTCTGATCCAGTCTCGGGGCCAAGCGATTGTGCGTTTAAAAAATACCTTTTCGAAATCGGTATTTGTTTGGAATTGGATTCCGCTCTGAATTCGGCGATCATAATGCGTTGAACCACTGTTTCGATATCTATTATCTTCGTCCACGTGAACCGAGATCAATTCTCAACCGGTTTCTTTAAACCATCCGATCAGTTCGAAAAACCAGTGTGATCGAGACCACTGAAGTGATCAATTAAATAAATCACCGCCGCGACTAAATTCGTTGCAAATTCATTTCGGAAAACCTTCCCCGTCAGCCATACGGGATTCCGCCAGCTCTAAACAGTATTTTTCATAGCGAGAACCCGGCGAACACGCGTGAACGTATCCAGTCGGTTGCTCGGTGTATCGTGCAATGAATTTCGTTTTATTCGATTAAAAGCAGCAGCCTGTGATTTCTAAAGCATAAAATTCGACCGTTTCTTCTGTTTCGCGCGCCATTTCCGTGTAATAGCCAGTTAACAAAATAGTATTTAATTTCCGCATTGTGTAAATATTCGAGCACTTCGGATATTGCACACTTTGCTCGTTTCATTAATTGGATCAGTCCGATTGTTTACTTTCTGTGTAAATATAGCGGCGCGTGTATCGTGCGCGCGGAAATCACATTTTGCCTGCAATATTCATTAGCGCGCCCAGGCTCGCGATACTAAAAATCCCGTGCGGAGTTCCGAACACCGAGAGCCGCGAGAATTTTTCGGTTCTGATGGTGCGCGGCTGTCGCGACGTCCCCTTCAATTTTCATATCTTCCGAGTCGGAGGGGATGGACAAAATGGTGGTTTAGCGCGCGATCAAAGCCGAGAAACGTTCGTGGCGAAGCGTAAAGTCGGATGTCTGAGCAAGAGCCATACTCGCTGATCTCCCTCCCAGTCATTTTCATTAAAAATCCCGAATGAGAGTCGGCCGTGGACCGCGGAGCCTCGACAAAATGAAACGTAAATATTGGCCGGGGCACTCTCTCTCTCCGCCATGCGAACTTAAAACTCGTTTCAACGCAGCCTCGTATTAATAAAGATGAGCGCATTCCGTACACCCGGCACTGCTGCGCTGACTCCAACTTTTGGATACGGCGACTCACGAGATCGCGCTTAAGACCAACCAAAATACAGGTAACCTTCCTTTAACACGGTAGACAGGTTCCTAAAATGCCGTGTTGTGTGAAACCCAGAGCCAATACGAAAAGGGGGGTTACGTTCCGAAAACCTATAAAAAACAAATATTTTTTTGTGTGTTGTACAAAGGTTTTCGCAATTTTATTACCGTGTTAGAGCGAAACCGTGTTGTAGGAGGGCTACCTGTACTGCAAGTTTCTCGCCCTCGAGCTTCACACTTTTGCCCTGCCACGCGTGTTCGACCGCGAGGACCTGCGTCTCATTATGTTTTATCGCCTCGAGCGAGCTTATCCATCAGAGCCAGTATATCGTTTTCAACTAGAGACCCCTATTTCATGTGTATTTTATATAATTTTATTATATACACTCGTTGGAACGTCAAATGTTTGAATCATTAATGAGAACAAATAAATATTGGAAAGACATTCTGCCTCGCAAAAAAGGAGTCGATGGAATATAGTCTTTGGGAAGAAAAGTATAGCGAGTCCCTCGGTTGCTTGTAAAACAGGGCGGCGTTCGTGCAGTCTCCGACTTATTCCACGTAGGAGAATTCGAGGAAAGTAGCAGCCACTCTTGTGTACGAGTCGAGGAAGCCCGCACGATTCGATTATTTTTCCATCGGTCTGATCGCCCCGTCACGGATAAGCCTCGAAATCGATTGACGATCGTGTTAAAGATTCATCGGTGATCGACGGAAGCAGAAGGAACGGTCCAGACAGCGTTCTGTCCCTCGATTTCCTCCTTGATACGTCGATTTCCGTAACACACCGGCGTCTCCCACGTGGATCAGAACCATCGCAGCGGAAAGTGTAACTCGTTGTCGAACGTCCATCTGGAAGATCGACAGTCGGAGCGGTCGCCCCCCCTCCTTCCGCCCATGCTTCCTACCTCAAACCGTGATGTTCCGTCAAAATAAACGAGAAAAACCATCTCTGGATTACTCGCCCGGTAAACCAGTCTCTTTCTCTTTTTCTCCTTTCTCCGATCGATTTTACCGTGCCTCTAATTTTTTTTTTATAACTCGTCAAACTACCAACGCCGTTTCCAAAGTTCACGGAATTTCTCGTGTTTACTAAATATACGTGGCTCTACAAAAGTTGAAATCATTTCAGAGTCACCAAGCTGAACAGTATTTTACAAAAAATTAATTAACTCACCTATAGGCCTGTAGTCGCTAATGACCTTTGTTGTGGTTGATGCAATTTTAAAAATAAATAAAGAAAAATTACAGGTTCGTGGATATTTCGGAAAGTCGCGAGTTCTATTTAGAATGGTTGCGGCGGGTGTATTGAAACAAAATGATTCTCAACGATACCTCGCGACGTCTTCGTGGAGCGGCGCTTGTACTTTGCTCGGGGCAAATTGAATCTTCTGTCAAGATAGCCGGAAAAAAAGATAGGTACGCGTACACATCGTTGGTGGCCCTCGTAAATGACGTCGCGTCTCGTCAACGAAAGGTAGGTAACCATCAGCCCGGAAAACCCGACGGAATTGCATTAACAATAAGTGCATTAAGGTGAGAGTATTTCGAAAGAGGGAGAGAGCCTGGAAGCGAACGGGGGAGATAGGGGTGAGCGAGGTTCTGTCACGGAGGAAACGCGATGCCCAATTATTCAACTAAATAGGAAGGATACGCTATTTTCCGGCCGGGCCATTTTACTTTTACATGTCCTCCGGTTCTTGTGTACCGGGGAAAACGGGCCTTTGATGCGCCGCCCGTGATACCTCGCTAATTTTATAAAGCATCGAAGCTTTTAGGGACCATAGATCGTGATTCAAACAAAATACCTCTGCCTTCCTCGCAGGGAAAAATACTCAGCAACCTATTAGGTCGTTTGAATTTTAAAAACGTGGAATTCATTAAAATCTTGTTTCCCGTACTAAACCGTACTAAACTATGACAAATTTTATATTCTACAATTTCATGCTCATTTTTCTAGAGCCATAAATGCATAAATCATAAAACATAATGTCATAAAACTTATTTCAAATGGTAAAACATTGGCGTTGATTTTCCCTCGACAAAACGAAATGACTTTCCGAACGACCTAATAATTCGGAATTGACACAGCCTGTCTATGAAACCGCGTCTCCCCCGAGATCTTCCGGGGATTAGTATTTTCCCAACCCCATTCAGAGTCGCAGACGATTAGGTATAAGGGTGGCAATGTTGCCTAATGACGTTCACCGTGTCGTCCCGAAAATGCAATATAATATACCGATGAGTGGCCACGTGTCTGTCAACGTTAGCGACAATCCCGCGGCATTATAATGCTGCGTCGCCTTAACGAGGACGCGTCCTTTGAAAACTCCTCCTTCCCTTCGCCCAACCCCTTCTCTGCTGTCCGTCAACTCTCGAGGAGAGCTGTAAATTTAATGAAGCGTCCTTTAAATTGCAACATGCCGCATCCAATCGCGTGTTACTCCAAATTCCAATCCCACGGCGTTCTCCTTCCTCCTTTCTTCTCCTTTTACCGAACAATAGGGCTTTTTACTGCGCTCCAATCTCTCGTTCTACGTATTCTACGACGTTGCTTCCCGATGCGACGGGGCCTAATGCTAAAGAGATACGGGGGGGCTTGAAATTTCAATTCATAGATATCTCGTTTTCTTAGTCCATTGTAACATATCTCAAGTTAAAGTTATTTAAAGTCAAGTTCATTTAAAACGTATATATTCGTCGTCCGCTGCGAATGCATGAAGTATGATGGAGAGAAAGTTGAAAAGAGACTGTGACCTGCTGATTCAAATTCTTCTAAGTAGTTTCCTCGTGCAACTCGGCGTATTGGATCGAGCCGAGAGAGGTTTTCTTTGACACCGTGTATGTTCCGTTCGTTTTACCACGAGCCTCGTGAAAGACAGGCAGACCTGCTGGGTACCCGCAAAAGGTGACGGATGCGAGTGTTCCGCTTTAAGTGGACTCGGAGAGCAGAGAGAAGCATGGATACCGGCATCGCATACTCGACCACGTATCTCTTCTTTTTTTCCTTTGGACGGTAAGAGCCGCGAGGAGGAAGACGAGAAATGAAGAGAGGAGGAAACCTGCGGGTGGCTCTCTCCTGGAATTACTCGATTCCATCGCGGTGACCCCTCGCGTCGAGTTCCGCCATTTGTACGTTCGCTTGCTTTCACCTCTTTCCACGGCCTCTCTTCTCCCCCTTTCGCTTTTCTTCGAGCTCTTCCCTTCGTCGCCGTAGCCGTCGACTGTCTCCCAGCCTGCGATGCAACCCTCCCAACCTTTCTTAATTCCGTGACAACCGAGGGAGAATAAAATGAGCGTGCCTCGGTGACACTGAAATGACTTTGATATCGATATTACCACCGTGAATCGGACCACTCGGAAATCACCCGCAGGGATTATCAATTTTCCACCCCTCCCATCGCCCAGACAAAATTAAACCAAGAAGAACGCGATTGGAATAAAAAAATACACAGTCCAAACAATGTTAAGGGAAACTAACATGTATACTTAATAGACCATGGTGTTTTCACCATTTCACCGATGAGATTTTGTTGTCGATTTTGTTATTCGTTCCACCCTAAAATTGATTATCAGCGTCGACGTTGAAGTTTCGTTTATCGGGTCGGGAAATCAGAAGCATAAAGGAAACAAATGGCTGGACGCGGTCCATAATCGTTCCCGTGATCGTCGGTATTATTATAAGTGGCGAAGATGCAGCCACGGCGGAACAAGAAATGACATTGCGGAGCGCGATTTATTTCCGCTTTTGTCGCTAACCAGCTCTCTAGGGATTGCGCGGGCGGCGATACCGAAGAATGAGAGTATTGTTTGTGCTGTTCGCCCAAGGTGGTCGACTTCTCTTCGAAACTTATATATTCTCGGTGCCTGTGTGCGCGTGTCCGGTGTTCGTGTGTTCGTAGACGATGCTCGTTGGTGGGGTGACAGTGGTAGTGGGATATATTTATGTTAGCAAACTCGATGCCGGAATCTGTGGAAAGGAGGAGAAGCGTGCACGTCAGTTCGCAGCACCTCTATCGGGAAAGGGAACTCATGCAATGGGATTACTCGAAGCTGGAAAATGTCTCGGTTGTAGACGAAAAGTGGCTAGTGATTGGTACAAAGCGCGGCTTCTAGAGAAATCCACCGAGTTGTTTGTTTCCCTCCGCGTTGTTAAATCTGACGGTACGTGCTGCGGCCGTGGAAGAATATTTACACCGCGACCGGAGAGCCAACGTTCCCGTAACAACCGCTATTTCTCAAATTTACTGCCTCCTCGGTTTAACCCTTCACAGGGCTCCTTTCCTTTTCCTAACAAAAAGAAAACACCTTCTCGGAGCTTCGTTAGAAAGTTTCACCGGTTAGAAGAGACGTTGCAATTATTACGCGCGACCACGAAGCAACGAACAGCAAGATAAATTATTTCGAGATAGAAGCGGGCCCGGCGAACGTTGACTTCGAAAGACGAAAGATAAAATAATCCGATTACGAGTTGATAATAATTTCGATGGTATCCGAGTCGGAGGAGTCCTTTTAATTAGCTGTTGGAACAGAGCGGTATTCGGAATAATTGGAGGGAGGACAGATGCATACGGAGCGGTAATGAAAATGTAGGAAAGCAGAGGGTGAAAAAGAAGGGCGAGAGCGCTGAAAGGAGGAATCGGATTAACAAATTTCTCAATTAAGGTCACTATAAATTCCTGATGCAGCTTCCACGATATCAGCGGCTAAGAACAGCGAGGATTTATCGCGGCCGGCACGCCGCGCCGGTCTACGCCGCACCGCACCGCACCGCACCGCACCGCGTCATGCCGGGGAGAAGCTTAAAGTTCGAAAAGGAGAGGAGAGCCGGAGACAGAAGAGAGCATGGAGAAAGGAGCGGCATACTCAACACCATAAACCGCAACGCGCCCTTAATTCCGCGCTGCGAGACGCGCCGCAAAGAATTATCGGCCGCAATAAAACTTACCTCGCTGGTCTGGTTAATGACTTCGATAACTGGGCTTCCAGTTTCGCAAACGAGCAACGCTGTTCTTATACGTGACCGCCGTTCTCCCTTTCTTCGCCGCGAAACCTCCACCGCCAAGTCGGAATGAAGACGAAACGCTTCGAGAACTTTTATCGTCCATGCGAGAAGTTTGCCGATCGCGCTCCATTATTGTTCACGATCGTCAGAATCTCGCAGGGAGTGGCCGAAAACGTAAAGGCAGTTCCAGCGATATCAGGGTCGAAGGAAAACCACTTTTCCCCCTTACGATCCTTTGGAATCGATCACTGGAAAATTTCGGATTTCGAATTAACCTTCAGTCACTCCACTTTCTAAATAATTGTTTTGCTGAAGGATGTGATTGGAGTGGAGTGCTTTTATAAGTAAAGGAGATGAAAAATGATCGATTAGTCGAGGAGCGGATTCTGGTTGGAGCGAATAGTTTTTTGAAATAGAGCGGAGCGGCTCCAGGGACCGCGATAGCGAAATTTTTTACGGGACGAGGGGGAAGATATAATTCAGTAGAAAATCAATGGCTGGACATATCTTTCTTGCCAGCATTCGGGCAGAGCAACGCGACCCATGAGCCAGAGTGTTCTCGTATTTCTCCTCGCGTTGCAAGTGCCGGTAACTGGGTCACTATTTATGTCACCTGCAGAAACAAGAGGCAGACAACCAGCCAACATCGGCGATGTTGGCGTCTACGGTGGTCTTCTTTTTACCGTGGACGCCTTTGTGCGCCCGGTGGTAGGTACGTTGTTAGTCGTTACACACCTTGCCTTTTACACGCACTTGGCGATCGTCGCGCCGCGGATGCTGGTCGCATCGTCGTTCTAACGATTTAATGGGATCGTTTCCGTCCGTCGGACGGCCCTCGATTAAACGAGCCGGCTCATTAAACGAACAGATATTTCGAAAATATGTGTTTTCGCTAGCTCGAATACCGGATCTCGTTTTCATAAATAGTCCACGTTCCGTGTAATGCAACGTTCGAATTACCGGGGAGGTTAATTGAGCGATGGTATTCGGAACTCTGTCCCGATCATTTGATATGGCAGCCAAACAATCTTGTGCTAATAAGGATTCGCTTTCCCGACCTGGCGCAGTAATTGCTCGACTAATATTAAATTACGTTGAATGTTGTTTTGTCGTTTTCCCGGCAGCGGGCGGCGCGGCGATCTCCGCCGAGGATCTACCTGTGTCATTTCCAAAAATATTCCACCTGAATACGAATGGGTGTATATGAATGCTATTAATGTACCGCGGGACTTCCGGAGAATACGATGTTTGTCCGGATGTCGGCGTGAACGTTGCGCGATGCGTACCTACCGAAAATTCGTCAGATTTGAAGGAAGAGAGACGAGAGCATTAAAACGCGGCTTTGGCGGCGATCCACTAAAAATCCGCAAACCAGCCAGGAGGGAATTTATATTTACGAATGTCGGCCGCTCGAAGGGAAATTACACGCAAAGGGAATCGCGGCGGAAGTGAAACCCAATCGACCAGCAGCGAAATCCCGGAATTGGATCCCCAGAACTCGCCGGAGTCAATTTACCTAGCCGGTTTCACGCGAAACTGAACGTCCCTCCGCAACGTAATCTACGTTGCCTTCCGTACCTCCGTTCGCGAGTGAGCGCGCGAGCAAGAACACGACCGCGCATGTGTGTAGATTATTAAGTATAAGAGGCTTTTCGCTGTTAATTAAGTCCGTCATACTCCGCTCCGTAGTCAGCGCAAATGAGAATATAATATGACGCGTTTCGTATGCTTGCTTTTTGGAATTAAAATCGGATCACCCGACCTGGCCGCCATACTACCCTTTGTCCCTCTATCAAGCCGACCTGCAGGCAGATTACTTTAACGTATCAACGCATCCTCGCCGTTTACAGCTTTTGATAATTAGTATAATGGATAGTGGACACTCGGTAACAATTTTACGCGCGTCCTCTTCGCGCTAAGCGACTTTAAGGGGTTAGACTCGTTTCCAGGATCGCTATAATGCAAAGATGGGTTTTTCAGTAATCTATCAAAAGATCAATCTAGGCCGCGGTCCCCCTCAAAAGTCCAACTTCTTCGTTTACGAGGTGTAATTTGCAGAATAATGATAGATTGATCTTTTTTCTAGCGCTTTTGAGAAATGAGAAGGCGCATCCCGCACCCTCGCAATCCTGGGAACGAGACTGCCCCCTTAACAGAATTATTCTACGTTCTCCGGTTGAGCGACGACGCGCCGAGAATTTGTAGATTCGAAGAAGCTAATTCGGGAGACAGAGGAGGTACCTACATAATGCGTTCGTTCGGGCCTTCCGATAATAGTGCCATGCCGCGCGTCGCGTCGCGCAGCTTCCGTATTAACTGTCACGTCTCGAAAACCGTGATCGTAATGTAGACAGCGTAGAGAGAGAGAGAGAGAGAGAGAGAGAGAGAGAGAGAGAGAGAGAGAGAGAGAGAGAGTAGTCGGACTTTTGTGACAGGGACACATTGCCGCCGAGCTTTATCGTTCCCGAACTAGCTTTTCATGGGCAGTAACGGGAAACATTCGATGTCGTCTTTACTAGTGAGCAACCAATGGCGAACTTCTGCCTAGGTCTCAGTCAATAATCATATTTCCTTCCTGCGCCGTTTATCGTCTATGAAACTTCTCTATTTTAGAAGACTTCTCTCTTATAAATATAACTCATTCCAGCCCGGCCATCGCCCGTTCCCTAATTCCCTCGTTCTACCGATCCAAAAATTCTACTCCGTCGTTCGATCAAACACGTCGCAAAATAAGGTACATTTTAATGAACTAAATGGAAGCCGAAATCGCAGCAGAAATTCATTTTTATACTCGGATAAAGGATTCTACATCGTATACAAGTTCGGAAAACGCGTGGATCGTTGCCCTGTCGCTTTGAAAATTGATTGAAATATCCATTTCGTTCCAAACCGGACGGACATTTTAATGTAGCAAATAAATTTCTGTCGAATTCCAGTTTTTCAAAAGCAGTCCGTGAAAGCGCGATTGAAAATCGTAGCTGTTGATGCGTTTTCGAGGATTTTTCTATCGAGGAGCGGAGGGCCCTCGAAAAGTCTCGTGAAAGAAGCAACGATGAACCGACACTCGCAAAAGTGTCAAGAATGGTCGATGGATCAGAGCTGGATTACATCGGAAACGTCGGTCCCGGCCAATTTGTTTCAACGGTGTATGCGCGGTCGTTAAGCCGATTAATGCAATCACGCGTCAGGATGCTCGTATTTCGATCAATGGTGAACATCGTTCGTTCCGTATAATACCTGCATTATCAGTCATTAAGCGGCGTGCCGGTGACGATTTTCCAGCAGGCCAGGCAGACGGGTATACCGGGTTGCCGGTCTGGCCAGACTGAACGGACTGAACGGACTCAACTGGACTGGACGGGACTGGGCAGGCCACACAGTCCCTGTCACGTCGTTTTATTCATTTTCGTCGCCGCGTTGCTGGCCAGGCTACATATTTTATATCTGCCGGCCGTGCCCCGTCCCGAAATCCATTCTGAAAAGTTCTCTCGTCAATGTTTAATCCATTGAGAGGTGGAACACCGGTGCAAGCGTATTATGGTGACGGACGAATGGAAGGACACTTTTACGCGGTTCCAATTTTGCCGGGTCGCGCAAATGGCGTGCCTGCGATTTTCAGTTGTGACGGCACCACACAGCAACACACCATAGTACCTACCGGCCTCTGCGTGAAAAATAATTGAACGGTCAAAACGCTTCCAGAAAAGTCTACAGCACCCTCCCTCTGTTTCCCATTCCCCCTTGCTCTTTGTGCCTTCGATTGGTTGACGGATCCCTTAATAATTCCGGCCCTTCTCCCGGCAAACCATTGTTACAACCATTTTAATAGCGCGGCGCTCGTGACAAGACCGCGCGAACCTTGTTAAAAAAATCTCCGGACCTTTGGGAACATCCAGCTCGCAGCTTTCCGCGCGAAAGCCGATTTCGACTTTTTCGAGTTTCAAGATCGTCTGTAATGCAGGGTGTTTCATAATTTATGGTACAAATTGGATCGGGTAGATTCTATGGTTGGAAATAAGACGAAAATCAAGTATAACGAGTTTGCGTGGGAGGTTTCGTTTTCGAAAAAATTCAATATGAATACCAGTCTAGTACACGCGTCCTTGGTAAATAACCGATGTTACGGATTTCACTGCAGACCGCTGCAAAATTCCATATCTTAAAAACTATAAGTGGTATAAAAAATGTACATATATATGTATAGAAAGAAACTGCTGTCCCAAGAGTTCCCCCCGATGTCTCGATTAGAATACGAGCTGTTCGAAATAATAAGCGGGTCATATTGATATTATCGGGGCCGCCTTGCGTTTCCCGTAACACTCTTCATCGTAAACGCAAAGTTTCGCCGATATCGGGGAGCCGGCTCGAAGCACCGTTACTTCTGAGAACTCATTACCGATGAATAGCCACTAATTTCTGCCTGGAAATTCTTGTTGCGTAATTTAGTAAACCGCGGCGGAGTGGCTGACAATCATTTAGCCTCACAAGCCCTCTTACGTGAGCAGTTGCTAGCGTCGCGTCGGTGGGCGAACCCTTCCCACAATCGCAGGAATTTCTATATTGATTCCTTCCTTCGATTCCACGGGCCCTGGCATGTCCGCGACGACTATCGAACGTCTTTGTCGCCTAATATCGCGACACGATGCACGATCTCGCCGAGCCAACATACAATATTGTATTCAAAGCTTCGCGCACAACCTGCTCCGACGTTCGAAGCTCCAGAAAATCTACTAGATAAATTAGAAGAATGAAGTTCATCAACCCAAAAAATTGTAAACGACAAATTTAATCTGATTTCTCCTTGAAGGTCACGTGAAGGTCAACGCGTTGCACATCGTCTTTGTTTTTTTATGAGCTGTAGAACTGTTGTAATGAAAATATATGCAGCCCCATTTAAAAAAACTTCCCTGTATATTCAGTACTTCTATTAAGCATTTGGAATGCTCAATGAAAGAAAATAATTGGATCGATACGAAATCTGAAATAGGTCGTCTGAGTGATCAATTATGTAGTCGGGGCGTTAGAATGATTCTGTATCGAGGAGAATGCGAATAGAATATTGAACGACGTGCAAGTTTTAGGGGCTCGTTAGGCGTTGCATATTTAGGGGCACAATGCGCAAGTTTTCATCGAAACGGCGAACTGCTCCGATCCATGAATGTTCTATGCCAAGTAAGTCGAGTTACGCGCAATTTGGAACAATTTCAGGTTTAGTGGTTTCTGCTATTTGCGCGGGAAATTGTGCCTGCTGATGTCACATCCGTTAACTCTCCTCTCCATGGAACATCCAATTGTTCAGCCACCGACGACTGGTCGATTTTGGATAATGTACTCCTCGCGAGGACACGGGAGGGAGGAATTCGTTTTTCGACGTTAGTTAGACCGTAAAAAGCGTTTATCGGAACCATTCACCCCATCTATAGAGAGAGAGAGAGAGAGAGAGAGAGAGAGTACAGTGCACTATACGCTTTATTCGAGAATAATCGAGTGTAACACGGACTGTTTCCGATGCTGCTTTCCTTTCAGCAACGTCTGCCGAGTGGTCGGCTTGCGCGACGTCGCGCCGAGAGGGATAACAAATCGCTCCTTTAACGATGAAATATCGTCCCGGGAGCAGAGTTTTATGCAACGAATTCGCGGGAAGCATATATCGCGATGCATTAATAGCAATCTCGTTGCATTCATATCCAGCTGACGTAATGGGACGTATGGCGGAGATGCAAGGGAGGAAACGTGTCCTGGAATAGAGAGAGAGAGAGAAAGAGAGAGAGAGGGAGGGAATAACTGAGAGGCCTGGTGAAAAGTGCTAGAGCGAGAGAGAGAATCAGAGTGCGAGAGAGAGAGAGAGAACCAGAGAGAGGGTTAGAGGACGACGAGAGTAACCGAGGGAAAGGGACCGACAGAGAATTCAATTCCATGGTCGATTATGCAACCAGTCTGCCGGATTACTGCCGGTACACGCTTCCGTTTTGCGCCGATGAAGGGATTACTCTGCGTATATCCTGCGTGGATGTCTTCATATGCGAACGTTCACCATTCATGGAACGTAATCTTCCAGCGATTAAACGTTCGAAGATGACACCGAATTTCTCGAACGGCTAAGAAAACTATCAGAAATTAATTAGTCCCCTCTGTACAATTATAGGCTCGGATACTCGCATAGAGATTGAAACCGTGGGAGCCACCCCGTACATTGTAACAGCTGACGATTAATATTACCAGTCGTAATGAAATATTTTATCAGGAATTAATGCGAGCAAGATTAACGGCGGCTCTATTTGCGGGAGCGTTTAATGTTATTTATTCGGTTAGATCACAAGAACCGAGACTGATACTGTCGTGAATGCATTCCCTCAGTAGCATGGTTCAGACCGTCTTAATATCGCGGTCGGTATTCCTAGAAAAGAGAATTATCTGAGCTATTCGGAGGATGATGGTTGCCAGTGCTGCAATCCCGTTTAGAACCATCTTAACCTTTCGTTCCAACTACTCATCTAGACCGAACAATATTTTTGAAATGCTCGGATATCATCATTCTCTCTCTTGGACTCGTTATCGTCTCCACTTTTCCTCTCGATGATTAAATTATACCCTGGGCCAATTAATCACGCTACGCGAGCCACTTTTGGAACACGATTCTCGCGGTGTTGTCGGGCCCGGGAAAGCCGTTGAAATATATGGGGCGTAATTTTTCTGTTTAAACGGAATTTCGGCATAATCAAATCCCGAATCTAGCGTAACAATTCTCTTGTACGGGAGAGTTCAGCGAGGTAACATAATTCGCCGTCGGCACAGTATCGTTAAACCTCCCCAGAGTGCGGTGGAGGGATGCGGGCACGATTTTGCATTTGTACATTACGTTATGCCGCGGGCGTTTCCGCGCGAGGAGAGGAACAGAGAAAAAATTAGATTCATTCATAGCGGCGAATGGAATCCGACCGTCGAAATGGCGTGCTTTATCGCATACCCGAAAATTTATTGCCGTGAAATAGCTCCGCGCGATATCTCTATCGGCCGGGCCCGTAGAAAATACGGAATTAACAGTTATTATTGACCAACCAATCGGCCGGTACCAGAGATTTTTACCGAAAGATATATTGTATTCCGTGAATTAGTATTTTATTTAGAAGGTACAACGGAACTTAGTCGGAAACACGTCGAGAAGACGGTCGAACGAAATGTGTATGTACTTGCGAGAACAATAGATATTATCATTATTATATTATTATTGTAGTATAGATAAAGGCACCGAAACCATAGTTCTCTCGGTTAATCCGGCAATTTGTCAGAAGTCCTTTGATCGGGATATATGCGATGAATATTTATAATTAATTTGCAGACCCATTGACAGAAATTCGAATTTTTATAGATTCAATTTCGAACACGAGAGTCACGTGGAAATTAATTTCCTCGGTAAACATTTATTAGGTTCCGAATGAAATGGCGGTATAAAATTTCATTTTAATGCTCGCCGTTCTGTGCTCGGCTCAATTTGGCGCAAAAGGGATATTGAATTTTCAGTAATTCTTTACACTGATCATTTTTAAACAAATTTGATACGGCTGACACGATTCCCGTTAATATACTTCTCCATTTGCTGGCGAATTTCCGTACAATATTACAAAAAATGGATGTACATTGTTAAATCTTGTATTTTATATCGTATTTTATTTTGCACGGTGTTGCATATTTTTCGAGTTACTATTACAGCCGACTCTTATACGCGTGATGATATTTTATCAATTATCACGGGGAGTCGCGGTCCGCGTTTTGTTAACGATTAACGAGCTCGCGGCGACAATTTCGAAATGATTTTCCGAAAACATTCGAGAAATTTCTTTCCGGTTTTCCTCCGCGGGGTCTAACCTGAATAAATAATTCGTCACGATGGGAATTACAAGTACATTATTTTTACCATAATGCGATGGGAAGTTCCTTCCATAAATATTATTCTTCCCCGCGACATCTACATAATCCCGGGAAAAATTCATCGCGGCGGAGCGGTAAAAACTTATTTGCAAGAAAACTCTTTATCTCTAACGAACTCTCCTCCTCCCCGGGAAAAGTTGCGTCGCGCACGCTTAAATTTCCCTCCGCCGCGAGACGCGACCCGACTTTAATTTGACAATAGTTGCATCGATAAATCGTCCGAGGTGTCACCCAACTTCTGAACACCTGAATCGCCGAACCACTCAAAATTTATGAAGCTGCGTTTACCAGAAGTTACCCGCAACTTTGATTGCAACGTCTCGACGAATACAAACGGTACAATTAACACTTTAACCAACGGCGTGAATTTTTCCAGCAACGATAATCATTTCGTCCGTAAACCTGCAAACTTATCTCGAGTAACCTGATCATTTGTTTTACTATTCCTGAAAAGATTATGCAACTTTTTGTAAGCTGTGTCTTTGACTTCTATGCCCATTCTACCTTCCCCTTCTACGACGCTACTTCCGCCGTACCTTTTTTACTAAAAATATTGTCTCAAAATTCCTTTAACATCCGGAAATGGGAGGTTCCTGAGATCATTTGAAGCGACATTTTCCTTTGCAGAAATGGCGTCCGCGGCTTTATTTAGGAGTTATTAATGAAAAACACGAACCAATCAGAGCGCGGCTACAGCGGACTGATTCTGGCTCGGCCAACGGCGACGCCACGCTAAGCGGGACCTGTTGCCGAGTCGGACTCCGTTCGCTGTAGCCGCGCTCTATTTGTCCGTGTTTTTCGTTAATAACTCCTCAAGAAAGCCTTATCCTTCAGGTTGATAAATTGCGAGATAGAGATGTGACGCTTTTCGTGCATATTAGGGCACTCCATACATATTTTTTAATGACATGACCTCAAAATTGCCATTTTTTGAGATGTGTCACTTCTCTTGCGGGGGTGCGATATATAAGAAAGAGCACTATTTATAATTATAGATCTAACACCTAATTACCTAATACACCTAATATTTGTATAACCCAATTTTTTGCTAATAAAAAATAGAAATTCAACGAACACATCTCTAAGTTGCTTGAAAAATCGCAAGAGAGAGAGAGATCATAGAACAAAATGTCATAGAATTTGTTCTAGATGGTCAAAAATTGGGCTTCATTTTCCCTTGACAAAACGAAATGACTGTCCAAACGTTCTAATAAAATCACCGCGCATTCGCGAGAAAACTTCGTCACGTGACGCGTTCCGTCTCTGTTGTGGAAGTGTCCGGTACCGGCAGGGAGATCTCCTCTCATTTGGCGACGAAGAGTTAAGATTAATATAATCAAGTGACACTAAAAATGTGCAATACTCTTACCTTACACCATAACCATAACCTAACTCAGAAGCAAGCAAGAGACACCGAATGAAATTGCGATAATATTGCCAGAGTGTTGTCGCGTTCTATCGACGGTCTACGTCGACCCTTCGTTTCGTTTCTGTTGTTGCCGGCGTGTCTTATCTTCGATCGCGTGCGACTTTGCGAACGTGGTCTTGAATTCGAGTCAATGCTCTTCGAATATCTACCAGATTGTCTCGCAGACATTTCCCACTTCAACTATATGCTTCTACGAGTTAGAAAATTGAAAGGGGAGCGCGTATGGTATTTACATCGTGCGCGATGGAGGTGGCCGTGAACCAGGGGGTCACGTGACTCCAACATAGAATCCGGGCGGGAAATTCGAACGCACGTCAGCTCTAGAAATTGATTTTCGCTGCTTAAATGTTTACTCGCGGAAATCGATTGTTCAAGAATAGCTCGCATGATTTATTGTAGTTAGAATAATCGTGGAAATATCGCGTTACAATGTACTACGGTGTATAAAAACAATTAGAATAATTGTGAGCGAGGGTTATGCGCGACAGAGAAAGACGCGCACGACACGATCACATGACGCCACCAGGAGTCAACAGTCCGCGAGATTCGAACGTGCTGTAGCGCTACAATTGATTTCCACTTCTTAAGTTTTTATTCGCAGGAATTGTTAGAATAATTTTGGAAATATCTCGTAACAATGTACTACGGGGTTTTAATATAGAGAATTATATTAATATAGAGATAGAGAAAGAGACAGAAGATTACGTGACGCCACCGGGAGTCAACAGCCCGCGTAATTCGAACGCGCTGTAGCGCTACAATCGATTTTCGCAGGTGAATCGTTTATTAGCAGGAAACGGCAGCGATTCACCGTTGAAAAATCCGGTTCGCTCGTCAGTTTGCAGTGTGCTCGCGTAATCTATGGTGTTTTTAACGATGTTAACCTGAGTGGCGAGCTCTCGCGCGCACGCATCCACGTTAATTCGATATTCCGTGTGTGGTCGGTTAAAGTGTCAGTGTCGGATACGGTCGGCGTCACCTGTTGCTGGCAATTAACGAATGCGTCGCGACCTGACGCCGGTTTTATGAAAAGTAAACGCGATCTTTTGCTCGGTGATCAAGAGCCGACCGAGACTCCGCCATCTTTCGCTCCGACGAACGGTCCTGATAAGAGATACACCCAAGAGATACAGGAAACGCGTTCGTCGATCATTTTCTTATTTATTTTTGTCGGAAACTCGACTTGTTCCACAACGTAGTACGATTTTTATTCATTTCGGATCTACAAAGGTTAAAATATGTCTACAAAAATTGCAAATTGCATACACATCCGCAATATTATTAATATTAATATTAATATTATTAATATTAACATTATTAATGTTAATAAGCTAAGAATTAATTTTGTCCAATTTCTTGGTCTTTCGGTTAGCCTGCATAAAGCTAATCTCGATCATTGCGGAACAGCCTCTAAAGTCTCGAACACATATTCGGAACTGGCAATCTCGCATTTGCTTTTCATTTCCCGTGTTTTATAATGCGCCATGCTCGATGCACAGAGCTCGGCGTTATATCGGAAACGTATTGAAACCGCGTTGCATGATTCCACGGAACTCTATCGATCTCGCGCTGTCTAGTTTAACGCACAACTTTCCGCGCAAACAAAATAATCGCGGAACGTTGCAATGAACGGTTGATAGCGTGCGCGCCCGCGCGATCATGAACGCTGTCTAAGAGCCTAGCTGGTCTCGCGCTATCTAATCTCGTTCTCAGTTTATTTGAGATTGCATTCCTCTGCGAGCGTCTGAATCGAACGGTTCTTGAAACTTGGACGTGGGTGTTAATAAATGCACACTGCTACTTTTAAAATAAAACTATTCTTTACTTCACGAAATCTTGTTATTGTATTCACTCGTAATTATTCTTGTAAAGCGAAATAAACTCAGGAGAGTTTAAAGTGCTTAAAAAAAAAGTTCATTGTGCTGATAACTTATCGATAATCCAACACTTCGACGCTAGACTCGCGCAATACCGATTCGTTTCGTACCGGTCCGACAAGCATGTTTTTTGGTCGTTTCGCGTATTCGGTAAGACCGATGGCGCGTTAGGCGATTCGTTGCGTGGTCGAGGCTACCGGGCAGTAAACGCACCATTGGTTCGTTCTAATCGTGACGGATTCGTCCGAATCCTCGTCCGTTGACGCGCCCGGGCTTGTCAACCGCGGGAAATTTAATAATAGAGAGCCTGGTCGCGCGTCGCCATAAATGCGAAAGCAAATGAATCCATGGAAATGTTCCATTTACGGTACTCCTCGAAGCCGGTAGTAAACCGAGTGCCGGGAATGACACCTATTTTATTCCCGGCGGAGTAACTTTCTTTGTAGCCGGATAAAAAACACGATGGCTTTGAGGGTTTATAAGAAAGCGGAACGGTTATGACTTGTTGCGCGCGCTCGCTCGCTCGTTGCAGAGGCAACGGTGAATAGCAAGAAAAAGTAATCGAATCTGCGAGTGAAGTTTATAAATGGACTTCAGCCGCCGTTTATACACTTCTCGTCATCGACGTTGCATTATTTATTCCTGAGCGGCGCTCGTTACCGGCCCGGCAGAACCAGAAATTATTTGTCCCGCGTCCACGGTCCCCGTCGATATTTTTATCGACTCCTTTATTTCAATCGCAGTGTCTCGAAAATTTTGATCTAGTCTAATTTGAATTATCCGGCGGCACCGCGAAGAGGCAGGTTTTCAATTTCGTGGGGAATATTTATGAGGTCCGGTGCAAAGATACGGGAACAAGAGACGCGTCTAACATAGTCACGCCCAGTCTATTATTAAGCTCTTTGTCCGACGCGAATGCAAGGATTGCAGCGAGTCTAATCGCTCTTTATGCATCCGCGAAGATCACGAGACTTCCACGGTGGACAATGCGCGTCGAGTACAAGAATTCTGGTAGCTGTCCACGAGAGAAGAAGCGCCGAATTTTGATGACGGCGGATGCTGGATATATTTCTGGAAAGTAACAATGTCGCGCGGGGACCCGTCATGATGTTTTTATTAATACCCTGTATAATTCGAGTGAGCTTGTAGGCGGGATCGTAAATAACATATTATGACGTGAGCGTAAGATCGTATTGCTAGTGTCGTTTGCTTCCTCGCGGTATGGTGCGGTGCGGCGCGGGTCGTCGCATTCTCGACGATAAGTTGGATTGTCGTGGTGCATTATGGAACGCCCGAAGTGTCGCTTTCGTTGGCAGTTTGCCGCGCATTCCTGCTTTGCCCGCATCGACGTTGTTTTTCCCGGAGTCTCTTTATTTTATGGAGTATTTTTGCTCGAAAAAGTTCCGCGCAACTAACACTGGAAAGTACTTTATTCATTTCAAAGTACGTTCCATTAATACGTTAAAGCTCGATTTCCTCCGGTCTCGCGAACTCGCCAACTTATTAGCTTCGAGCCTGCCCTTTTCCTGCTTTGGGATCGATAAATTTAGGTATACGAGGCGAACGTGATTTCTTTGCTGTTTCCGAGATTAGGACTCGTCCCGTCGATTACCATTTATTGCCAAGGTAGCTAGGAACTCTTTGCTCGTCGTTATCTTGGGCGGGTCTTTTTCGAATTCTTTCTCCCCCGAAGAGAAACGCGGATTATCGCGGAACGTGTTGCAAATCGAATAATGCAACAACCGACGTTCCGACGCGAGCGAAATCTCGTCCCGATTAACGTTTCCATCGCGTCACGGAAACTAATACCTCGGCAAATTGACAATACCGATTCTGGATCCTGCCGTGACGCGCCCCTTTTAGTTTCCATGTAATCTTTCGACCGGGAAAGATGTCGGTCTGCCTTATTTCCGCGAGCGCGCTTCATTCCCGGGATATCGACGAGCGTGGAAATGGCGTAGCGGTCGGTACCAAGGTTTCAATACGAGAAAGAAAATGAACGCGTAATTAATTCAGTAGATACGAATCGATTCCGGGGGCTTGGTTCGCTACACCCGGTGAACCATGAAGACACGTGAGAAGGGTTCGATACCTAGAGCAACCCGTTCCCATTACCCTTCCCCATCGCTCCCGTTACCCCTCGCTTTTCTAATTACCAGAAATTACCTAACCCAGACCGTCTAATCGACCGAACCTCGTTACTTATGAATGTATTCGTCCCGCTCGATGCATTTCTTTCGGTTCTCGTGGAACTTAAAGAGCTCCTGTGGAAAGTTGATCCTTTAACATTTTGAGAGAAATGCTCGTTTATCATTCCAGCTCCTTAAATAAATGTATAAAAATATGTAAAGATTATTGTATACGTTTCCGAATTGAATATCGCCGCACTCGGTTTGTTTGGTTGCACGTTTTCGGTGCAGAGGGCAATACGATGGGTGAATAAATTGGTATTGGTGCAGGCTGAGATCGAGCCGGTAGGCGACCGGTGGATTCGACCGATAAGCCTCTATGATCGAGCAAATACATGATAAAAATGAAGCGGATTAACGGTCTCGTTAGTTTGTATGACGTCATAGAGTTGAATGCTTACGAGGAGCCAGAGATGTTGGCCGGTGCACCGCCTCGACGATATCGTGATTTACAGTAACGGTAACTGCACGAATGCCGACACAATGCCCACCATATTGAATCGCAATATTCGAAAATGACGTCTTCGAGTAACGGCGCCGCGCAGCTTTCGGCGAGAGCAGTTTTCCAGGGCGGAGCTCGTGCAAGATAACCGAGCAATTAATTTCTTTTTCGAGAATGTAATCGCGCGAGCCCAGAGATTTTTCCCGTTGAATTTCAGTCCGGACCTCTTGTTTCCTTTTTCGCGGTGGATGCGAGAAGGCTTTCATCCTCGCTGCCCTTAACGACCGAGATCGCGTAATAAACTTTCCGTGCCGCGATATTGTTTGTTAATCATTCAGTATTTAAAAGTTGCACGTTTTACGCTTCGCAGTGACGCGACGAACTTTCCGGCCGAGTAAACTTTTCACTCAGTTTTTTAAGAGCACGGTCTGGCGAAGTTTTAATTAACATCGTAACGATTGCGAGATGGCGGCAGGTGGGAGAAGAATGTATTTGTTTCGTAAAATTTTTCGTCAGCCCCTCGACGAAAGTGTTTCCCCTCCGTTTCTTTCAGAGATCGTCAAGTCGACGATCTCTCGGTACCATGCGAAAAGGCTTACGATGGGAACATCTGTCGAAACGCGATACGCTCGTATTAATTTTGATGGAATTGGAACGGAAGCCACATCGATCTGGCTCAATCGATGTGCATACGCTATGCACCCAGTCTGACATATATTGCCGATTCGTTGAAAGTTATCGGCACATGCATGGGACCCTATCAAACCTTATGTCAATGACCAGGTACCTGGATATCTACTGTCAATTTCTTTTTAAAACTACTTTAGCATAAAAGTCTACGCATTGAAACTACAAATTGCAACGCCATTGAACATTGCAGAAAATTTTGGTTACTGACATACGCGTTCTGAATAATTTCACTATCAAGATACAACACCATGCTCTGCATAAACGTCGCGGACCATTCAATTGTACAAACAATTTCAATTAAAATCTTGTCAGAGAATCATAAAGGTTATCCGTGATCGATGGCTATTCTATATTAATTTCTGATCGCTCTTCTCGAATTAGGTTAGAGGAAAGTGTTGCTCGGCGATCGCGTGACGATCTGCTTGCTCGTTTCAACGGGGAACATGGCTCGAGCGTTTAGGCGAGTTTTGATAAGCGGCCGCGGAGCTGGCAATGAGCGAAAGCTACGATAATTGCCAGTGGGAGAGCAGATAGTCGGGAATACGCAGGATTGCGAATCCAGATAGACGCGATCCGCTTGAAAATTTCCGCGCTCTCCTCGCTTAAAAAGCCAGACATTGAAATTCGGGTGAAATGGATGAAACGATGAAATTTCATACGCGAAAGGTGGGTATATAGTTTGAAACAAAAGTGGGGAATAATACACGATTCGGTCGCGCCGCCGTGTTGCAAAAGGAGACGGACAAAGACTCGC
The DNA here is from genome assembly GCA_028455795.1 of Lasioglossum marginatum. NCBI lineage: Eukaryota > Metazoa > Arthropoda > Insecta > Hymenoptera > Halictidae > Lasioglossum > Lasioglossum marginatum. Next base: position 5,199,557 of record CM052276.1, read on the forward strand.
GCCGTAACTTTGTCCAAATAGTCGTATTTTTCGCCGGTGTTCATAAATTTGAATAAATCGCTGGGCTTTTTATTCAGCGCGCGTCACTGTAGGAGCCTTTCGAAATTCGCCAGGAATTTCCTAGCGACTTGAGCGACACGACCAACGAGAGTAACAGTTACGTCATTGTCGTCACTGGTAAAAGCAGCGGAGAGAACGGGAAAGGGAGAAAATTTATTTTCGTACCTTTTGAATAACACTTCCAGAGGCAGCGCCCCCGGCTGGATTCCACCTTTTGATTGGCGCTTTTAATTTTCCATTCATCCGGATGTAGCCAAGCCCGCGGGCTGCCAGCCGACGTTTGACGTGCAAATCTCGACTTGCTATCGTACCAGGTAACTCGACCGCTTAATAAAATTCGAAAAAATCTTGAGTGTTCCGTCTACCTCGCTTCCGTTCCCTCTACCTTCTTCTTTCTCTCTTTTTCCTCTCGTTGAAACACAGCCACCATCGTACCCCGACGAAGCTCGCTCGATACTCCGGTCGAATTTGTCTTGCACCGAAATCATTCTTCCCGACACTGCCGGAAAAAAAACATTCGACATCATTTTAGAACAAGTCGCTTTCAAAACTGTGCGCGCAGTTTGTGTTTTTGAATACAGCCACAAAAACCAGTTGTGAAAAAGGGAAATAGTAAATGGAAACCATTTCAAAGGATGTATTCGGACCATTTTGATCCTAAACCGGTGGGTGGCTCGAAATATTTAGTAGAAAAATGTTGGATCAATTCGACCAGCATAGCGCGGGCCTAGCGATGGGTGTAACTTCCGTACGCATACGTGAATACCATTCGACGAGCGAGCCTTTGTTTCGTTAGTTTTCGATACTCGCTGCGGTAAATAAAGTAAATAAATTCGATTCACGGGAATACCGTTGAAACGGAAATTTGTTTTCGACGAAACTAGTAGCCTCGGTGCATATTTTATAGGAGGCAATTGTATCTGTACGGTAGAGAGACGTCGCGCTGGGAATGTTACGTTTGCAACGATCTTCTGCAGCAATAGTGAAAATCGTTGTACGGAAAATGAGAGAGAGAGAGACCGTAGGAAACTATCGCGGAATGATGGATGCGTTTCGAACGCGGCAGGTCCCATCGCTAGACACGGGGTGCACGATCGAGGAATTCAGTGGCGCGTTGGCGAAGGACGGGGCATCGTGGATGTTCATTTTTCAAAATCTGCTAACGTGCCACGTAGAAAAGAGACGCGGAGAAGATTTTCCACTCGAGACCGGATGCCATGGGTTTTTCACGGAGATGAAAATTCAAGTAGTCGAGCGGGTGGCGTCGCGGTGACGGGAACAGGTACGACGATGGGGAAAGGGGTTGTCAGGGGTACGGGGACAAGGACGAGGACAAGGACGAGGACGAGGACGAGGACGGGACGTCGACGTCTACGAGGCGTCGAGGAATACGTCGTTGGCTAATGCCACGACTTTCACGAAGCGTAGGTAATACGTATTGTGGCCGGAGTCGTGTCGTGATTTTCACCATACAGGCGCGTCGGTGTTCCCCGGGGCAGTCACGTCTTGCGCGAGATTCAATTTGCCGCCAACTCCCGCCTACCCACCCCCTTTCCCACTCGAACCCACCCTTGAACCGTTCTATATCCCCTCGTGCCCGTTGCCCCTTTATCCTTCGTTCTCCTTTTTGATCCATTCGCCAACGCAACGCCCCTTTCTTTTTCGTCGTCCACTTCTCCTCATCCTCCAAACACCGCGCACGCCAACCACCCACATCGCCCACACCACCCTCACCTAATACCGTGGAGCATCGACGTATACGGTTCAACGTAAACGATCGACGAACCCCCAGGAAACTCTGGCTTCTGTGTTAGGCCGTCGCCTCGCCTCGCCTCGCCTCGCCTCGCCTCGTGTCGTGACGGGGATCCGAGATTTCTATGGGCAAGTCAAAAATTCATCGTTATACGTCTCTTGCGGCGCATGACCGATCCCAACAGCCCCCACTCGCGCTTCTTCTCTCTGTCTTTCTCTCTCTCTCTCTCTCCCTCTCGAGCATCCCTATATAGTTGAAACGCATCACCTTTTCGAATTTATATTTGAACACGATTCAGACCACCGCGCATTCGAGAATTAATCCTTTGCATTCGAAGGCGCTAGTAAAAATGACCATAGCATTATTCAAAGTCTGTGTTCCATGAATTGCAGAAAGCTCCGCCGTTGTATGAGAAAATTTTATGTACCCAATATGAAAAAGATTATATACGATCTAGGTTCCAGAAATGTCTCGATTTTGGAATGAAAATGGTTTCGAGTCCAAAGGGTTAATGGAGTTATACGCCCGCAAGGACTCAGCTCTTTCTATTCTTCGGATCATCCGAAATCTAACCCTGTGAATTCTCGCGACCATTGAAACTTTTGCTCTTTGCATACCCGAAAGCCCTCGATATCGAGTGGCCCCGCCCACTCTTTAGAATTTTGAATTCTGGCCCTTTGCGTTCCTCGTCGACTTTTTCTGATTTTAAGATCTCCAGTATTCTTTTTTTATCGAATGAAAATTATTGCTCCTGTAACACAGGACGGATTTAAGTGGAAGTAGTTTCACGTTGGAGAAACATTTGTTCACTCGCCGGCGCGGCCGTCTCCTTTCTCGTTTTTCGTGGTCCATTTCATTTCTGTCGAATCCCGTCGAGTATCGATGAGCGGAGGTAAACGCGGATCGACGAACCGCGCGGAAGCCCCGTCATCTGTTAGGTCGCCGTGACAAGGATCCAAGATTTCTATGGGAAAGTCAAAAATTCATCGGTACCCACCTCGTGCGGCACGTGGCGGAATCCAGCCCAGCCAACGGTCTCCCGGGGATCCTCTCCGGAGATTCGTGACCGCTTCGCGTTTTTCCTACCGTCACAGATTTTCCATAACGGTGGAACGAGAAAACGGGGTTTCAATCTCTCTAATTTCTATTCGAACTCGCTTTCGCATTCGTAATCGGTACTGGAGAGAATTCACGATATAAAATTCCGCTGTTATACACTGCTGTGCAAAATTCAGGGACCGCGAAATTTTCGTTGAAAAATTACTTACGGCTTAACTATCAACAATACTAGGTGTTGAAAAAATTGTTATTTTAATAAATGATTCTTTTATTCAGGGAAATTTCCAGAAATGATTCCGAGCGTGTCGAATCGCGCGAGGAATCGAAGAAGAAACGATAGAGGATGGAGAAGGTCTGTAACCGAGAAGGTTCCACGGCCTTTCGACTCCCCTAAAACAGCGTAATACCACTAATGGGCGAAGCATGGGTTTCCCTAACAATAAGTCGGCTCCACGCCATCTGTAAACACGGTCGACTGCGGAGCGGGGAGCGAAAAAACGTGAAATGGCACACGCAACACACATCGCCGAGAACAACAGGGAGGGCTAAAGCGTAAGAACCAGCGCGCCGAAATGGTCGGACAAGGTTGGTGCGCGAGTAGCAAGGGTCTGCGTCGGTTCAGACACGCGCTATAACCTCTCACTTTCGAAAGTTCCAGTCGACAGTTTGGTCCTGGACGAAGTGATTACGTTAAAAGCACTTTACACCTATTCCCCCGCCGGCATTACAGTTATAGTGCAGCGCCAGTGATAAAATACAAAGTAACCCCTCCGAGCGCAAAGTGACTTCTTTGCTGACTTTTCTCGTCCATTTTTCCCTTTATTAGACTGTTCTTGCTATTTTACGCGCCTTTGAGCCCTTTAATGATGTCAACGTGTTTACTCTTTGCAATCTTTCTCCTCTCTCTCTCTCTCTCTGTTCCCTTTGCGAACTGCGAACTTGACAAACTCTCGGATTCTCGGTTCCGCTCCGCTCCTTTACGATGTTTCAGGGCTACTCGCGGAAACGGATTACGGGAGAATCAAGCAAATCCCGGATAAATAAAACGCTTAATTAAATTCGAAGTAATCCAATCGCGAGCGCCAGAAGAATGAATTTCGGTGTCGAGGCCCGGAGAATCGATTCGCCGCGACAAAAGGCTTAAAAATACATTTCGCCGCGCGATTTCTTAACTTCTTTCGGAGTCGATCTTCCTTTTACCGACGCCTTTGTCTCGAATTTTGTCGATTTATCCGGTCTGGTTTACTTTTTAGTCAGTCGCCGCGCACCGTTTTCTCCTTGCTTTTCTTTGTTGTGCTTCTCACCACTTGCGAGAGAAAGAGGGAGGAGCGGTAGCCGAGCAACCGGCCAACGCAAAGCGAACCTCTCTCGACTCTGGCAGTCTTTTACCAACCTTATCCTGTTAGCTCTTGCTCCTGTATTATCGCGTTCATTCAATTCCCTTTCAGCTATCGTTGCCGCTTTAATTGCAGCTATTTGTATGGCATCCCATTTTTAATTACATTCTTGACGCTACTCGTCGACTTTTTTCATTATCTGATTATTTCGCTGGCCGTTTAAAACTTTGTGTCGTCGATGGTTCGCTTCGTGGCTCCTTTGATCCTTTGTCTCATTACGATTCCTCGATTCCTGCCAAATGAAATTCTTCTGGCTCGCCCTTTGACGTCTCGCCTTGCTTCGCCTTGCTGTACGGAACGCGTGCTCTTACGCGAGAGCCGGGTTATCTCGACGGTTCTCGAGTATCGAGTTTTGGAAAAGCAAAGGTTTGGAAATCGGGCAATCGTCGGTGCGGAGGGGAAAATGCGGTCAGGAACACGGCCAGAGAACAGACCGAGAAATATCGATGAAATCTGTCCGGCATTTTTCCGGGACAGCTGCGGCAGTCGATCGGGGGGACGGTCTCTCCGTCGCGCATCGATGGGAACGTCCATCGCGGGGGACGCGCGGGAGAGCGTTCAAATCGATTCCATCGTATCTATCGCGACGTTTAAGTCTCTTCGTTAACAGAAGTGCCTTCGTGTCGGAAGCTGGGCCAGGGGATCCTAACGAATGGATTTCGTCGGTGCGATCGTTGAATTCAGCTTCCGGATTTATCGGAGTGAAAGCCCGGCCGATATTCGCGGGTTTCCATCGCGTGGCCGACACGTGTTCCAGGGACGGACATGCGAACGTACCCGTTCCCATTTCCCCGTTCCAGTTCCCGTTCCCGCTACAGTTGCTGTTCCCGCAAATTCATTACGCGAACGGAACCATCCGTTACGGATCGTTTGATTTCGCTAACGACGTCCTATAAAGTATTCAGTGCGTGCCCGTTTAAAACGATGCTTGCTACGTCGCCGTCCAAGCCGCGACGTCTGCGTAACGTTTAATTGCTTCTGACGAACGATGCGGCTCACGTGACCGCCGTGTTGGTCTAACACCGTGCCGTAACAGTTTTTACTGCTGCCGTATCAACTAATACAGCGAACGATACTCTTTCTGATATATCGTTCCGTGTGCGATCCGCAAACCGGAACCGTTTACCGTCATTATTTATGGTCATAGTCATTTAAAAACTTCCACCCGACACGGTTCGACCACCTAACTCTTATCGGACCTCTACCCTATGCACCGCGACCATAGTTAGTCACCTTGTCTGACCACTACCGCTACAAACCCCTTATTCTCCTTTTCGACCTCGTTATTCCTAATTCTATTACCGTCATTACCACCCAGTTCACCTTGTTATGTATTTCGAACGTTTCCGGCTAGAAGTCCACGGTAGTTCATGTCAATAAAACATGGTTGTATTTAAGATGATACATGTATTTAACAAAGAAAAAGGTCAGTCACAGAAAATTTTGACTCCTAGAATTCGATACAACTCTTCCGATATTCGAAACAAACATTCGTAAAACCAAGTTCAGTTCAGAAATATGTTGAACGTGTTCGTTAAATAATTATACAGGTTCGAGTTAATTCAAGAGGTTAAAAAGTTTTGAACCACTTTTCCAGGGAATTTTTCAAGAATAGAGGTTCATAATTGCCCGACGCTTTCCAAGAGATTAAGAAGAAACTTTGTAAATTGAGGGAAGATTCCAGACGAGCAGAGAGTACACTGATTTACACTAATGTGTCTCGCGACTCACGGAGTATTCGCAATATTATTTACGGCTGGTTTCAGGTGTCCCCGACCCGAGCAGAAAGTTTCCGAGGACGTGTCCTTTCCGCAAACAGTGTCGACTGGAGAACTCTGACTCTACTTTAGCCCCCTCATCAATAATGGTACTCAGTCTAGGCTGTCTATCCGTAGTCGATCCTTATTCCACTTTTCAACTTCGTTTTACTTTCGGTGCTCCGGATCGGTCTTCCGCTTTGTCTGACAATGAGTTATGGTCGTCCTCGAGCTGGGTAGTTTATTCTACGATTCACCAATTAAATGTATTAGGGAATATTCGTGGAAGATTTCGGTCGAATCTTTTACGGTTGAGAATCGACAGCTGTTCGCTGTAGGAGGAACGTGGAAGTTCGTCGCGACGCTTGCACGTGACTTGATCGACGCGAGTGGCCGATTCATCGGCGAGGGATAGTTCCGGGATAGGTAAACCGATATTCCACGTGGCCACGTAACGATCCGTACCATCGAAAAACTATTAGAGCAAAGGCCAAAACGACGCTCGAAGCTGTCGTTTCGCGGAGAAACGGCGTCGCGTGGTTGCCAATTCGATTATCCGGCAGCCTCGGCTAACTACAGTGATTTAATTGTTGAATCCTGGCCGATCGTTCCACATACACACGGTCTTGCTTCCTCCCTCATAACGTCTTCCTACCTAGAAACTTTTCTAACAACGCGGCGGAAACTTTGAAACTCCGCGGAAGTAGCCGAGGAGTTCCGCGAACTGTTTTTGAAAATACTGTTACAGGGCCGAAACATTTGCTGGGAATAGCGTCTCGTCGACGAGGGGCCAATTATCATTTGTTGCGAGACCCGCGACATCTGGTCGCTTGATACCTTTTGACAAGCGGCCGTGTCCTGTTTCTTCTTCATCTCCGCACGCGCCGTTTTATATTTTCTATTTACGCTGTGGGATAAATTCGTTTCATTCTTTTTGCCCCTCCACTCAAAGCTTACTCCGTCCTCCGCTTTATTTCTTTGGCTTTGAGGTTAATGGGGACCACGGTTTCGTCGAGTACAACACTTTACAGAGTACTCGACGTTCAACAATCATTAGATTCTTCCTTCCCCGTCCGTGCATCCGGACGGAGTGGTTACCTTTTATACCGGCCGGTGATTAAACTAAAAATTAGCAAACCTTATCGTAACAGAGAACGAAACCCCGTTATTCCCTGGAAAATAATTCTCCGCGATGAATCCCTTTGAGTTACGGGCGTGGTTCGATATTGTTTTCATTAGCAGACGGTTTGATTTTACTCCTCTGGTCGCACTCGCGCGAATTTCGTCCCTGTAAAATACGTCGAAGACACTCTGCACTGTGTTCCAAAACGCCGGAAAGCTGGCCAAATATTAAAAACACTAGAACAATGAAAACCTTTCTAAAAATACCGTGCACCAAGGTTTTGGTACTACCATTACAATCTCCTTATTTGGACATTAAGGAACAATTTTCAGTCGCAAAATTATTCTCGAAGGAAAACGAAGAAAAACTGAACTGAACATATAATTTAGCAATGTTCAAATTAATTTTTGAAGCTGATTTTTATAGTTCCTTGTAGTTTGAGCAGCACGATTAAGATTCTTTACTTCGAAAAATGGTCCTACGACCAGCTTTACGGCGTTTTGGAACACTATGGCGCTGCGAGGCGGTCGCATCGTGCGACAAGGTAACAAAGGGCGGCAGTATCTTCCCAATACTATAGTTTCCACCGTTTCCCCGGGCGAGTTGTCGGTCTCGTTATTCGGGCGATCATTTCCTCGTAGTTGGACAAGAAAGAACTTATCGTCCTATTCCGAAGGAATCCGTTCAAATACCAGGCTATCGAAGATTCTCCGTTGAATTTATAAGAGGGACTTCCATCGATAGCCGAGGGACTGCGAAATCGACGGAGTCGAGCGAGTGGGTATCGTTAACGGAGACCCCGTATAAATAAAAGTACCGATAAATAAAAGATCGTAATCTGCCGCGGGACTTACCGTCGCTATTTTTAGAGCTGAAGCATGGCGGGATTCCCGCGATCGCTCGTGGATAGCCATTCCCTCCGAGAATCGCCGTCGAGTCAAAAACCGTAGAACGGTTTGGCGTCGGCTCTAGGAAGGTGGAAAACATTACCATATTTAGCCGCTAATCGAGCACCTGTTGCTGGAACATTGTTTCTTCGATACATTCCTCCGCTTGACCTTCGTTTCGCAACGTCCAGTCTCCTTCTCGCAAGATCACTGCTCGACTCACAGGCTTTTGCGCTCGGAGAGTTTTCTCGGATCGCTTACTGACTTACTCTGACTTGCTTGTTAATCTATTCTTTACAGATTTGACGAAACGAAACTTCCGGATTTTTATCAACCTGTTTTTATCGGTTTTTTAAAAATCTTCTTTCACACAGTAATCTCAAATGAAATGATTAGACCACGTTACGCAGAGTTGTTGGATTGAATGCTAATCGGTCGTTGCTTGAAAAAGGTTGGAGCAGCTCGCGAGGAGTTGGAATCTTTTGGAAGAGGGGGTGGAAGGATTGACGATGCGCAGCGTATCGTTAAAACGTTTTGCGGGCAAAGGCATCAGGAAAGCGAGTCTAGCCTCGGCAGACGATGCGCGACGGTTCAAGAGAAAGGGAATCGCAGTCAGAGGCAGGCTGGCAGGCAGGCAGGCAAGGGTGGTTCAGGGCTGAGGTATACCCCGAAATGGACTTGCCATTATGGCCAAACTAAAGCTGGGTATTCAGCCATCCACAAGCTTATTAGTATGCAAGCGAGCTTGTTGCCTTAGGTGGCTTGAAAGCCCCGTGTGTCACATTCACGACGTGTTTCCCGAGACACGCAACATACTGCACCGTAGCACGATATACTGCTGGTAACATCCTCCCCTTGTCCTCTCTTTGTTTCACCCCCTTTCGTTGCTCCGCGGCTCCTCACCAGCCGCGGCAGTACGTCTCCATTGCGTCGCGTCGCGTCGCCTCGAATCGCGACGCCTCGCCTCGCCTCGCCTCACTTTGCCTCGCGTCGAGCGATATGTGAATATGTCTACGCAGCCGAGCCAGGTTACCTTCCCTTTCTACGTCGACAATTCGTAGTTAATTCCCCTAATTGGCTCCTCAGTGTGCTCTGTTTACGTGCGTGCTCGGTTTCTATGCACTCGCAGTGCGCTGCATCGAGGATGCATATCATTATACGCCGCTTGTTTTTGGAACTGTCAGGAGCGAGTCTGCCGGAAGTCACGCCGAGCAGAAACCCTTTTCGAGAATACCTGATCATTTCCCACTTTTCAATATGCACGGTCTCGTGTTAATTGCTGGTCTGACTCGACAGAAATTCCCCGTCGAAAACCGAGAAGGAAATCTTGTCGTTCAAACACGTTCGACGCGACGACGCAAACGGAAACGGCCGGTAATGATCCAACCCGCCAGTCTACTTCCAAGTCGATTACAGTAGATCCTTTCTTAACCAGCCTCTTCTATAAACAAATTTTACTTCTCGTTTTCGACTTATTCTGCCCCGTAAAACCAACCTTCTCAGCTATTCGTGGAGGAACGGTTCGCCAGAGCTCAAATAAAAGAAGTTTTGTTCGTAAGAAGAAATAGCTGCTGCCGTTCGAGCTCATAAATTTTGATCGTCGTAAGGGCCGATTTCGAGATAATTGCCCGGCGATCAAATCTGATTCGCGAGCACGGAATCCCTTTTACCTCGCGGAGAGATTCGCTTGTAGCCGTTCTTCAGGTTTTTTCATTGTTTACGACGATCGCGACTGGGAAACCGGGTTCTTAGGAAAACGACCAGGCTACGTAACCTTAGTTAATCTCACTGATGCAGCAGTCTCGCTCATAACAGTTATGATGAACGTTAGCGTTTACCGTCCACGCTTACAGACCGCGAGCACCACGTAATCCAACTAATGTCATTACGCAGTACCGTGTAGGATTAAATCCTTGCCGGCGTTCATACCGAGCCGGTATCATAAACATCGCATTCGTTGGTCGCACGCAAATATTGCCAAGAAGTTTCCTCTTTACCGGCCCACTCTGTGCGTCTGCGACGTTATATGTACCGCGCGCGGACGGCGAAACACCTAGCTGGAAATTGATTCGATAGCACGGGAAACTTGAAAAGTTGCGGAGATTGCCTCGAAATCGAATGATCGAGCTTCGCCGCTTCTACGGTGACAAACAGGCAAATAAAACGAAAATATACCGTTCTATGTAGGACGGAATGTTTACGCGTGGGCCACTGTCCTCGAGGAAATCTTTCAATCATTATGATTAAATCGAAATTCAAATTCAACTCCCAGCAACACAAATTAAATCGGAATTCCACTTTCAATCATTATATTTAAATCGAAATTCAAATTCAACTTTCAGTCATTATATTTAAATCGAAATTCATTTAGCGTTAATATCCTTTTAATCTAAACAAGAAATATATGACTTCATAATTATGGGCACAACCGTCGGTGCGCGAAATAACTCTAGTCGCGCGTCGATATTGAAATTGTCGGATGTCTTCGGCAATTATCTGTAACGCGGCCGACGCGGCGTTTGAAAAATTCAAAAGCCTGTGCTCGACAAAAGCAATTCCATTCCCGCGGAGTTTACAATTGCCGAAGTTGCGTGGTCAATACCCTATGTTTTACAGTCGACCATAAAACGCAGACGGTGTTCTCTGCGCTGGATGTTGTATTTCGCGTCACGGTTCATTCCAGAAATCCTCTCCATCTGTTAGATATTTGTTGCCCGGTGTTCTGTCCCGCATTCGCGAAGTACACCAGAACTTTTTCGAGATCTCTTGTACCGCTCGCCGTTCCGGAATCGCTTTACGCTTGCTGGTATTCCAAAGCTCTCGATACGACATAAAAAAAGCGAGTTCAAAGGACACTACCATTTCGGAACTCTCTCGCAGCTGGTATCGACGATTTACGATGAATTTGTTAATTACCCTCGCAGGATTCCGACCAGTTCTTCAACCTATAATAACTTTTTACCTTAAAATTTTTTCCTAATCAAAAAGAATGCCATAAAACTTATTCTAAATGGTAAAAAATTGGCTTTCATTTTCCCTGATTTGTTAGTTTGTCGCGCAAAAGAACTTTCCGCGCAGTCCAGTATTATTTAGCGAGCAGCTCCGCTCGGATATCGGGCTGCGATCATAGTTGCTGGGAACTTGTAGCGTCAGCGTCGATGGAGTATGTAGGAAGCACACGGTGGCTCTTTATTGCTAAACACCCGAAACCGCGCAATATCGGGCGAACGTTACGCGCGCCTGGAGTGGGTATGTCGCGTGTGATGTGGCCGGCCATTAGCTCTTTGTCGAGCTGCGATATTTGCATCGTTGATTTCTGCTATCATGGACACGCGCTCTCAAGGAAACTGCGTGCTCGTCGCGCCCATTGATCGTTTCATCAAACGAAATATTCGGGAAACCACGTAACAACATTATAAAAGATACGTCCTAATTTTTGTTAGTCGGTTCGACTTGGCCGGGTTGCGCGGAAGAAGGGTGAGGAGAAAGGGGCGTTTAGAAGAGGCGAGGGAAGAGGATGCCGCTTTTCCGTGTTTTTCCATAGCCCCGAGCGTATCAATGAAATACATCAAATTAGCTCTTCGTCGAAATAAGATTTCCCAGCGGCGGAACGACCGCCGACCATCTCGGTCGCCCGGAGGGCCAATGTGACCGACGTGGTGCACGGCCTCGTCGCCGAGGCAGGATGGCAGGTCGCAGCCAACATTGGCAATATCCTGTTTTTCCAGGACTGCGGAATTAAATATTTGCCGCGGCGAAACAAGAGTTACGTCGCAGTTCGTAGCCATCTCAGGGGGGGATGGAAGGATACCCAAGCCAACGATACTGGCTGCTTTTCGAGTGCCCTCCGGCGCCAGCCAATATACCAAGAAACTGCCAATATCATCGCTCTTTCCCCCCCTCCACACCGGCGCACATCCTACCGTCGAATGACAAATGTTGTAATCGACCCTGCTCCGCCTTCCCGCCTTTCCCACAGAGTGGCACAGAGCCGTATGGACGTCTCTCGGAGGTGTCGGACCGTCTGTTTTGCAATATCGCGAGTCCTCCTTTCCGCAACCTTATTTTTCCGAAATCAATTTTCAACACGCGACGCTCTCGAGGGCTCGCAAAGATCCTCGCCCTTTGACGCTGCGATGTCGTGCATTGAATTTTATTATTTCTCACTGGTTCGATGTGTATTCCAGAAGATCTCTTAATTTGATTATTCGATTTTAATGTTAAATCTTCGTTCCGCTCGGTGGACCACCTTTTTACCAAGGATGCACCATCTGGCCGTGAACGCAGCTCGTGCCTCTCGCGCTCCGGTATCGGAGGCCCAGGGTAAAAAACACTCCTAAACTTTCGACCGTTATTTTCGGAGTGTTCTGTATGCGAAAAAATGTAGCTCGACGTAGAAGTGGTTTTTCAATCGCGGGATATACGTACCGAAAAAAAAAAAAATAGAAAAACAGAGAAAAAAGAGAAAACTTGAATTCCACGAAGCGTATTCCGGAGAAGCAATCCGGTGAATTATTACGTTGCTTTCGCGTGAAATCGATAGGTCTATTTGGTATATAGAGTTCGCCTGTAAAAATTCACTGAATTATAGATTTTTCGGTGCGTCGCACGAGATACACGCGGGGTATCGATGCCCGACCGACTATATCTCGGCGAACCGTGTCCATATTGAAATGTACGGCACACTTTTCGGGTTTGTTCGGTTTTGCAGGAGAGTCGGCCAGCTGCGACCGAATACTTGATTTCTCCATTAAAATTTTAGTCCGCGGGAATATAGTCCGGTTTCGCGTTTTCCAGTTAGCTCGTTCCGCCTCTTCGTTCGGAGATCGAAACGAAACGCGGTTCTACGCGTTGTTAACGGCGCGGCGGTTCCGAGCGGTCTTAGTTCCCCGGTTTATTTATCGGCGAGGCTCCAAGCACCGGGGCCATCGATAACACTGCACGGAAACCGAGACAGCCCCTGCGTGATCGACAATTTCTGATTCGTTGTTCGAAACCAGCCATCCTCGTTATTAATTATGTGAAATGCGTGTTCTGATCGGGACCGTGGCTCAGCAGAGCGTTAGATCCGCGCGTTTAATTCTGGATAAATGTGTGGCCAACGCGCCTAATAATCCATAATGGTTATTGCACCGATAAGCCGCGAAGGATTTCAAGTTCAATTATCGAATGCTTGATCAACAGTGACATCCTGCTCGTTTAATCATGGGAATGGTAAGGATTACCAACGGCTTAACGACGCGTCCACATTTTTAAGCGCCTCGAGATTTCGATGCGTTTCATCCAATGATTATCTCCTACCAACAAACGAACACGAAACATTGTGTTATCTTAAATATCCTCCGCTTATCGCGTTCGTCCAGCCGTCGTTCTTTTCTACTGCGGCTTGGATCGCGAGCCAACGCGGATTAATCGTTTCCCGAGGTTTTGTATATTTTACTGCGAAAATCGATCCTCAACTTCTACCAGTTAAAATTAATCTAAATACCGATGTCGTAGTTCGACTAGAAATTCCGATCGCTAGTATTCTTTGACGTGATTACAGAAACAAACGACGAGCCTTTCACGCTGCGGTGTTTGTAACAGATTTTTTCTACGTCAGAGCGAACGGCACGAGCGGGAGTAGACAGGAGAGTAATTCATATAAGCGAGCCGTAATATTTTCCGGGAAATGAATATGCGTTTTCCGGGCACGCATTCACTGTCGCCGCCAATAATTCACACGCGACACCGTTGCGTGGCCAGTCCGATGCGAATCCCCTTTGATGGCAGCTGCTGTTATTGAACACTCCACCGGGTTACGCAATTTTGAGTTTTCCCAGACACGTGTCGTACCCGCGGATAATTAGAATAAAGCGTATCGTTAAATGCTCGAACGCGCGGTCCCGGCCACGGTATCGTTTCGAACGCCACCGGCCAGTTTTTCCGAACGATTTATAATATTACATGGCTAGGACATTAAATTACGTTCGATGCGGGGGCGTGGGGCTGCGGGGATGCGGCGGCCGCATTGTGCTCGATACATCGAGCGATCGGAGATTTTGCGTGGTCATTGAAATCGTATCGGGCATCGAAACAAGGTTTATTTTCGTGGAACGAACGAAGGAAGGTATGGTAAATCAAATTTTTGGTTAATTAAGCTTTTTTCCGGTTCTCGGTCCGTGCACGATGAACAATGTCGGTTTTATGAACTCGTTCGTTTTCTATACAGACGGTCCGGCTACGAAAAATGACCGTGCAATGAAACTCCCATCAATTTATTCGCTTCGGACAATGGAGACTGGCCGTCGAAGAATGAAAATTGCATGTTTCATGAATGTTGCGACGATTCGCGGACTCTCCACGAGCCACCGACGATGATTCCGCTGTCGAGATTCGATTCCATCCGAATACGCTATCTCCCGGTAATTATGAGAAATTAATTGTTCCAGATGTTTCGCGGAACGATCCGAGAAAGTTTAACACGCGCGGGAACTCTCGGATTTCGAGGTGGTGGGTCACGTGACCAGCGACTAGGTTGTTGCGTGCTTTTATCTTTTTTTTTATTCCAACAGACATGTTTCACTTCTGGCGTTTATTCCCGAAATTCCGCAACGATAGTTTCATTATCAGGAGCAAAACCTCCCCGTCAGGCTTTGTAAATGAATAAAACGGGTGAATGGAGCACGCACTCGTATTCGCTCGAATGTGAAACTACACGGAGACAAAATCTCCAATCGCTTTTATTGCAGGTTTTACCGTCGAAGAGTCGCTAATTGAAGTTCACGCGACCAACGAACTTCTCGTTTAAACGGCCTGTGTATTTTTCGGTGGTTCGCCGACGTGGATGCAATTATTGACTCGCGCACAAAACATCGATTACAACGATCCGCGTCCGTGAAATATTCCGGAGGAGTTTCCTGACGTCGATCTCGCGGTCTCCCGTGTCAGAAGTTCCGAGGAAACGAGGTGGACAGAATTCTGTTATGAGGATTTTAAGACTTCGTAAACGCCGTATCTTTTAACGGTGCAACAGGTTCGCGAATTCGTGGCTAAGAATCGGGCCGGGTCGTTAAGCTATCGTATATCACCGAAATGAACTTGCATCCGGAATTATGTAAAAGACGAATGAACTCGCCGGCGGCGTTTCGTTTCCGTCGGCGTAAGAACCCGTTCAGTTTTCGAAACATTTCGCAGAATTATTCCTTCCGCGGCAACACGGAAATAAACGCGATTAATTCTAGACGGGGATCTAAAAAGGGAAATCCTTGTGGAACCGATACAGTCTAAAATTAAGGTTCTTCGTAACTGTTTCAAATCGGGAGTTACAGTGGGTGTACAAAGTATTCGTACGAATAAAAATCTAATAAAAGGTATACGAAAACTTTATACAGCTACTGTATATCGGTGCGAAACGATTTTCCATTTTTGGAAGTGATTCAAGCTGCGGTGTAAACATCTTTCCGGAGCCGGGCATCTGCTGCTGGTGGACCCAACAATATTTAACGTTAAAAGTAGCATTCGCGCGGGTTATCCGCGTCTTAAATCCTCCCGATAAGCTCTCGGAACCGACTTCCGGCGAGCAACAGGTCGTGTACGTCTTCGGAAGTAGTCTAGTAGGTAAGAATTCCTTTGGTAACGCAAAACTATGGCTTCCTAAATTTATACCCGGCGGCGGTGAGCTATGGGGCAGCGTAAGTTAGATAGGAACGCGCGTGGGATACGGCTGCCGCGAAGCTGATGTTCTATTATTTTACGTTAACGTAACCGAGGAGCCCGGGTAAAAGTTCGCGGTGGCGTTCCAGGCTTGCGGTTCGTCGTGTCATGGTACGAAAGCTCGGTGACTGTTGGCTCTCGGGTACAGCGGGTACAGTAGGTACCCCGGAGTGCACAGAATTCACGGGAGAGACGAAGAGGCGGAGACGAAGGGCGGTTACAAGTAGAATATACACCCCGTGGCAGAATGTTTCCGATCGGAGGCATTGAAACGGATTTTAGAGAAAACATTCACAATTTAGAAGTATAAAATATTACTTTACGGGGTTAAAACTGATGGGAAATGAAAAGGGACTTATTAACGAATGAAAAACAACAAAATAACATAAGCGTCCATTTCTTATAACAAAGAAACGAGAAAATAAACAAAATGTTACACGGAAAAAAGTTATCGATTAATCCAACTGCTGGAAGAAAGTTTCCGATTCGATTTACACTGTCCAACACCAAATTTGTTCAACAATTACAGTTGGGCGATTCTTATAGAGTTTTTTGCGCTGATTCCGAATCTGTCCTTAATTTTTTCCCTAGACGTACAGTTTTTGAGAAACATGATTTTGAAAAAGAAACATATTTCTCAACTTTAAACAAATATTGTGATGTTATTATAAAA
>CM052276.1:5216060-5392065 GCA_028455795.1 Lasioglossum marginatum
TGCTGCAAAGAACAATTCAATATCTTTTATAATAACATCACAATATTTGTTTAAAGTTGAGAAATATGTTTCTTTTTCAAAATCATGTTTCTCAAAAACTGTGCATCTAGGGAAACAATTAAGGACATATTCGGAATCAGCGCAAAACACTCTATAAGAATCGCCCAACAGTAATTGTTGAACAAATTTGGTGTTGGACAGTGTAAATCGAATCGGAAACTTTCTTCCAGCAGTTGGATTAATCGGTAACTTTTTTCCGTGTAACATTTTGTTTATTTTCTCGTTTCTTTGTTATAAGAAATGGACGCTTATGTTATTTTGTTGTTTTTCGTTAATAAGCACCTTTTCATTTCCCATCAGTTTTAACCCCGTAAAGTAATATTTTATACTTCTAAATTGTGAATGTTTTCTCTAAAATCCGTTTCAATGCCTCCGATCGGAAACATTCTGCCACGGGGTGTAGAGGACGCGGATACTCCGGTTCATTTGCATTCTACGGCGTGGAGAGGCGGCTGCGAGCGAGCGCGTCGAGGACGGAGCCGAGCCCGGCCGAGCTGAGCCGAGATGTTATTGGAGGCGAGAAGAACCGAATCACGGGGACGGAAAGGAACGAAGAAAAATATCGGGGGGAAGAAAGCCGGCTATTTCTCGCAGTTTCGGAGCAAAAATGCTGCGGGAAATGAATTATGCTCCGCGAAGAAATTCTTTTCGAAATGAATTATGGAGGAGCCGGAGACCCAGCGAATTCTCCAAGACAAAGGTCCTCTGTAATATTAATTAGCGGGCGCCTTCTTCGCGAGTCCATCGACATGTACCGATTGCAAGGGTGCGGGATGCGCCTTCTCACTTCTCGATAATGCAAAGATTGGATTTTTCAGTATTCGTCTCCCTCGAAAGTCCTATTTTTACATTTACGAGGCGCAATTTGCATTATTCTTTCGACGATTCGACATTCCGCTTCCATTTTCCTTTTTCGATTCGTCGAGATTGGACGAGTGACGATCGCGTCGAAAAATTTCGACAAATTCCCAATCCTGTGGGCGGTCCTACGGACGGGCATTATTTTCGCAGGCGCAATTGCACAAAACACGGGGCACAGTTTGTCACGCTCAGGGCCGTACTCAGCGGCGAGGTCGCATTTAACAGAGAGAAACATTTGACGGAGATTGCCGGCCCTCCATCCCTTCGGAACAGCACTGACAGACAGACAGAGAGACAGCGGAGATGAAAGGGTGGTGGAGGAGAGACGAAGGAGAGTGAGAGGAGGAGGAGGTGGAGGTGGTAGAAGAGGGTTCGAGAGAGGGTGTAGTAGCGAGAGGAGTGAGAGAGGAGAGGCGAGCTGGCGAGGGGCAGGAGGACTCGCTTCGTCGACCGCAACTAAAACGCAGCCTCGACAGAGAGTTCAGTTGCCAACCGGTAATGGAATTCCTCTGTTTCCCGGAACAATGATACGCTACGTCGCGGTATGAACTACGCATAATATAGCACCGGCCCGTTATCCTGAATTGCATACGCGCGAGAGAAAAGGACGGTGGCTCCGTGGCGGCAGCCGCGCGCTCCCCGGAATATGAAATTCAAAAATCCTTAGATCGAAACACGGCTCGACTTACCAATCTGTTATCTCGACCTGGCTCTTCTTCGCCAGGCCGCGAGAGAAAGAGAGAGAGATCCTTTACGATCCATGGCAACCGGGAGAGAGAGGTTCACGGTGTTTCACAAGGTGTTTTCTCTCTCCGGGTCTTCTTTCCCCCATGGATCGACCCCGAGTTCGGATCGTCGATCCACAGCTCCTTCCACCGTCTAACTTTTAGAGTGGGATTCGCGGTATCCTGCTTATCTGGCTCGCATAAATAAAATTCGAGGGGGAGAAAAGTTTTTTGTCCTCCTCCCCAACCGACGGGTCGGCGATGGTTGGTTCATTACACGGCACGTCGAACGGGACTTTCGAAATAAAGTTGTGTTGCGCGCGGAGGGTAGGTGGGTCGGTGGGCGGTCTGCATCATGCCAGTGCCCGCGCCATTGTTGTAGCATCTTCCGCGTGGCAGAACCGACGAAATAACTTTCATAAAAAATTTATCAGTACACCGTAAACGCGGGATATCTCTGTTTTATTTGATACGCTTTCTGGTCCCGTGACTTTTAAAAGCCTGCTACTACCGCCGCTGCTGCCACTGCCCTCTTTGCCCCAGTGGCACTCTCGTATCGTCGCCGTGTCTTACCAATTACGGTGGTTCTAACCCTCCATTTTGTGGTTCTATCGACTATTTTTATGTTTCGAACATGTAAATCAATTCTAAATCATCCGGGAAAGTTGGAATCTAGAATTTAGTATTTATTGATAAACGCACAGAACCGCTCTAGATAAATCCATATAACTGTTTAGTTAAAAATCAAAACATACGCTCGACCAACTGGAAGATGACGGAACACGAATGTGGCAGACAGAGTTGGGTAGTAAGTAATTCTTTTGTAACAACATTTCGGAGTCACGTTGAACGAGTAGAAAATTCGAATGGATTCGGCCAGAGGACGAGGTTCTAGTCGGTGATTCGAATGAAGAGGGGTTGGAAGAATATCGAGGATCGTAGTCCGATAGCTTATCGAGCGTCCTCCGAGCTTAATAAAGCTCGGTGGACTCGTGGTCATGCGTGAACGCGCGGATAAGATGATAACGAGGCGGGAAAGACTGCACGCACCGACGCGGCAGCTCCCTAGGGAATTTTCCTCATGATGGCGTATGGCGTATACGTACGCGCATCGGAAGTGAAGACCTGTGACACGGAGATAAGTTCGACGGGCTGGCAATATTGACCTTTGGACCTTCTGCCGTGTAAACTCACGAGCTATCACAGCCTCTTATCGAGACCACCCGTCCCAGAAGCAGATGGAACTTTATTGGCATCGCCGGATATTTGTCCAGCAGAATAAACGGATGATCAATCTATTCCTCAAAAACTCGAACGTCCCGGAAAAATCCGACCGAACGTGGTCGGATGATATTTCTTTTAATTAGCCGGTCTCTCACTTTGTGTGCCCCCACAAAAGAAAATTGCATACTCATAATTATTCGCGTGTTGCCATCGAATGAAAGATGGTTTGGAGCTTTTTTGTATTGTAGAAAATCTGACAAGAGAATTATTTCAACATAATACAGAATTCAATAAAAGAATGACAACCAAGAGAAATATTTGTAGAATAAGAATATACAAATACGAAGCCTCTTATGCTAAGTGGTCAGCCCTTTCGTTAAAATCGAATGAAGCTGTGCGCATTGCGTGGATGAAATTGTGGAATTTCTTTTAGATAGATTTCACGGCGCTTCGGCCGGTACAAGTCAATTATAATCGCATTAATAATTCACCGTGTATGAACGGAGAAAATTGACGGAGCGGAGATTAGGTGGACGAGTGAAATGGTAATGGACTTTGATGACGGGAAATACAGAGCATGTATAATTTATGCGACGAATTAAATCGGCGGACGAACGTATCGACGCGACGCGGCGCACGACGCGTTTTATCGTCGATTACGAGGTATCGGAGTTATCGGTCGTTCGTATAGAAGCGAGAGTAGAATGACGTTACGTACAGTAGCATCGCACAATGGCGGTTCAGAATATTTATAAGCCGCTAAGGTCGCGTTTACAACGGTGGGAAGGGGTTATCGTAAACAAGGTCAACGAACCCGGGCCAGGCCGGGGCGGCGTATCGAGTGGTGTCGCGTTCAATTCGGTTGCGTCTGGTTTTCCGGGAACAAATCGACGAGTATCAACGAGTATCGACCTTCCTTTGACGATTTCAAAGCACTCGAGCCTTCACGGGGTCACTCGCGAGACAGAATGACCGACATGGTACAAGGCCTATGCACTCGATATACAGGGATAAATCAAATGATGACGCGTGACTGATCGCTAAGAGAGGACCGTCGTGGTCGTCGTCTGTTATCGACGCTGCTACCTCCCGTATATCGACAAGTGCTTCACCCGTGATAATCGCCCTTCGTAAGTTTGGTACGTGGTAATTGAATCGGAGACAGCAACGCGGAACTTCGGCACACGATCAACGCTCGCGATACTCGTTTATTCCGCTCGCCTAATTAATCCTCGAAAAAACTACGTTCCCCGACGAGGGCGTGACTCCTGTACATCGAAATCGAAAATCCACGATTTTCTTGTACGACCACCCTTTTCGAGAGAATCGATTTTCCACTTTTCACAAACGCGAAAATTCCTGGTTCGTAAACAAGCATCCGCAACGAAAAGAAAAAGTGGTGTTGTATACCGTTAATTATTATACAATTAACACCTTGCCGTACTTTTTAACTCGGAAGAATTCGGGCCCAAGCGGTGCCCACAAATGTTCGCGAAAGGTGCCGAAGCGGCGTAGACGTGTTGATATCTTGCGACTACCTGCGAAGTAGCCGTGACATTCATGTGATATTTGTGTTTGATATGATAGACCAGCCTGACTCGTAATGTTTACATTTGGCCCGAAATTCTCATCACGAGTCAGACTCGTCAAAGTACGGCAAGCGGTTAACTTAGTATACAATTGGTATACAAAAGGGTTCAAACAGTTCCGTAAAACCCGTATCGATGATCGTCGATCGGATTTCACGGTTGTTCGATTTGACGCGTCTCTCTGTCGGGAGCGTGGCCCGGATCTAGATCGACGAGGTATCGAGTTAAAAGTAATTATAGCATAACTGGTAGTTTCGGGAACGGTTGACTTGACGCGCGGTCGACTGCGTCGTCAAAGGAAATTCGCCAGACGTTCCGCGGTGCAATGTGCTTTACGAGCTGTCACCTTCGGTCTTGCCCGTTCCCTCTATTGCTCTGGGCTATCGACGAAACAGTCGGCATCCAGTGTGTTACCTGCTAACAAAGGAAACTCGAATCTGCGAATGAAATCAGCGCATATCCGACTGCCAAAATCTCGTTACAGGCGGCGCCGTTTGTGAAGCTCTCTGCGCGACGCATCGCTCGGCTCGGCGTCGACACTCCGCGCAGAACATAGAGCATAGAGCGCGATCGATCGGACCAGATTATTTCTCCGGTCGAAATATTTCGTTACCGGCCGCGAATCTTTACGCATAAATCTTCGGCAACAAGCTTCGGACAGATCATTCCGGATCCATCCCCGTGAAACATGGCTTCATTCGTTTCGAGTTTCGAGATTTTTACCAGTCTCCGATGTCTGCCGATTGAAACTCTGACGGCTCTATTTTCCCCGGCGCGCTCGAAGCCATTGCATTATTGACCGGCTACCAGCAGATCACCGTAAATTTTTCACTCGGCCGTTCTATAAATGCCCATTAAAGTCTCCGCGGTATATTTCTACATATTCAAGCAGAATCGATTCGCCTTTATGAATATAGCAGGCTGCTAAATATTTCCCCGAGACGTCTAGAAGAATAGGTCGATCTGAAGTCGAGCATGTCAAACCTTGAAATCAAATATCCAAGTACCGTAATGAATAATGCATCGTTGCGTGTTTCTGTCGGATCTTTAACATTTCCATTATTTATTCATCGCGCGGAGCTTGAAGGATATCCGACGCGTATTTTCGGCGCAAATCGCCGGCAAGTCTTTCCTAATAGAAGTTCCGCGAATAGAAGTTCCGCGACATTGTTCGAATGAGATTGATCCGCTGGGAAGAGGACAATCGCGAGCACCGTCGATCACCGTGATCGTTTTTAGGGATTCGCGTTTCTCGAGCTGCAGGAGTCGTCGACGAGAATTCCGCCGCGTCCGTCGCAATACGTTTTAACCGTCGCACCGCTTCGGTCTCCGGTAATCGCGTTGGAAACAGGAAAGGGGACGACGAAAGAAGACGCGAACAAAGCTACAGGAAGAAAAGGAGACATTCTCGCGTCGCTCGCACAGGAATACCTTAGCGACTCAATCCTGGCCGGGGGAGCAGCCCGGACAGAAGAATGGGTTCCTCGGGGGTCGAGGGCCGGGAGCGAGGATTGACCGAAAGACTCGGGGGGTGGCCCCCGGGGTGGCCTCGAAGAATTTCAATAACCACTTTTATTTCCGTGGCTTGGCTCCGCGATGAAAATTTCTCGTTACCGCAGCACACCTCTCCCCGCTGTTGTCCGCCGCTGGAAAACGAAAAATAAATAGGGTGGGGGTGGTTATGCTGTTCGTGCCTTCGGTATCCTCTTCGGTCTCCGCTGGGAGACTGTCGTAAACGTTTCGCGCGGAGCATCCGGCAAACGATGCCGGTTCGTCAAGATTTTTTTACGACAGCTGTTATTATCGTTTTATACGAGTAACGTCTCCGTGCTGGGCCACGGCTGAACAGCGAACGGCTCTTTGCCCGATCAATTTGCCGCAGAGAAATAATGCAAGAAATTTTTTTTTATTAGGAAATCTTTTATTAGGAAATAAAATGGCAATGTGGCCCACAGTGAGTTGCGAGGTCTCGTCATCTGAGGAATTATGGGCGCTGTTTCGACGCTTGTTTTGAATATGCAGCCTCGACGACGAAGATTGACCGATGGAATGCTAATTACAATGAATAAGAAAATCAAAGAATATTCCCAGCGCGAATAGATTCGCAGGAAAGAGGAACGCGCGTCCGTTGATCGGACGCACACAGGAGCCATGGGTATACTTACCGCTTCGGCAATATTAGATCCCTTACCGCGCGTTTCCTGATAAAATGAAGTTGGGGCGAATACTTCAAAGGGAACGCCAGCCAACAAGGTTATATCCTCGGGGACATCGCGTCGGCACGGGCATGCATACTAAGAAAACAAATACGAGCGTTGAATCTTATTTGCGGCGGACTCAAAATCCCATTCGATACAGAGAAACCCGTACCGATGCGTCAACTCCCCTCTAATTACTTCAAATACTTTGCCGAACGCGGTTTAGAAAACCGAACAAATATTTTTGGTTCGTTCTACCTTTCCCGTTGTGGCTTTTCAATCTTTTTGCTGGATTATACATCCCTCGCCGGTGAAATCGATCCGAGACACGTATCGATTCGATCGCGCATTTATTTGACAATAATGTATTTTCTTTGAACTTTGAAGCGATCGGCCATCTTCCTCGTCCTGTCCACGAACGGAGAGCAGCCTGACTCGAACTTATGAAACCACTTGTCGTATCATATTGACTTTCGACAAATAAAGAATTTATCCGGCTGCGACAGACCTTTCAGACATACGATTATATCATGCGATTTCTTGCCGATATCCGGAAATCGTCGGTGCACTTCTTCGAATGATTTTCGAGACCAGTCCAGAAGAGAATTATTTTCTCCTCGTACGACAAACTTTTGTGGAACGATGGAATTTGCTAGATAATCCTTTCTAATCAAATAACAAATTCTCCGTGGCTTTCCGAGCGAGATGATATTATTAAGAGGCTGTCGGACACCGTCATATCAATTTTCCAGCGACGTCTGACGATGTCAGATCGCTGCACGGATCCGATTAAAACGTTTTGTCACCGGCGTGGATGGTAAATAATGAAAGGGGAGCCGATCCCGTAACTATCGATCCTCAAAGCGCGATGGATAACTAGAAATAGCGCGAGATTCGAGATGGAGAATGTCGAGCGCAGAGGGAAGACGTATTGTTCCTTCTTCTGGCAGATAATGGAGCCCACCTGTCAGCCCGAGTTATGTCTCTCGTGTTGGAAGAATGCGTTATGCTTCTAGCCTGGCTGGTTCCTCGCCTTTTCTCTCCGCCGCGATACGAGCACGAGGAAATCAATGTTCGGCCGATCCGTTGCCAGTGTTCGACCCCGAAATACTTGTTCGACGATGTAGCTCCGAGTTCGACGCTTAGGCGCGAAAGAATAACCTAGATAACTCGATCGATATCGAGTCGAATCAAGCTGGAATCTCACCGAGATTATTCTTACGGGATTATCTTTATGGGTATGTAGCTAGGGCTCACAATCTTACAATAATATTTTATATTATTACACATATATATCTGTACGTGTAATATGTATGGATATATTTCAATTATAGTTTGTTTTCGAAAAAAAGATTTATTTCAATTGAAATTCATGTCTTTATTAAACATATGTATATTAGATTTTTTTTGAAGAACTAAATCCTTAGTCCCACGGGAGCCCGCGAGATTGCAATAAATCCCACATCTGTCCCGTGGGATTGCAAACCCTGTATGTATCAATAATTGCCTATATATGGGAGCAAGATTGTACAATGTTTGGACAAGCTCCGAAATAAAAGAAAACACGTCGGATCGCAAAGATTTAATGTAAACTTTCTGAAATGCCGAAAATCGGAAATGGCAGTCTAAACGGCTGCACGATTTATTGTAACTTCGGAGTTGGTTTCGTTTGTTCCTCGGTGGAATTATTGTTTGCTTTGATGGGGGAATGGAGCCAACTAGGAAGCCTCGCCAGTCGGCCGTGTTTCTTTCCGTCGAAGTTGAGAGACGAAGATCAACGTACCAGCATCGCCCTCACCTGGCAGACATCTTTGACGTTCTCTTCGCGCGTTCGTTCCAGTAATGGAGGGTACCCGTCAAAGCCTGAAGGGAGGATAGTTGAAGGATCACTGTGGTCGATCCATCCTCTCCTTACAAGGTTTTCTCGTCCACGCGTTCCGCGTTCTATTATCATTTATTTATTCCGGCCGGTGCCTTCGTTCGATTTAAACCTGTCTCTCTACCCCCGTGGATAAATTGGTTATCCGTTAGAATTTTCCCTCGGAATTATTTAAATATTATGCGGCCGGTCGGTCGATTTTTCACCGTCGAGTATCAGATCAGTGGAAACTCCATCTTCGAAGACCGCCTCGAGGCTGTAATCGGTTTCGCGGCTGTTAATTAATGTTGTTCGTAATTTTATCCGATAATTAACGTCCTGGTAAATACAGACTGCGCGTAAAATATTTACGGGCGAAATAAGTTGCGAAATAGTTAATGTATGAATGCCCGTGACGTGTCAGCTTACCAACGTTTAAAGCAGTTTAACGGCTGTACACATGTACGACTATCGGATAACGGATTTCCAAGTCGACGCTGATTAAAAGAGACCGTCCAGGAAGATGGAACTCGCGCAGGAATCAATGGACTCCGTACTTTCCTCCGGCGGATCCAGTTCGATCTCCGTTGCATCGACCGTGCATTTTTATGCAATTTTGGCAGTATAATTGTTTACAATTCGAGAAGGTCGTTGAGAGAAAGGCGACCTCTAAATCTCTAATGGAAACATAATTTCCGATCGAGATCGCGAATCTTCATGAAATTAATTAGCGGCGCAGATTGTCCCCGACTTTTCTGTGATTGGAAAGCGATAAGGCAGCGCACGGGCCGCGCATAATTTCCCATCTATAAACTATTTCGCGGCAACAGGTGCACGTTGTCCATACTTTGGTTAACGATTTATTGTCTATTGACGATTTACTCGTGCCCCGCGACCGGTGTAATGGAATATTTGTTACGCGACAACTGAACTGTAATCGATATGATTGCTGTACAAATAGTAAATCGGCGTATTGTTCGGCAGAATCTCTAACAGTATGTTTGCTTTAGTTCCGGATTAGCGAATCGCATGAATAATTGCAAGCAAACTCGCCGCCGCGCCGGTGTTCTTTTTTTAGTCCCGCGTCACCGGGTACGTTCCGAACACATACGCGTGAAATAATCCTCGCAGAAATAAAATATATATAGTTGTTGTTTGTTAAACAACCTCGGCGCGATCGTATCACGATTCTCGACGCGGCTCATACACCTCTGTCCTGCTGCTGGCGTTATCCCAGGTAACACGCCTTATTCCTGTAATCGATTAATCCCTGCTACGAAGCTACAATGTCTCCGCAAACTCTCCGGCGAACTGACGCTATAAATTCACCGAATAATGGCTTAATGACGTCATATCGAATTACATCTGGTATCAATCGGCCGGTAGCTGCACCGAGTGCGCTAGGATTGCCATTGCGTCCCTGTGTTCGGCTCTTGGAATTATTGGTCGTGCATAGCGATCGGATTTCGTACGATGCTCGTTTCTCAAAGTTAACGAGTCTGCAGGAATTATTGCATTTTCAGGCAAACTCTCGATCCCGATGTCGAACGTTCCTAATCCAGCCGCCATTTCCCATCTGTAAAGATCGTAATCGCCAATTTCCTTAAGGGATTAGACTTGTTTTTCCAGGATTCCGAGGGTCCGGGATGTGCCTTCTCATTCCTCAATAATGCAAAGATGGGGTTTCTCAGTAGTTAAAAGCGCTAGATAAAAGTTCAATCTGGGCTGCAATCGCCCCCAAAAGTCCTATTTTTACGTTTACCAGGCGAAAATAGCTACGTACCAGTTTTATACTTCCGAATAATGCAAATTACGTCTCGTAAACGTAAAAATATGATTTTTGAGGGCGATCGCGGGGTAGATTGATCTTTTATATAGCACTGTTGACTAGTGAAAAAGCCCATCTTTGCATTATCGAGAAATGAGAAGGCGCATACCGCAACCTTGCGATCCTGGAAACGAGTCTACCCCCTTAATTTCGATGATTCATTTAAAGTGCAACGACCTGTTTCGAGACAGCGAAAATAAATTTTGCAACAGCAGGTTCGGCGCAGTTGGATATGCAACGGTGTTTATCTGTTGACTCAAAGTCTCGAGTTAGGTCTGGTTAATCTGTAAACAGTTGCTTCGCAGTTGGTTTAGGGAAAGTAAGATGGATCGTATTAGGAAGATCGTCGCGCGTAGTTCGTGCATGGCTCTCTAGCTCGATGCAGTCGAGAACCCGAGAACCGAGAACGGAGAACCGTGAGGATAGAGCCGAGACACTACTGTTTGGGTGAACGGTTTTCTGGTAAATGGCGGTCCAGCGGGTCCTATTGCTTAACCAACGGCCGGGCTCTAAATCCACGAGATTATTACCTGTAGCGGCCTCTAAAATCCATCGTTTATGCAGCGGCTGACAATGCACGAGCACTTTGGCAACATGTAGAACAAGCCACCTAGAAAATTCATGATAGCGTTCGGCTATATCGTTTCTTCGAAACTGCAAACGTTAAACGCGAGTTTACGCGGTTTGCCGTTTTATACATTAATTCTCTCGAATTTGAAAAGCTGTTTATATTTCGCAATCAATAAAATCTTTAGTCGCCACAATAACGCAGAGAAAAGCCTCGATGACGTCTGATGAATATTTGCAATAATTCGAACGCTAGAACAATTTGTCGAGTCTAATTATCGAACGAAATATATGCATATCTACTGGATAGAAATTAATTATTCCTCGTCGATGGGAACAATCGGCGCGAATAGCTAGTGGAAATTATTTATAATTGCGTCCAATAATATTAACGGTGCTAAATAATAACTAACAGCGATGACGATTTCTACATTTGTTTATGGCCGGTAATCGAATAATAACAGCGTTACACGCGGGTTGCATATATATTTATATTGCAATCCGGGGCTCGTGTTTTATCGATCTGTAGGAATTTATTTGCGATAGCTATAAATGAATTCTGTTTGAAAAATTAGGAAGATGTTTAATCGCAGGATGAGCGATTCTTTTAGATAATGGAACTCGCGAGCCTGGAAAATTAATTTAGCCGCGATTCGTGTTCAGATTCGAGCGAACCATAAGGACAATAATTTTATTACACGGATTCATGCGTACCCCTTTCCCGTTGCGGCAAATGCGTGAAGATTTAAATGTCCTGAGGGGATGTTTTGGCAGCGGGAAAATGGGCCACCCCTTTCCTAGAGAAGATCGCTTTAGTCGTGAATTAATGCGCCCACGCACCGTAATCTACGTTTCGCAATCGAATTTATTAACAGAGTGCTCCGTGTTCTCCGGCTCGAAACCACTCAAAATTTTCGACACAGCCCGGAGAAACATTTCAACCTGCTCGAGACGATAATATTACTCTTGAACGTCGATAGTTCGACGAGTTTTATTTGATCGAGGAGACAGTGCGGCGAACGGGCACAAGAAAAATGAATTTTCCGTAGAGAACGCATCCGGTAATCGAAGAGGCTGGTATTTTGTAAGTGGAACACGGGAAGTTGCGCAAGTGGGGTTGCTTAGCCGCGACTTAACATACGCTTTCATTGGTTCCACCGTTGTCGCATAAGCTAGAAGTTCGCTTATCCGCCGGCGAGGGTGGTTAGGGAACTTAAAGTCAATCTTGGGTTATGCAAACGCTTATGCTTAGTAAAACGCTTGCTGCGGGCGAGTCTCTGCTAAGTTAAAGCGCCATAGAATGAAGCTCCGTGTCCGCTGTTCTGCGTTTTCCGAACTTCCAGATTTCCATCTACCTTGGCTCGGCTTCTTACACCGTAATACCCGCGCAACCCTTTTTTACTTATCTCGGAACCCTCGCGTCCCATCTTTTCGCTCTTTCCCACGCAGACGCCACTCCTCAATTATTCTAAAATGAATTTAACCTTCAGTTGTTGCAGTTGTTTAAAACACTAGTTGTTCGAAACACTAAATTTAATGTTTTCAGATTGTAAGTCGTACACATGCGAGTAATTAAAAGTGAACAGAGTCCACGCAGAAATTTCATCTCCTGTTTTCTTTCACGAACGAATCAAATCCCCGATCGGATCGGCGCAGTTTCGCGTAAATAATTGCGAACGTTGCGAACGGATTTGACGTTCGATTAAAATATCCATCGGCTTGTGTACCCGGTTTAAGACAAGCCTGTCGATCTCTCGAGAAGTTATCTGGCGCGCTCGATAATTGTCAGCGTTCAGGACGGTCTCGCGGATTCACGGCGTGACAAACGTGCGCGTTACCATGGCGCCGTCGGTCCGGTAAATAACATCGACGTCAACGGGGACTATCATGTGACAAAATCGATTCAAGTGACTGTTTATATATATTTTGTGTTCCCCCTTTTTTTTTCTATATGTTTTAGTCCGTCCGTATCCTTCTCGGCTCTTTCTATTTTTTCGGTGTGCTCTCAAAATTCCGTACGAGTGGAGCGTTCGCGAGGAGGAGACGCGCGGCGACGAAAATAACGAAAAAGAAAGAAAAGAAAAAGAAGGAGGAAGAAGGGAGGTGGCTGCCTGTTCGAGACAAGGTAAGCTCGAGACCGGGGGGAACGTGATTCCAATTGAAATTCTTGGTTAACCTCGTCCGGGATCATTTGTCTTCGTCGTGGTCCCGGGAGAGAAACACCGAGTCATTCGTAATCGAAAAAGAATCCGCGACAGCGCTCCGAACGCCGCGGAAATCTCGGTGTTAAACGTTTTATATCCAACCCGGCCCTCCGCGCCGGAGAGATCCGACTCCCTCGGCCCTCGATCCCTTCCTCGATCCTTCTCGCGTGCGAGGCCTCGCGAGACCGTTGAATACGCGTTTCGGCGTTCTGCCGTTTCAGCCTGGTTTTGCGTAATTGCATCGGTCACGGCTATAATAGCCTCGATCCGCCGCGTTCGCCGATGTTAATCGGTTCGATTCGAACAATATTATGAATCGATAGACCTGGCGTTCGCGCAGGACCAATCGCTCGTCGAATCGGTCCAAACTGATTACCGTTCCGCCGATAATTTCGTTACCGACTCGCCTGCACACCCTTTGCCTCGCGGTATTTTCTCTCTTCATCGCAAAAAGAGCGGATCCTTGATTGGGAAGTACGCTCCGCAGGAAATTCGAAACGTATTTCTAATAAATACAGTCTTCCCTCGCATAGTGTTACTGCCTCGGGAGTATGGAGGCTCAGAAAGCGGAGAGGTACTACGTCCTTTGACGTTTGCCGAACATAGAGAAGGACAGCGCTTGTCGTTTGAAAGGCTGCGAAATATTTTTATCTTTCATTCTTTTTTTGCAGAACTTTTACGAATACATTCGAGAGATTTTTCTAATTAAAATGACCATATAGAGAGCCATGTAAAGACGAAAGTCGCACTATGCGAGGGAAGATTGTAATCCGTCGGCGAACAACTGCCGATATGCATGAATGAATTATGCTATCAGGAAATGCCAGCTACGCGTTTCCGGATTTAGACGGGCTGCGACGTTGTCGGTCCGAGAATGTCTAGAGTCACGGCATAATTGAAGAGCCCCATCTAGCAATGTGTACACGGGGATTAATGAGAATAGAATTTTGCACCGTGTTGTTACCTGGTTCGAAGAACAAAGAATGGGTCGCGGACGATATAATAAGTTACAGCTGCGCGTTCCGACGAAAAATGGCGACGTTTCACGCAACGGTTCTCGACGGCCGAACGTTACGGCATTATCGTGGCGATCGCGCCAATTAGCTGTCGACACTCGGACCGTTCCGCTAGACTAATTAGCGCGTTTAAGTGGAGGCTCGCGGTGACATTCGGCGCTTTTAACGCAACGATGTTAAACGACGGTCACAATTGATTCTCCGCGATTCGTTTGACGGTGGACCGCGACAGAATTCATCGTTTGGCGAGTCTCTCGAGCGGAAACCAGGCTTTCGTTCTGCAATTAATCCTTTTCACTACTTTCCCAGTGTGCCTGTACCTTCGAAATCACAGATATTGCTGGTCTGCTCTCCCAAAACGCGAATAATTGAGTCAGCTGCTAATCAAACGTCGCGGTTCATTAACTTGCGCGACCAAGTAGAACACGGTTAAAAGCAGTCTCGAGATAAAAGGTTGTACTAAGTCAAAAGTTACATGCGAACTTGAACGTCGTAGAAAATTTTGTTGATTAAAGTATTATAAATTCCGATGGGCTTAGAGTGTACTTCGCCAATAAAAGTTTCAAACTTACTTGTAACGTTGTTATCGGAATACTTTCGACTTTTATCTCTTTGAATCTCCGAATCGAAGTTCGTCCGAAGTTTAATGCACAGTTCCGCGTTAAGAGTTCTCATTTGAAACGGATTTCTGGTTACTTCGCGCGTCTTTGTTATTAAAGTCCAATCTAATTCAAGAATAATTAAAAGAACTTCACGGGAATATTCGTTTAGCGATCTTAGCGTATCGACGCGCTTGGCAGTCATAATCGCGAATGCTCTAGAGAGGCGATCGCCATCATTCCACCGAATTCCACCGAATTCCATCGGTGATATAATTGATATCTGATAATCGGCAGGACGTTTGAATAATTCATCTAATAATACTACGCTATCGGTGTAGCTCCACACAATTTGACAGAAGCAGCTCGTTAATTTGGCACTTGACGACTGAGATATTTAGTTCCCGTTATTATCTGCTCCCGCATCCTCCGCCGCCCGCGGTTCAACTCCTCTCGACTCGCTTCTATGCCAACGTCAATCCGAGATACCTTCGCGATAAATTTTCAATCCCATCGATCGTAAACTAATTGCTTTACCCGGGTGTCTCCTTACGTCTTGATCGCATCTGCTCCGGAGCGGCGGGAACCATTCTTGGCTCGGTGCATACCGAATGGTCGAAAAGTAACTTTATTTATCGTAAAATATATTTGTTTCCAGCGTTGTCCTGTACAAGATTGCAGCTGGTTCAGGCGTAATCTATCTCGAACTCTAGTTCGTGTAATTTAAATTCGTAAAAACGCACTTATCGTCCGTAATGATATAGCGTCCAGTACACTTGAGAAGTTCAAGTTCAAAACTGTTTCAAAACGAAGGGTTAGAAGACACGATGTCTGGACAATTCTAGACAATATTTATACATATTTTACAATTACGAAAGCGTAAAGTTTTGGCTAGTGGTTGGCTATAGTTGCAGTTACATTGAGGAGTGGCAGGTAAGGACCGTATTCAATTATCATGGAGGTCCTTTGAAAACAGGGCAACAATCGCGAAGGTTGTAAAGCAATCCAGGTTCGGAATCGCGCAATTTCCCGGTACGTTTTCCTCGTCGTCGCGGGAGATCATCAGGAAGGGAACGAGCGGGAGCTGATCGAATCGCGATTCGAACGTGCCCTCGGTGCGTTTGCGGGGACACGCACGCCGGACGCAAATGAAATTCCCACTCCTTTCGGAAATAAGTTTTATTTCGTGGCATTTCAAGTCGATAAGGGATGCCGGCCGTTGCACCGGTGATAGAGGGTGGGTCCGCGAACCTCGTGAACAGCGCCGAACGAAGAAAGAGGAGAGGAGAGGAAAAGGATGCAGAGAAAGAGAAGAGTTTCCATTCTTCGACAAAAGTTCTCGACAACTCGTTTGAACGCCACGACCAAGCACCTCCACTTTCCTCTGCCCCTTATTTTTCCCCGGTGCAGCAGCTCGCGAGAAACTTTCCCCGATTCCTTCTCGGAGGTGTAACATAATATTTTCGTGGCCGGATCGCGTCGGAAATGAAAAGAAAAAAAAATGAAACACGCCCCTAACCCCGCCCGCTTAACCTTGTTTCGCCTTCTGTTCTTTTGGAATATTGCCGAGCACTTTGAAACGACGTACGATGTGCTGTAAATTCAATTAGAGCGGAGCTTAAGTCTCGAGGAATTTGCAATCCTTGTCCGTGCAGGCTGCGCTTACGAATTTTTATCTGCACAACTAATCGTCAGTTCAAGTTGATTCCTTCTCGAGGTTACTCTAGAAAGTTCGGTTTATCACCGCACGATATTTCCATAATCGAGAAATGAATTTCCCAGTATAGACAAAATTGGAAAGGATTCCGGGACTGGTTCTCGTCCGCAACTCATTTACAAAATGAGCCCGTAATTCTTGAAAAACGAAACGGTCAGGTGCCTGGAGTTTTGGAGAACTCTTTTTCACCGTTCACACCGTTCGCAGGAATCCTCGAATGGCCGATCCGACGTTCGGACAGGTTTGCGAGCTATTTAAATCTCGCGAGCGTTTTCATAGGTACGCGGCTGCTCGCTCGCTCGCGTGAAAGCGAGGAAAGCTCCGAGGGCGAGATATTTAAAAGAAAGTCGCGGAGAGAAGGGCGCTGATATGGAACGAGGAGAACCCGTAGAACCGTAGAATCGTAGAACCGTAGAACTAAAGCGAGGTGTGGCTCGTGAATATTTCAGACGCAGCGAGAGTGTAGGTATCGGAGGTGGAGGGCTGGAAGGAGGATATTTTTTGAGGCGCCTCCGTAATTGGCGAGTTGAATCATTGATTAGCCGGCTGGCAGACGGCTTATGCTCACCCCTGGCATCCCTCTATCATCCCTATTCGCGATCCAGTCGTTACAGTCGGGGGCTAAGACCCACTGTAGCCTAAGATATTACTCCGCCAGATTAAAACTCGAACCGGTTCCCCGCCGTGATAATGCAGAAACTTAATTACTCCCATCTCGATCCTCGTTTACACCTCCGATTACTTTCGCTTCGATCACAGGTATTTTATCCCGACAGAATTTTTCATTCCACCGAATTGAATTTGTTTCGCTCCAACATCGAAAACGCTGCATCTTCGAGGTTAATAGCCTCCGCCTTTCCGTTCTGTTTTTCTACCTGGATGGCGGATCCTATTTCACTTGTCTGATTAGGAGCAAACCCTACTCCACTGGCCTTACACGGGACAGCTCCCATTCTACTTGTCTGGCTGAGGATCAGAATACCGGCACGTGAACCAAGGAAAATAAATATCATTTTATACGTCTGACCAAAGACGGACATCGCTCCTTCCGTCTGACAATAACCCTGGTCTGTTACAGCTGACAAGGTCGTAACACCTGTTGAACCGGAAATTAATCTTTCTTATTTGTTTACGTATGGTCGTTCGGTGATAGCAACACAAATAAAGGATTTATTTATTTTTGACAGGCCTATACATTTAATAAATTTGAAGGTGGTTCCACGAGTCGTGTCTAATTCGAAAAAGTAAAAATATGTCGATGATTAAGCTACCGCGAAAGAACGACACGACTCGCGGGATAACCTAATATTTGCGGAATCGAGTGGCTAGAGAGCTGCGCTTTTCACGCGTGTCCTGTTCTTTTCTGTTTCAGTTCCGTCGCCGGCGTGTGTTCGCTTGTACGCCGCAATCGCGCTCGCGTGCCATTAAAATTTTCGTGAACGAAAGCGGCTCGATCGCGTGCAAAAATTGAATCCATCGTTTCGTTTCCAAATTGTGCTGTTACCCCGTGGACGCAGACAAATCGAAGCGTTGTAGATCGTGACTAAACTCTTTCCTGCGGCA
The DNA here is from genome assembly GCA_028455795.1 of Lasioglossum marginatum. Lineage (NCBI taxonomy): Eukaryota > Metazoa > Arthropoda > Insecta > Hymenoptera > Halictidae > Lasioglossum > Lasioglossum marginatum. The sequence continues at coordinate 5,234,070 of CM052276.1, forward strand.
TCGTTCGAACAGGTAAGTGTTCCGTAGAATCGCTTCCGTTGTGGAATCTCATTAGTGGTTAATCGATCGATCTTAACACCAATTTTCTAACGATAACGCCGCGCCGATACAAGGATAAGACCACTCTTACTGTAATCGTGTTCGACGAGAATGGAATCATCGTAGACGATCCCCGGGGGAATATTTTATTTATACATTCGAGAATTCACAATTCATAAGTCGCGCCCGATTCGCTTTCACGATTTATTCGGAACGGCGAGAAGAATTGCATATCAAACGAAGCAACGTGCAGGTCAGAACGTGCCTTATCTTTCCTCGAAAAATATCGTCGCCGGCTCGCGTGATTTACTGTCTAAACAGTTCGATGTATCCGCGTTTCCCTGTGACTTACCGTGCACACAGATCGCGGCTGCCATCGAATGTCCTTTAATACTTCTTTCTGACGCATGTCCGAGCGCTGCCGAGTAAATCACCGTGACCACGGAATCCGTTATTCCACGTATCTTTCTGTTCCTGTGCTCGCGCTACTTGTCCGACCACGCGCGGATCTCGTTCTACTCGCAAGGTCGCCGCCGCGACGTCTACTCCGCCAGCAGAATTTTTATTTATTAACTAGAGCTGTGCGAGAACCCGAAAATGTCGAGTCGGGTCAGGGCGAGAAGTTTTTCCGAGACGAGTCCTCGAAAAATTTTTAATTCTCCATTATGTCAAGATTCAAGGTTTCGAGATGTGCACAATGTAAAAGAGATTATGTAAAATAAAAATGATCTGGGTTGAAATAAATCTCGTGATTTCCGAATTAAGATTGCTTCGAGTCCAAAGGGTTAACTCGAAAATGAATATTTCCATTCTCTATGATTTTTGCAAATTTGGCTCATACAATAGTTAAATGTTTAGTAATCGATTAGATACCAAAATATCTAGTAATGTAAATAAGTAATTAATGGTTCAGCAATTTTTAGTGGTGCACTCGATTGCTAAGGGTTAACTCGTTCGTCTCGCCTGTTTCGTAGGCCACAACCAAACTCGCGCTCACCAATTTTATGGATTTTGGTTCGCAGCATCGGAAATATCGCGTCCCTCTCCAGTTTGCACAGTGCTCGCGCAATGTTCATTTCAATATCACTGATTGAATATAGTCGCGGGATTTTGTTACATCGCTAATTAATCCACAGTGAATGCTCGATGTGATATCGCGATGCCAATTTATTCTCTATTCCCCTACTACACTAATAGGCGGCAGAGGCATTGTAAATGATTAATGACAAATTTATATTTCCACGCGAGGAGACAGCAACCCGGAAACAAAATCAAACCGTGTGACGTTCGATTGGAATTTTCCAAGTTTTTGCACGCGATGAATGCGTAAGAATTCGCAATTTATTAGTTAATAAAAATAGCGTTTATTTATCACACAGGCAATCAACTGTCGAAATTAAGTGTCGAGCGATGTTAATAAAACTGACACGTAACGGAAGCGTAGACATTTTGTTATAACTTTTGAACCATTAGAGGTATTGCAATGAAATTGTCATCAAAAATATTTAAAAAATAGCCATTTTTAACTGTAGATAATGAAATATTTTGTGCATTCGTTCAACGATATCTTTCAATTAATTTTCATTGATATTTTTTATTAAAAACGAAATTGTTTTATGAGAGAAGAGATATTGAGACGAAATTTAGAATCAAGAATATATTAATGTTAATTTACGAATAGGTTAATGACAAAAATTATAATACACAACAGTTCATTGATTAGATGTCGGTACGAGAAACTTCATTTTAGGCAAAACGTCATTGAATTTCTGAATCCGTACTGTGCGGCGGTCATGGCGGCCATGGAGACTGTAGCGGCGATGGTGGCAGCCGTTTTCGATATTAAGGCATCCGGTATTATTTATAAACGGGACCGTCGGCGTCTCTTAGTTTCGCTTTTGCAGCGGAAAACAAGCGGCTGCGGCCGTATTAGATATTCGACCGTAAAGAGGCAGCGTAATACCGGCCCGTGAACCTAGTCGTAGCAGTTTAGCAGTCTGGGGGATGGGGGTGCGGTTGGAGGGGTCGGCCCGGAGATTTGCAACGAAAATTAGCATTTTTCCATGCGACCGAGCTGCGTAGCTAACATCGTGGCAGCTAGAAAGGGACGTGGAAGAGAGAGTGAAGGGAGGAGGACGCACAGAGCGGAGGGAGAAACTCGCGGCTGGGATCGTCCGGGCTCGTGTGAAAAGGAAAGAAAACAGAGAGGCTCTATTCACCGCGGAAAGATTAACGTGTAACAAGCTACCGCGAGCAAGCTGACGTAAACGTTTACACAAAAACGAGCGTCGGTTTTGATCGAGCCCTTCCCTACAGTCGCCGACGCTGTTAAACGAGAGCTTTGATGCGCGCACGCGCTTGCGATTCGACCTCTCTTCCTGACCGCTTTATCACTCTCCATTAACCAGAAAAATATGCATTAACTCTCTCCGCGGCTCACGCACTTTTTCCTTCGAATAATCGCCGCTCGTTACTGTCCGGTGCGCGATAAATGTTAAATGTTATTTCGGGAGAAGAGGGACGCCGCATCGGCCCGCGATGCTCGTTTATTTTGTCGCGCGAGAAGCATTCCATATTTCTTCGGGATGCCGGATGAATCCGGGCATCACGCGGCTCGCATTTTCGATCTTAATACATCATTTGCATATTCATCGGCAAACTTTCCGACCATTTTTCAATTTCCCCCGGTTTAAGATCATCCGTTGCCTCGAGAACGGACGTCTTTTTCCCTTCTGTCGTCGAGCACTTTCAACTTTATTATTATCCACTGTCGTCGATAATGTTTTTTCTCCGCGCCAGAGAAAGCTTCATCGATATTCAGAATAGCGGTCGATCGTCTTGCTCCGCGCGGTCGATCGAATAATATAACCCTTTGCACTCGACTGTCCCCTCTCAGGCACCACTACAACTGACTATACTATAGTTGAAAACAATTTCTACATTGCTAAGTGCCTGTGTTTCATAAACTGCTAAATACTCAACAGCCACGTGTTTTATTTTATGCATTTTATAATTTCAAATAATATTAATTTTCTATAAAAATCAACTTGAAATAAATTTATTATAAGAATTCCTTTTAATCTACTCTTTAAACAGAGTAATGAATTGCTGATAATTATTCCAGCAAAGGACTAGAGGAGCGAAGGGATGATTTTTCAAGTTGATCAAGTATTTCGACGAATAGCGGGCCCGTCCTATCTTGTTTTCATCGATGCTCTCTCGCATCTCGTCTCGGTGAAACAGCAAAGCCGACAGTGTCCACCCTCGGTGTCTAATTAAAGGCAGATACATTAATGAAGGAGGTTTAATCAGGGTGCGTTTCATGCGTTGTATTTCGCGTATTTTCGCCCTGACCGCGCGATGGATGGTTCAGCGGAGTGTGGCAGGGAGAGAGGAAATGCAGTTAATGACACTGAAGTATTCATATATCGTTCACGGCGATATATCATGCTCATTTCGTGAAAACCATAGCCGCGCACCGAAATGCCACGCTGAATGACGAATCGCAGAAGTAGATAAACGTTTTACGGGGACGTTGAATACCGGTAACGATCCCCGGCGAGCCCTGGGGGCCAGCCGCAACATTTACTATCGACCGACATTTAATAATTGATTAATCGGATGATTACTCGACAGATCGAATGATAATGGTGCATTATTTAAGGTAATCAAGCTGCATTATCGAGTGTCGGGGAAAATGCGCTTAACAACTTGCATGTTTTAAGAGAGACGCGCGGAGAGTGACAGCATCGGAACGAGAAAATACAAACACGATATTCCGTTCGAAATTGTTCGGCGAAGCTGTGCCACTCAGAAAATCGACAGCCGGACGTAGGCGCTTTCGGTTTTAAAAAAAGCGAAACGCGCGCGAATCGTCTGGCTCGAAGCGAAGCGTCGGCCCGAAACGTTAACGTAGCGTCGCGACGCGCAGTGTGATATTTCGATCATTTAGAGAAATTAAATTCTTAAGTTTTCCCGAAATAAGTTATACTGTTCTGTTATTTACAGGTAAATTTTCCTGAAATTTTTTCAATGCGAAATACAACCGAAAATCCTAAGATGTAAATGTTAACTCATGAATTTGGATAAAAAAATTAGGAAGAATGCGATGAGAAATTCAAAAGAATAGTGAGACTGGGTTATGGAGGTTTGCTTTCAATGTAGGAGCGAATACGCAATTTTTAAAAAATTTTCAATTCCGGAATTAAATTCTCCGAAATGATCGAGATATCACACTGTGCGACGGTGGGGAATCGATATCGATAGGCGTTCGATATTCTTCGGTTTATGCGACCGCGAAATATCCGACGCGCTATTCGTCTATCGAAAGTTTGCCGGCGAAGTCGCATCAACAAGTTCGTCGTAAAATGATTTTATGCAATGACCGGGGTCGTGGAAGTTCAAAATATGGAGGAGGCGTGTAGTAGTTGCGTGGAGTATCGGCAAACTTTTTCATAAAATTTTCAGCGTTTTCGGTTATACGAGCCAGCCGGAAGAATAAGGAGCTCTTGACGCCAGACTGGATATCGATTCCCTTAGGCTACTAACGCGAGCAACATTCGCGAAGAATCGTAAGTTAACCATAGGATGATTGATGGACGTCGTTTATGTCGTCCGCGCGAGCCGTAAAAGAACCAAGTATCCGTTGCTATAGTACATTGAGCCGTTCTTCGAGAACATTTGTTCGTTTCCCACTGGTATCAAGAGATATTCCGCGGAATGACAAGGGGCCAGGACAATGGAAGCCGTATCATCCACACACGACCGAATGTCCTCCCTCCGCATCGCTCCGCACCGTTCTGGTTCGTGCAGGACTCGTTTAAGGACATCGCTGGCCGACCGAGTGGCCGCTTTTAAATCATACAAAGCGATACCGAACGAAACTTCTCCCACAACATCCTCTTTTTCTCGATCGAAACGACAACCTCGACGAAATTCAACGCGATTAGGATGCAACAATTTCCCCGGTTGAAAAATCGACGCTAATTCGATTCGCATCGAATTTCACCGGAATAATCGGTCCGAGCTGATAAAAAATGTACGTTCATTCCGGCTAACTTATGTATTGTCACAAGACCGGCGTGTTTTTAAAGCGGCGCTCGTCCGGTTCGCTCGTTTGCTCGATACTTGCCTGTCCACTCTATCGTCCTTGGGGGTTGCAACCGTTTTACAGTAAATCGCGACGATCTTTCACCCTGCCGGCTGAAAAAAATGGCCGGCATAACCCGGACCATATATTACACGGGCACGGTCTCAAAACTCCTCATTTCAAGCTCGCCCGCGGTAACTCAATCCGTGCGGAATACGGACTTCATCGTCTGCCAAATAGAAAATTCCTGATTCTATTCTCCACGATACGAGACGACACCGTCATCGAATCGGTCGAGAAGTATGTCCTGTATCGGGTTGTTCGACCTACCAAATAAATGGGCCGTTGGTTCAGTTTGCGGGCGGATCGTTCGAAAATAAAATGCGAAGGTTACAAAGCGCGTTGCTTCGTGAAATCTGGTCTCTCAAGACAAATCCGAACCCTTTGACGATCAAGTTTCCCTTGGTTCGTTGGCTCGTCGTTGTCGGACGCTCGTCTTTTGTATCCGAGCTTTCTTTGATTCAGGGTTGACAGCGAGTCGACCACAATAGCTTCGAGAGACCTAGCCTCCGTATACTGGCCAAGCGAAATTTTGGAGTTACAAGGCCCTAAAAGTCATGCAACATTTTCGAATCGGGAGAAGTAGGCTGAAAAGTTGGTGAGCGAAACGTGACCGGCTTGAATTTCTCTCTTGGCGGAAGATAAACTCGGTTTTCGCGATTCGAATGGCTATATCCGTGTTCCCCTTTCCTCCTATAACTCAACACTGCCGATAGTTACGATCTACAATGGTCGCCGGTGTTCGATTCATAATTTAATACGACATTACGATCCGCCTCGACTATCCAAGCGTTCAATAAAGCTTATCCGTATTGACTAGCCGGCTCGCAATAAGCCGGAAGTGGTTCGCCAAAGGCATCTTTTATCGCAAACAATATTGCTTCTTCCATTGTAGGTCCTTCCGGCTCGGAATCATCCCGCTCCAGAAAATCCTCCTTCTCCAGCAGCGCAGCGGCGGACCGTCGAGAGATCCTGATCCAGTTTTTTCTCCCGCGATCCCCTCGTTCGTTCCCGTAGTCCATTGTTTTTCTGTTTGGCGGCGTATCGATTGACCGAGCGTCGCGTCGGTGGCTGGTCTCCGAGAGACCGGCAAGTGTGATAAACTCGACACGCGTGCGGGACCACCCGATGCTGCTGTGTGGGTGTCATAAATTAGCGGAGCCTTCATAAACATTTCACAGCTGCTGCCGACAACCCTGGGCCCACCCCAAACTCCACCGACACCTCTGTGTTCCAGCTAGGCGACTCGACGCGATCCTCTTTCGCTCTCCTCCGCCTGCTCGTCCTCGCTCGGCCAACCTTCACCACCGACTCCTGCAATCGCGGCCGAAAGAACACTCCATCTTTTCCCGCGTTCGAGTCCCACGGCGCGGCGGTCTCCGGCCGGTTCATTTTTTCGCGCCGTGATATATGCACGCAACAGAGTCCCGACAACATTATCAATGGCCGCGTAATTTATCGCTCCCGGCGTCGAGAGGCAGCCCGAGTTTCCGCACGAGGTCTGCTCCAACAGTAACCGAACTTTCTAAATTACGCGGCAGCGCATCTCAGAGACGCGCGATTAGCAGCACTGAGTGCAGTATAACCTCCTGACAAGTAACCTCTTTTTTGTTCATCAATTTCATGACGAGAAAAAAATAAAGTTACTTTTTGGACAGGCTTCCTCGAATGAGACTCGAGCTCTCACGTGACTGGATTCTCAATTATTTATCGCGGATCCTCTTTTTGCCGTTACGGCCAGGAGAGATTGATCCGCGATGAAGATAAACCGCCACGGAGCCGATTGATCAAGCAGAACGCGCGCGCGGATTAATTCCGTTTTCCTTGGCCGTCAAAACGGAGCGGACGATAAAAGCAAAAGGGGTGGATAAGGGGAGAAAGAGTTTGTGGCAAGAGTGGAGAAGTTCATCGTTTGAAACGGAGGCGGAAGTTTGACCGAAACTGGGTCGTAATTTCTGCGAGCCATCTGCAAAACCAGCCCAGCGAGAACGCTTCTCGCGAAGAGACGAGTCTCCTTTCCCTCGCCTCGCCTCGCGAAAGAATCGCGGAGTCGTGCGAACTTCTCGACTCTTCGTCGCCCGCCGCGAAATGAAATACAAACTTTCGCGTGTGCACGCGCCCGGCAATCGTGCCCGCTTTTATTATTCAATATCATTCTCCGCGGATGATTTTCTAGCTGGCTCCGACGATTTAGTGCGATTCACCTCTTAATGGCTAGTCGTTTCCGCGATATGATAAATTTCTGATTACCTCGCTGGTTTCTTCGACCCGGGCTCCGCGTGTATCAAGGTATAATCTCGGCGATGTTGAATCCGGTTCGCTGGTCGCCGGAAACACTACCGGCAAATATTCTATGCCGACGTTGACTGAAACCCTGTCCCTTCAAAACCAGAACCAGAATACTCTGAACCCGAACCATTTCTACTTTTTACAATAAATGCACCTGTTATTGCGGTGTTTTCCCGATGAGATTAAAATACGTAAAAGTAAATATTTTGCCCTGAATCAATTTGTACAATTCGATATGAATGCACTCTCGTTGGCGAGGCAAACAAAACTGCGTAACACAAACTCTTCTGAATAATAACAATCAGTTTTATCTATTCAATCTCAATATGTATACCATTAACCTTCTCTCTGTGTATGACTGGAGTGGAAAATTTCCAAAAATTTTCTAAGAATGCTATCTATGATTTTTTCTTACATTTCGCTCCAAAAATGTATGGGGTCCAATTATCCCCTTGAACACAGTCAACAGAATAGCAGTACACAGAGAGAAGGTTAAATTCTGAAGAACTGAAATGCAATTCCATTTTGACGATAAGAAGGTTCGAATTTTAGGATTTTCAAGGATTTAAAGAAGGCTCTCGAGTCCTAATAGTGTGCACGCGCGTATAGTTGGATTCGGAATGGCATACCGTGGCAACGGCGCATCCAGACAATCGAATGAATGACGTCGCCGACAGGCCCGTGATAATTGCATCATTTGGACCCGACAAATGCGATAAGTAACGCACTTTTCGCGTAATACGGTCAGGATGGCGGCGAGTGGAAAGCCGGTAACGAAGTTTTCCACGGTTGCTTAAAGCGGCGAAGGAAGGACGGAAGGAAGGGTCGGCCTGTGCGCGCATCTGCCGCAGAGACTCCGTTATCCAATGATTCCGCTGACATCCGTAGACGCTCCGACAAATAATTCGGGGGTCCCGAATGTCGTTCCTTACCTCTTCTTCCATTCTCCCTTCGTCTCCCTTCGTGTCCTCCTCGACCCACTATCCGCCCATACTTCACCCTCGATCCTCCATGCTCTCCGTCCCCTGTCTCCGTTCGCCGCGCATCCTCCCGCGACGGCAATCTCTCGCGACGTCAAAGTTGGTTCGCAGCTGCTTCGAAGACGAAAACGGCCCTTTCAAGATATTCCGGCAAACAAGTTTCTTAAGTACGGTATGCGCTTTGCGCGACCTTCCCTTAAAAGGGTTCTCGATGCTTTTAGAAGATTAATTTGTACACTACTGCCTCGCCTACCGTGGACCGATAAGAATAAGCGTCGCGCGGCGAAATCACAAAGTTCGAGGCGACTCCTGTTAACGTCATCCTTCGGCCGGATTGACGTGCCCCTCTTTACAGTTCCCTATTCCCGGCATGCGCCCCGGCTGTTCCAGGGAACTTCGCCGCCGGTAATGATTTTCTTTCGGGTAGAACTAATCGCATTACTCGAAAACATCGAATCGATGTTTTCACAAACAACAAACAAACCCGGACAGACCAGTTCGCGTGTTTATCGCGGTGCATACGTAACTGCGGCGCACAAACACAATGAGGTTATTTCTGGGAATACAGTTGGCTCGCAGCAAGGTCGCTCTGGGATTGCCTTCGCAGAATCGTCGTCGCGACTTAAGCCGCCGTTTAGAGCGCCGGGGTAGAATCGGTTCGCGTTACCGGCCTCGGAGGTGTCGTTTATAAGGCAACTCGAAGCGGCCCAAAATCCATGAAAATCCGTCCCCTATCGTCTCGCGTGCGATAAAACGTCAACGGACGCAAGCTCGCGCGCGGCGAGAACGTTGCAAGTCGTCCCCATGGGATCCTTATCATCGAACGCTAAGAAATTTCAGCCCCGCTGAATTATAGTCGTGCTCGTATTCGTGGAGGACCGATCGATCGCGTCCCGAACGCTTTCTCTGGACGTGAGAGAAACAATCGATGAAAAAAATGAACGCTCGCGGGAAACGACGCGTCGGAGAGAAAATCGCCGAGACTCTGTATCCCCGCCTGGCCCCGGAATCCTGAGCTTTCACGTAACAAACGAGCCTCTAACTTTTCACGAGCTCCTCGACGTCTGGAGTGCTCCGGTCTCGAGAGAAAGCTGTTTTTGTGCATTTATATCGCCGGGCACTTAATCGATCGGGTTTTTCGACGTAAGCCTCTTATCGTGCAGAATGAGTCCTTTGGTCCCAATTAGCGTCTCTGAGAGATCGACCGGCTGCTGCTGTGCCGGTTGCTGCTCGCCTCTCTCTCTTTCTCTCTTTTCTGTGTGTATCGGAACGGTCCGCAACGGACTTTGAAACGCTCGCGGACGGGATGTTGCGTACGTAAATGAATGCACAAAGAGGAGTTGACAAATTCAAGACGAGTAACGAGTGTCGGTGGGGGCGTGGACGGGCGGCTTAAGACTTCGAGCACTTTGATGAACAGTTTAAACGACGACCTCCTCTCTCCGCAGGATCGATACACGATTTCAGATTCGGGAAAATTCGAAAATGAACCTCGAACGGGAGTGCATCTTAAACGGGAAGTCCGTTTCGGCGAGGAGGTTAGGTTAAATCGATCGGCACCGTTTTAATTACGGACTCCGTTCACTTTGGCCGTTGGATGCGAACGGTAATCTATTTTTTGCTTATCATTCCGATGATTATTTACGAGCATTGCTGTCGGCGAATTCAATCGAACGTTAATAATTGTATGCGGTCTATATTGTTTCGTGGATATTGGTCTACGCGCGTTATTAACATTTCGCGGTGAAATCTTCTGTTTCCGCCGTGTGTTGCGGTCGATGAAATTTACGGGAAATTTACCGTCGCTTGTTCTATTATATTATACTTGGCGAGAGCGGCTTTTTCCCGGGGAACACTCGACAGAATCACCGAGCAAACGTTATGGAATGATCCGCTGCGACTGCGGCGCGGCATGATCCCGCGCAGTTCAATTTTGAAGATGATCGCGCTTCGGCTATACGAGAATGGTGCTCCACGTGACGGAAGAACGTTTCGGCGCGCGTAATAAATCAAATAAAGCGACGCAAGTACACGGGGAGACTGGTAAAGTTTATTCGCGGCGTCCGGAGGAGGTGGCGTAGTGATTATCACGATCAAGCAAAGGGACGTGAACGTGTGCACTTTAATCTCGTCGAAAATCCAATTAAACTACTTTGCGATTGCGGCGCGTCCTGGCACCATGTTGGTTTCCGACATCTACGAAATTCGTAACCCGCGCTGTAACTTGTTTGGCTCGGTCGCGCTTCCATCCTATTACCGTTGAAATATACGGCCATTCGAATGCTGGCTGCTCGGTTAACTGCTACGAAATGTTATTTAAATCCTAATAACAGCATTAGCGTGGCTGATACGCCCTCTATGTTTCGGCTAGGTGGCTGCGATATTATCCTAATTTTTAAGCGAACGACAAACACGAACTGCTCCGTTCATCAACTGTTCGGTCCCAGATCGCTTTTTTTTTAGAAGCACTTTGGTGCTCGCAGATCTTTCCGAAAAACTTCTGACTAAGAAACAGATACCTATGCGAGACACGATTGCTTTCGTATTTTTATATTTACAAATAAAAGAAAGATTTATAGATAAAAACGAAAAAATGATTGAGTAAGATATTAACCCTTTGCACTGAGAGCTATTCTAATTCGAAAACCGAATTTTTCTTCCGGTCTAAAATATTTCCATTTTATATGATTATTATCTTTATTTTCTCGATATAAAACTGACATAATACTTCGTACAATACTTTCAGTAGTTTCTTAAAATATTCAATACGTATAGTAATTTATTGAATACAGATTTAATAATGCAACAAATATTTTCACGTCGTTTGGGGTGGGAAGAGTTAACAACGCAGACTGTTTGTGTATCATAAGAGAAATAAAAGTATGACGGAGAGTCGGCCGTATGTGTGCATAATGACGCGGGCGCCGCGAGATCCGATTGGCGGAACAATTATTCTATTTGCCGGACATAATCAAGAAATAACATGGGACGATGTAATGCGAAAAGGAGAAGAAAAAAGGGAGGCGCAGAGAGCTGTACGGAGGTGGTAGGAAAACACGAGAGCCTGAACGAAAAGTGCCGCAGGGCGATGCGCATATAGACGAGATTTAGAGATAGTCTCGACCGAGGGTTTTCATTCCGAATTCAATAAAAGCTTTCGACAGATTATGCATGTCCTCTTTCGCATCGGGAAACGCGGGCGGGCGGGCGACGGCGGCGGCGGCAACGTGTCTCCTCGGGGGAAGTTAAAAATGAAGCCTCGTTCCATTTCATTAACAAGACCCACGCTTCATTAATTCGCATAAACCTTAAATCTTCGTTTCTCCGCGACCGAATGATAATGTAACACGACACACCGAAATTGTTCCGACATAATCCCAGCGAGTGTCCTCACCTCGCGTCGTATAATGAAAATTTCTATCGTTTTCGCGAGTACGCGACGAGTACGAGGAGGAGAGTAGTGCGTTTTCTAAATTGCGCTGGCGCACATTCATCGACGGAACAGATTTTTGCCCGTCTGACGCGTGACTCTTGCTCGTGCAATTATAAAATTACATTCGAGCTTTGAAAGGTGTACAAACACGAGGAAACTTGGAAACGTGTAGCAATTTCTACGTCGCTAAGAGTGTTCCGCCCAGCGAACCATTGAGCAGCGCGAGCCCCGAGCTAGCGAGGCGAACGTGAATTTATGACATTAGCGAGAGCCCCGAGGCTTTCTGACCGATAAAAGAACGTGATACCTTTTCACGGGGAATGACAAAGACCGCGGTGATGTTGAAAAATCTTTAAAATATAATTTCTCCGGGTATTTACGGAGAAACGTTTAAATGAAATCTACCGAGCAGGCGGAGGGAGAAACGCGCGATGCAAAGTAACGTCGTAAGAAGCATTTTTCATTTCCGTTGCCCGTAGCCGTTCTTCGCTCGCCGCTCGCCGGACTGACTTTCTCATTGATCTTTCTTTTTCTCTTTATTTACTAGCGCTCCGCTGGAAAACTAACGCCCCGGTAGTTCGCTCGAGAACCGGAAGGTGCAAGGTAAACCCGCACTTCGCGGGTTAAGCGGCCGTGAGGAGACGCAGTAACGTTTGAAATTTCGAGGACCATGAGCTTCCGTGTCTCTCCCCATCCCAGCTCGCGTTTCGACACTCTATTCTTCTCGATTTAACCGCAATGCTCCGTTGTAGCAGTTCACTGGCAACTTGGTCGGGCGGAGCCACTTCGGATTTTTCCTTGGACGACTCGCATCGGGGAGAAAACCGCTGATTAAGTGGCTACTCGATCGAAGGATCATTTACTTTCGCAACGATGATTGAATTTATAATGAAGCCCTTTGGCCCCCGTCGAGCACTCGCGTTCCAATGGAGATCCGCCTGTTTCTTTCTTCCGTCTTCAAAGAGCTGAAATTCCATTAAAGGAATTACTGTACACTTGGCTGCATTTGATTTTCTCCTCTCCCTTCTGATTCCCCTAAACGGGAAAGCCCCTTGCTCTCCTCGCGATATCGTCCTCGAGTGAACTTGACCGGATCAATTTCCTTGGGACAAATTAACAACGAAATATTCCCGCGACGAACGCGAGATCGTTCAAGATTCGACCGTATTCCGTTCTCGAGACTGTACATCTTTCACGTTACGTTGGCCCGTCCGACCAAGTACGCGCTCGTTCTACTTGTTCGACTTGTTCCACTTGTTCCACTTGTTCCGGTTGTTTTATTCAGGATTTACTCGCGTCGATGAGCATCGCGGCTAAGTAACTTATCGCCGGCAAGCAAACGCGAAGGCGATAAAATAAAACTCGCCCCGAGACAAAGCTCCGAGGAAAACGATTTCCAAGATACATCGGGCTCACGTGGCCGGGTCAACTCCATTCGGTAAACCCGGACAAGTACAACCATTTGTCACTTTATACCGGTGTTCGGAACTGGCGCGGCAGCGTGAAGGAAGTACTTTTGTAACGGGACGCACTTCGAAGTAAACAATAGCCGCGACGAATTTGTCCGTGACGTTTCCATGATACTTCTTCGTGTCACCCGGAACTCGATATCCTCCCCGAAATCGCATACAAACCGTATTGTAACGCGGTCGCATTCTGCATTGCACTCCACGTTTGTTTTCTTATTTGTTTATTCGACAGGCTGGCTTCTGGAATTGTTACCGGCGATGGGAACCGTGTGTTTGATCGAACGATCTCGAAAAAAAATGTTCTGAGAATCTGTCGAGCGCAGAACGAGGGTTCTAAATAAGTTATAGTCTTGTTCGTGTTGCACGAGTTCGAGGAATAATGCACAGAGCGTGGCAACAACGACAGTCCATTTGGTCGTTAGACAAGCCCGTGACCGGTCGCTGAAATATACTTGGCTTCGTTATTCGTGACTCGTGGAACCTTGATGGATCGGCTCGTGATCGATCGTCACGGGAAAAGTATACCCAGAGAAAAGTCGCGAAAGAGAGGACGCGGAGGCGTTAGGGGTTTGGGACAGGAGGTGGAACACGCGGAGAAAGAGGAGGGGAAAAGAGGAGGGGGAGGAGGTGGAAGCACATTTCAAATACGTGATCGATGCGTGCATTCAGCTCGCGCTCGAGACTGCTACGAAAACTTTTTGAGATACATAACGTCTGCAACGAATGCGCGATGGACAGATTTACGAGGCTGCATGCACGCATGAATTTCACCTTATTTACTTGCAACGAAACAACCGAGTTGTTGACGAGATATGTCTTCAAAAAAGGTACGCTTCCCTCTGTCGAGAGCGCCGCATCGAGAGAGCTCGTCCGCGTCCCATGCATTTCGCTATGCATTCCTTTTAACGCGAACGACACGGTTTAATGAATCCCGAAACGGATAAAAATCTTTGGCAAGCGTATTTGAAACGAAGAGACTAGAATATCTGTCGCGGGAAATGATCGCCGGAGATTCATAACGGACAAGATTAACTTTTTGGTGGGTCTGAGACGTCAGTAAAAAATTTTATTAAATTCGTCTGTACTATACAAATTGTAAAAAGCTGTTGTATAAGAAACAGGTTTAATTCGATGTGCACAATGTAACAAAAGATACATAGAATCAAAATAATCTGAGATGCTTCGAGTCGAAAATTAAACATTTCTTCCGACATAGAAAACTTCGATTCTCTATGATTTTTTAAATTTGGTGGATATGATACCTCATACGATACTTAAACGTTTAGTAATTGATTAAATACCAACATATCTAATAATGTAAAGAGTATTTTAAATAATGGTACAGCAATTTTTAGTGGCGCGTCAGAATCACCACTCGAGTGCCAAGGGTTGAATGAGAACAGGCTCCGTGTAGCCGATTGTTTCGCGATTTTCGAGTAATTATAGGAAAAGCGAGCGGCGCATAATGGTCGCGTCGCGCTATTGAAGAAATCCGTGTCCGTGCCGAGGGAAATGTTTTCGAATGGATTATATGTGCCAGGTTCGTTTAAATAAAAAAGATGAAAGCACTCAACATGCAAATCAGACTATCCGTTTTGTTAATGCAAATATGTAAATGGCCTGGCCGCCCGGCGTTGTTTACAGCTCGCTGCTGCATTCTGCGGGCGTTCGAGAGAAAAATCGGGAGCGAACGATGATGTACCGCAGAAGGCCGGTAAAGAGATCGTGAGACCGAATAATCGAGTCTTTTCTTCCGTCAAACTCCCTCCTCTTTCGATCGTATTGTATTAAACGGCCTGAGAATGTCGCGTCGCTAGAACATGAAATTTTCTTCGTGTATAATTTCGCCTGATAACAGATGCGCTGCCGAACAGATTGCTAAAATATTTGATATTCCACGGCCAATCAGTCAGTTGATAACGCCGGCGTTCCCTTGCCCGGCATGGATGTCTTCAATATTTGCCGACTCTCTAACGTGCTTTCAAAAGAAATACACGGAGAGCAACGTCGTACACTTAGTTGCTCCTTTTGCCGGAATGCAGAAGTTATCTTTCCCAGGAACGCATCCGGCGAAATCTATTTTTCTTTCGCCGCGGAACGGAACTTTCTTCTCGTTCCCGACCGACACAAAGGGAAGGGAACCATAATTCCGCGATTTCCGATCGCGAGGCGCCGTGATCCGCTTCCTCGAAAAATCCGAAATCACCGGAGCGCCGCGCATCGATCTCGAAACGTTGGCAGCTTTTTTCATAACGTACAGAATAAACGTTGAACTAATAATCCTTATACTGTGCCGTGATCTCATCAAATACGAAAGAATGATTTAGACAGGAGACAATGATTTATTCACGCCTCATGATAATCAGCTTACAAACTGTATTTATTTTATACAAAGAGGCTATCTGTACCGGAAACGCGCGATGCTACGATAGAACAGAACACGTATTCCAACAATAAATTATTCTCGCTAACGCACATCAATTTCCAACGGGAAACTTCAAGTATTTTTCGATGGCGCGGAGGAGGTAGTTGAAGATGACAGGCGAAGCTCGTGGAAAGTTGATAAAACAGACAAAAATACGACATTACTTCAGGGATGGCTTCTGGTACGAGAGCGAATGAAAACGACGAGGCTCGATCAGTGGTTTTTTTGGCGGTCGGGTGAACGGTTTGGGAGGTCATTGAAAGGGAGGTACGGGCAGAAAATGGTAGCGTTTCCGTGGCGTGGACGGCCGGAACAGTCGAAAGATTCGGCCGTGTGGAAAGACATTCCGGCAAAAGGTCGGCCGCAGAAGCGAGCCCCGCTTATACGGAAGCCAGAGGGGAAACCGCGTTAATGAAATTGCCGGGGCAAACATGAACGTAATCCAAAACCGCTGATACAATATTTAATTGAATATTTAATTGAATTCTTAGTGGGCGTAACCGCCGACCCGCTGCCAGTTTTAGTCCGTTTGCTTATTCCGGAAACGTATCGCGGACGTCCTGCTTCCGATGATACGAGATTATTGCGCCCCTATTACCGGAATCAAGCCGCCATTGCTCGTCAGCCTCGTCAAATAAACGGGTTACCCGCGCCACGAAAAACCGCCGACACCGACGAGCATTAGACTCGCCAATTATTTTCTTCGCCGCAAGCGGACAGCGAAATGATGAAAATAGTGGTATATTTAGGGGATTTGTTTGTTAAATCGTTTTGTTAAACATTTTCTCTCACTCTCTTGCAATCGCCCATGATATCCTCTATATATTTGTTGTGCACGGAGCTTCATTCCGATTAAATCGACATCGAAAATTTGCCTGTTGACAAATTGCCAATTTTTCGTCGAGCTCGCAGCAAGAGCCGGAAAAAAAAAGAATTTTTTACACTGCATTTTCGAACGGGATGACATGTTTATGGGTAGTCGAACAGCGAGTAACGTGCCCTCGAACGACAGTGTATTATCGGAATAAAACATGTTTCGTTGTCAAGGGAAAGAGGGGCTCGTCGAACGTTCTGTTACCTTGTCGTTATTCGGTAGGGTAACGCGAGCTCTAAGAAAAATCAAAGAATATTCTCGAGGTACAAAGAGGATCCGTGCTCGGAACTAATGGGATCGAAGGGTGTACCACGATTTACACAAGACGACAATCTGTCCCCCCCGCACGGCAAACAAACCTGCAACCAACATAGTTTCCTCTTTCGCCGGGTAATGCAGAAATAACAAACCCGTGGCACCGAGACAGTTTATTTTATATCTCGGTTCGCCTTTGAACTATCGCAAGCTCGTTTGTGCTTTCTAAGGAAGCAGAAGGGACCGAAAGGTGACGGCGAGGAAGAACGAGGGCGAAACGAGTCTCTCTCCGGTCTCACGTTCGAGACCGTTCGCAGCCCTCGTTATGTCAATGTAAATTCGACCGGCTCGAATTGACAGCGGCAGTCGATGGAGTTTAAATTGAATCGAGCGGGCTCCTTCGACGATCAACTCCCCGCTTGTTCTTTGATCTTTCTTTATTAAGAAATTGATTTCCCAGGCAATCTGTTCAAATAACAGATTTATTCCGCGGTTAAACAGAAATCCTTTATATTTCCATCGTTGGAAATAAAATGTGACAACCGGAGCCGATAAACGAGGAATATTCCATATTTATTGTTGCGATGAAAAAGACAGTGCTCCTAGGCGATAAAATACAAATTCGGCCGAAATTTCACGAGGTTCTCGAAAAGAAATTTTGCGTTTAGAGCCGCGGAAGCTCCGGCTCGTATACAGGGTGGTTCTGGAAATGTCAATACTTCACGAGACACTTCGTCTTGTCTTGGAAACTGTTTATTTGTTATATAGCGGATCTTTATGCAAAATAAAAATTTTCCAGCTGCATCGCAACAAACTGGACTGAAACAGGAATTTATTTTCTTTCGTAATATGTTTAGTAAGTTGAAAAAATTTCCAGTTCCCAGAATCACTGTTGCATAACACTTAGATACACCTGGCAAATTACCGTTTAAAGCAAGAGCGACCTCTGCTCTCGGACACACGAAATTTATTGGAAACCCAGGGACGCTTTAATACGTCTTAATTGCTGGCAACAAACACGATAATATTAATGGACGCCTTAATGTCCGAGATAGGACGGCCGCGTCGAAGACAAGAACACAGCAGGCACTAAATGAAATTATCGGGGTCTACGTCTTGCCGGCATTCACCCTCGGATCATTCCTTCCTCCGCTATTGGTCTCCGTTCATGGGCCAGTAGAACTGAATATCATCCTCCGAGGCTCAATCTCAATAACAATTATTTCCATTATTAGAAATTTAATAAAGGGTTGGGGGAGGGGATGCGGACGGAGATTGGGGACTGGGCGATGGTCTGCGGATCTCCATCGGTTATCCTTTGAAGGGCGAATCGTATCGATAGATCAGTCAGGTTTTCCGTAATATCTCGAGGAGGTTCTAAAGAGCGCGTCGAGGGTTCATTAATAATAGAAGATCGAGAAACGGAAACGATATTGTCGCGGATTTATGAGTTTGTCGGAGAGTCGTGGAACCGGGAACGGGGACTCGTCTGGATCGTGAGCGGGGAATTTAAGAAATCGTAACGGAGACGTGAACTCGGCGTACCCGAAGAAATTCAAAGTTCAGGGAGCTCGCGAGCGGAAACGGCACGTGAGATAGAATGTAAGAAAATACGCTGACAGATTCATCTGTATTCAGTAAGGTGAAAATCTCGCGATTATGTGCGCGCTGCGTGCTGAGATGGAAAGACGTGACCCACGTTCATCAAAGATTTATCTCGAATATTCCGTCGATTCACCTTTGCAAATGTTCGAAAATAAAGCTGCCTCGAACGCCGGTTCCTCCGAGCGTATTCGATATTCCGCGCGGAGATCCCCGGCCTTCTCTCTGACATAATTGAAAGGAATTTGATCAGATCGTCCAGCCGTGATACGAAATTAGATAGACGAAATACTCTTTGTTCGTCGTGCGGATGAAACTTTTCAAATTTTTTTCCCATTCTTCTACGATTTTTTTTCCGGTCTGTCGAGGCCTTTGTCGTCAGGCATCGGTGTCCAGCGGAGCCTCGGAAATTCCGAAAATGTTCCCTCGATTTTTCAAAAAGCTCGGGCAGATATATTGCCTCGATCATGTTGCAATTACTACGTGGTTCGGCGAACCGATGGGAAAGAAAACGAAAAGCTCCGGGGTCTACCACGAAGGGCTGACCACTGGATGAATGGTCCTCTTAATTTCTCCAATAATGGCTCGAGCAGTAGCAAGGGTCGGCTGTTTATCAAGACTGCGATAGCTATATAGGCCGCGAGTCCTTCCACACGAGGTTCCCGCACGAACGCGCGAGCCCTCCTATCGAGTGGAACCAGGAAAATGCGAAAATTATCGAAAAGCCAATGAAAATTCAGACCGAGAGCAACCGGCTCTAATTACGACGTGTTCTGTCTCTACCGGAATTCTACAATCTCGAATTGTTTATAATATTCTTCTAATATTCTCCTGTATCATCTATTCCTAGAAAGTTGATAGTTTAAACCGATTTCGTGACAGGAAAGGCGACAAACATTTTCGGCAACGGCTTTTTAGTTATTCATTCCGATCCGCGTCCCTCGGCTTAAATCTTCGTAAGCATTTATGCGAACCGTGAAACATAATAATCCTCTTACGATGGCGTGACTTCGTTAAGCATTCAGTGTTCGGCGTTCAGCGGCGAAGCTGAGCGCAAGATGCAGCCGAATGTAAACGACGTCGCTGCTATATCGCTTGGAACAGCGTAGTAGTTTTAATTCACCAAATTTCCAGCGGTAAACTCGCGTATATTAACTATACCAATCTGAGAGTGGATCGATCGATCTGCGTCGCAGCGATATTTGAAATATTCTGGCAATTACCCGAGCATGGTAAACGTGGTCGAAAGACGGCTGGAAAATGGGGGCGATCGCGCGCACGGCCATCTCCTCAGGGCTATTGTTTCATTGGCATTGCAGATGACAAATCGCGAGCAGCATACAGTGAAGTCCGAGATCACAGTAAACACAGGTTGCGGCGCGCCATTAGCTGGTTAGAGAGGGATTCCGTGTTGCTCCATTCTAATCAACCGACGCCGGCATCGGCAAGCATCGGTGGCGTCGCCGGCGCGCCAATCAATTGCACACCCTGAAATATCCCTAGTGGCACCCTCCATCGCCCTTCGTGCTCTCATTCCGTCTACTCTTCCTTTATCTCTCCTGCCCTCTCCCCTCCGCTCACCCCCTCCTGTTCACCCCCGCCTCCCCTTCCCCTCCCTTGCGGCACTGTTTTACCCCCCAGAGGATTAGCTAATGGTCCATCCGCTGTTTTATCGGACAGATTCGCACCGCTCCAGGGTTGAAGGACGTGAAACGTCCTGTGAAAGAACATGAAACGAACGGAAAATCCGAGCTACCGTACGTGTCGACGGACCCTCTGCTCTCTCCACCCTTTCTCGCTCCGCACCGCTCCCGGTTTTTTCAACAATCTCACCGTCTTGCCGATTCTCCTTCCGGTTTCTCGAGTTGCACCAATTTCACCCGATTTTTCAGGGTACAGATGTAGTGGAACTAATAATTAAGGGGTTAAACTCTCGTTTCTAAGATTGCAAGGGTACGGGATGCGCCTTCTCGTTTCTTGATAATGCAAAGATGGGGGTTTTCAGCCGTGAAAAGTGCTAGATAAAAGATTAATCCTTAGGCCTCAATCGCCCTCAAAAGTCCTATTTTTAATTTACGAGGCGTAATTTGCATTATCATCCCATACCCTTGAAATCCTGGAAACGAGAATCTACCCCCTTAAATGCGACTGTTTAGAATGGAGCGGTGACGAGAGAATAGCGGTGCACATTTAGAAAATATAGGATATTTTGGTCAGATTTAATTTACATTACAAAAAATTAGTGAGTACCATTTTTATTTGTCTGACTTATGGACGGGAGTCACCTCGCCGCTCCATTATATGTATGTATTCCCGTGCTTAATGTTGATACTATCGAAAAGGATAATACATGTAGAACGAACTTATTCAAGTGAAATAAGAAGATCTACCTTGGAAATTGTATTCAAGAAAATTGGTGTACGAAGGAACAAAAACTTGACCGGCCGATAAAATTGACCGACACTGCTTGTGTATTCTATCGGCGTGGCGCCCGGCTCATTGAAAGGGAAGAAAAGAGGGAGCGGAACAGACGGAAAGAGAGATAGCCAGGTGGACGGAAGAAGCGAAGGCGAAGGGCGAGATTTCAATGGCAAGCAAATAGCACGAAGCGTGGCCAATGGGCTCTCCCTTTGATTAAATGCAAATTATGCGGGAAACGCGATTAGTACGGCCGACACTCTGGCTGCAATCTTCAATCGTTCTACCTATGGCCTCTATGCGCTTCTTTCTGTGTACGGCGTGAATTTAAAACAGCCGAGCAAGAAAGCGTTTAGGTTACAACGTGTGTGCAGGCAGGCACCCTACAGTGCGACAACGCGATAAATTTCGTGTCAAAACCAAAGAGCTTTCGATGGGAATGAGATAGAACGATGACTGTTTTTTAATTAGAGCTGAAATATTTTAGAATATGTAGAATTGTAGCGATGATTAAGATTTTCGGAATTTACAGCGTTCAGAAATGCGAGGTGGAACGTTATCTTTTCGGTCGAAGATACTTGCCGTATTAATTCGGTTGCTTTTAATAAGGAAAAAGGAATTTCCTGTTTGTTCTCGGTTTGCGAGAGTTCGCCGGCGGGGCGGATGCGCGAGTTTGCATAAAAGCCGGCAATCCAATTAACAAACATGAAACCCGCGCGAGATTTCGGTATGACACAGGACATCCTCAGAAACGGAAATATTTATTCAATACATTTCGCAGCGATAAATAAATTTGAAGAACTTGGTCAAATTCCCGAAACAAGGGGAGCGGCGTGGTTTAATTCCGAGAGCTAAAACAGTGCATCCCGTTTCGCGTCGGTTCGTTCCGCTTCGTTCCGCGCCGCGCGCCGCGACGAGAGCAATCGCAACCAGGGAATATTTACGCGTTGTGTTTCTAACAAGACAATATGTTTGCCAAACGCTTCGCTTTAATTACGCCTTTTCCATCAATCCACTCGTCGCGAAATATTTGTATTAAAATATTTACAGACAAACACGCCTCGCTCCCGACGTGGATTTTATTATATACGGCGCAAACGACGATCTATATTGCACAAGTGTTTGTACGGCTGTATTCGACGAATGTAGCATTCAATTTAAATCTCTCGTCGTGCGACACGGGCTGCGAACCGCTCGGCATTTAATTTTTCACCGCGATAATCGACGAAAAAACATTTCCCTTCGGATCGCTCGATAAACTCGGATCACCATATGTTTTCGAAAAAGATCAACTCGCATTTTCATTCGATCCTGTAAAACCGTTTTTGATTCGGAAGATCGGGTTTCGAGTTGTTGTTCGTTCGAACAGGTATTTGCATAGAACGCGGGTTCGCCGATATTATTTTTCCGACACCGTGTACGCGCCTGTTGCGCGGGGCTATCGATCGCGCGTGTCGAACTTGACTCGCCAGAAAACGCCTAATCTGATTAGCGTCGCGGCGCGGCGTCGCCGAGGGCGAGGAGCGAGGAGCGAGGAGCGAAGAGGAAACCTCGGCGTACGAAGAAAGACAGAATCGAGGAGAGCTAGAAAAATTGCGGAAATTGCTAGAGCCTCGCTAGACTTAAATTAATTCGCTCGGACGGATGAGCAGTCTACCTGGGGTTTATATTGGCACAATCCCTCTTTTCATTCCTCCTCCGCCTTATCCCTCTCTTCGTATCCCTCGGTTCTCTGTTCGTTCCTCCCGCTTTCGCGTTCCACCAAGTGTTTCTGCGAGTGCTGACTGACAAGGTTTCGCCATTTCCGCGACGCATCCGGTAACGAACTTCGACCTCCATAACTGGCGAAACACTTTACGCCATTCCCGTAAGGCATTCGAACCGTTTCCCTTTTTATCATTTTATATTTTTCATTCGCCTTCTTCGCACGGAACGGATGGCTTTCTGCTCGGTCTCGATACTTTCTCCCCCCACTTCCGAATCTTTCTTAATGTGTTTACGGGATTTCTTGGCTCGGAGATAACTGGCAAGAGGTCGCCGACCCTCAGACGCGAAAATAAATCGCTTCGTTAACGTCACGAATTACTCTAAAAATATTTCTTACAAGTTTTCGCTTCGGACCAGAGACTCGAGCAAAGCTGCTCATTAATTTTGTTAAAGGAACGAGATATTTCAACCCTTCGCGACATTGACTTTTGCGCCAATAGTTTCATTGATTCCTATTATAGTCAGCGATTGCACTGTTTCTCAAATCCGTCCCTCGTGGTGAAGTAGTAATCGAAAGTAGTACGAGCAAACGAATGCGCGAACATTTGTATTCTTTGTCGACGAGGTTTTCCTGTTTCGCGGAAATTCGCGAGGAAAGTCGGAGTCGCATGGAAAACTGCTCGGCAAGGGTTGAAGTCGAGGATGCACTTGGATGGAGACTGAGTGAATTATCAGACACGGCGCAGGGAATATAATTTCGAAGGTAGCGAATCGATCAGAGGGCGGCCGACATTGGGAAAAGTGGTGAACGGACGCTCGGCCCAGCAATTAAAGTTACGTTCAGCCGCGTGGAACACGTGGAAACGTGGCTCCGACGGAGTAGTAATTCAATTAACACGGTCTGTCGGCGGCAAAACATATTTCCTTGTTCGGAAAGACGCGAGCGAACGAGAGAGAAGGGAAGAATGAGAAAGATTGGATAAAGGACAGGGATACGATGAAAATCGCGTAGACGCGGAATCGAATCGAATCGAATTGAATCGGGTCACGGGTGTGTCGGTAAGTTTCGCTCGAGTGCGATAATTTGCCCATAAATCATTTAATTGCAAACTCCATCGGTACAGCGGTGGGTATAGGGCGCGGAGCTTATTGAGATGCGTTTCCTGGCTCGCGCCTTCGGCTAGCTCTCCTCAGAAGCTCGCTCGTAAGATAACAGGACCGGGTTAATTGTTTGAAACTTAGCGCTTCGCCCCGCGGGGCGTCCTCACTATTTACTGTACATAATTAATTTATACTCGTGCGCGAGCACTGCGTGTTGTAATTGCGTGATATTACGCCAGCCGGAGCCAAGAAAAGACGGAGAAGAAAGGTGAATAGAGAGAACGAGAGACACAGATGGGGAAAAGAGAATGGCTGGGGAAACCGTGCAGCACACATTCGGCTAACAATTGAATCATTGCTGTTAATGAACCTTCTGTCGGTAGGCTGCAGGCTCTGTTTCTTTCGGTGAATCGAGGGCGCGGGTTTCGCCGTGAATAGGCCAGCTTCGTATCTAGAAACTCGCGGATGAATTACTCGACGAATATACAATGGCCGACGCGCCGGAAACTGCGTTGGCCTTTGTTAAAAATGTTTCCGAACCTCTGAATCGTTCCAACGACAATGTTAAATGATCGAGACATACGACTATCGACACGGACGAACAGCAGACCACGCTCGTGTCGGATAACTTGATTAGTCGAAAGCTAGCACAGTGGAATTAGCCGGTATCGAATCAGACATGGAGACTAGGCTCGCGTCGAACCACAAACGACGTGGTAAATATCCGATCAGATGAGTGGAATAGGACGGGATCAAGGCAGACAAGTACGATAAACCGTTCGGGGCTAACCTCTTCCGCAACGAATCGTTTGGAACGACTGATTCTGGCTTACGAGGTTAGTTATACACCAGAGAACTTCATCAAGTAGCGGACCAATGAAACAGGAAAGAAAACAATTGGGAACATGTTCAGAAAGACAACGACTGCTTTCATCAAAATAAAATTAAATGTACACCGTAGAGAAGAGCAAGTACGAAAGATTGTAAAAATGAGCTTAGGTCGGGATCAAGGTGGACAAGTATTCTCTTCGACTAATTCTGGCTTACGATGTTAGTTATACACAATTAAGAATATATTCAGAAAAACAACGACTGGTTTCATCGAAACAAAATTAAATGTACAACGTAGAGGAAAATGATACAGAGGTTATAAGAATTCTAGGGACGTTAATAAATTACTTTTAACTTCTTGAAATGATTGAAGACCGAAAGAATGATTTGTCTGGTGAAATCACGGAAGATTTGCCCGCGCCCTATTTCGCTGGCGCAATATCGAGGATCGTTTTTGAGGGACGTGTCGCACCTCGTTGGATCTTCCATATCCGAAATTTCGAAAGTTTTTTTGCCGGAGTGCGAGGTTCTTTTTCGACCGAAGGAGGTAAACTTCTGACATAAGTTTTCTTAACCGAGTGACGGTAGTTTCACCGGTAGATAAGACGCTCCTCATAACCGCACCGAGATTTCACGAGCTAAAACTTTTTTCTCGAGAGCAAATCCGTCGACGTACTCGGTCCGCGTCCTCGTCTCTCCGTTCGCAGCCGTATCCGCGTTCGTGGCCATGGCCATCAGAAGAAGTCCAAGTTTCGGGGACAGCCGCCGCTCCGCGCCGGTTCGATTGAATGGATTATTCGAGCTTGCAACCGGGCAGCTTTTGTGCGGGCGGCAGCTGCACATGTTCCTCGATTATCGAACCGGCTATTCGCGAATCGAAAACAATCGGAACCGGCCGACAAAGCTTCGACACAAATATATTTCTTTACCGTCCCTTCGCGAAATTTCGACAAACAATAAACGATCTCTCGAAAAACAGCTCTCGAAATTAACGAACCAATGTATGCTTTTAAGGCGGTTCGATCTTCTGGTTCGAAATTGCCGCGAGTGTCGCGCATCAATTTCACTTTCGTCGAGCGACGCTTTTCAACCAAATTCTCTTGCCTTTAATACCGACGGCGACGTCGGGCATATTTACTGTGCGAATAACTTCCTGAAGTGACTGTATAGTTATGGCAGGTAGTTAAAAAGTTTTTCTTCCAGAAATAAATCCAGAAAGTTTTTCGCGCCTCTAGTTCTCGAGAATGTCTACTTTCCTCTGGACCTTCTTTCACGGAAATTTAGCGACGACTGTTCCTCTCCCTCCTCCCCGATTTTTCTTAATAAAAGTAAACTCTTTCGCTTTCCATAGATCACGGTTATAGGCTGTAATTATAAAGAACGATTTCCGTGTTAACGGCGCCCGCGTTATCCGACAGCTGGAAATACGCTGCAAACGTTTCTACGTGGTCTCTCACCGGCGTTCCCCCGAGAAAATTTGCCGACGCGAAGAAGAGAAAAGATCTGTGTAAACCGATGATAACAGATAATATTTGAGCGGAGCAATCGGGCGAACTCTACACGGGCCCGGGAAACTTCAAACTTTGCTTCATTAACGAGCTTCGCCTATTAAATACATAATTTCCATCCTATCTTCTTAGCGGGTACTTACAATTAGTTGGGAATAAAGAAACGTTCTTCGAGGTTGTCCGTGAGAGTCGAGTGCGGAAGAAGGGCCGCTGGAAAATCGATAGTTCCGAATAGGAAGCTCCTCTCGGCCGGATTAAAAAGAATCGGGAAATTCGGGAATACCGCGATCCGAGGCGGCATTAAAAGATTTAATTCTCGAGACGGTTCGTTGTTACGTCGCGTTAGCCTTTAACGAAGCTGTAGCAGTGCGGCCGGGCTGAAACTTGCGCGCAAACAGGATTGGAAGAGTTTGAATAACAGGCGTACCGTGAAACTTAATATTTTGAATAACAAGCACGGATTCTGTTTCCTCCGGCAGTTTGAGAAAAAGATTCTATGTTCTTTGTCTGGCCGGGTATTCGTTAACGTTTCGTTGCCAAGCTAAGAGTCCGAGTTTTCTTCTGAATTAAGTAATTTCTATACCTGCCTTGGACTACTCTGTTTTTAACTCCAATTTCCTTCGAATTTTTATACGGCAATATTCAAGAAAATCACCGAGCAAACTACAACAAAACGATTCTTCTCCCCGGTGGATAAAATCAAATTACCCCGGACAGCCTTTCTAGCTAAAATCATTGTAACGAGTAAATGAAATCAGAACTAGGTCAGCTGCATAAATATACAAGGTAATTATCGATTCGGATCCTATTACGGATTTAGCGATCATAAAATACCTGGCTGATGAAACATTTACAAGATTGTTCGTGCTGACCGTTGCTTCGATTATTTACCGGGTAAATTCCATTACCAAGCGCGGGGGAACGTATAATGAACTCTCGCAAACAAATTCACACGCGAGAAAGGAAACAGGATATTTTAGCGCAATGTATCATTGTCTAGATCAGGTGTAGGCAAACTTTTTTTGGAAAAAGCCAGATCGTAAAATTTTTAGGCCATTCGGAAAGTCATTTCGTTTTCTCAAGAGAATATGAAAGCCAATTTTTTTACCATTTAGAATAAGCTTTATGACATTTTGTTGCGATTTTTCAGGCAACTTAATGATCCCATGCTCATAGAATTTCTATTTTATATTAACAGAAAATTGAGACTAGAATAATTCCATTCTATATTAATTTTTTTCTTTGTGCGAATATGAAATTAAATGTGCAGTATTTGATTAGATGCCAACATATTTAATAATGTAAACAATATTTTGAATGGTTTGGAATTTTGATGGTATAGCAATTTTTAGTGGCACCTCAGAGTCGCCACTCGAGTGCTAAGGGCTAGATGCACCGCACGACACTGCACTCGCATATGTCACCGAGAACGAAAAGTTATCGGTGCCGATCATGGTATAATTTTAAACGGAACACGGTTCACGTCGTATTTCACGCGGCGGAGAACGGAAGTGCACCGCGGCGCATCTTGCAGACAGGAAGAAGAGGTTCCCGGATGCATCGAGCACGAAGACTGCATTAAATTACGCGCTAGTACGCAATAATGGTTTAGTAACGCGCGTTCTTGAGAAGCCGAAGCATCATCTCCCATCCCCGTGAAAAGAAACGACCCGACTTCCCGCGAGGAAAATGTACTTAAAAAGTTTCCGCGTCTCGTTTATTAAAAATGAATTAACCCCGGCCTCCTGCGGGGGATGAATTTGTTCAAACTTCTTTCGAAAGCTCCCCCAGCCGACTTTTAATTACCTCGATATCATGATGAAGCGAGTTACGTCGATGGCTCATTTTGATAAACTGCCGAACAAATTTTGCACGGGATTTTCTCTCTCTCTCTCTCTTCTACAGGGTTCCGCAGCATTCGTAGTACACGAAGGGATTATACTATGCGAAAGAGACCAGCAGAAAATGAACAATAAAATTTCTTTATACGAGGTCTTGTTTTCTAAGAGAAATTCGGATTGGCTAGCGTGTCTGACTATGGCTCGCCGTTCCTACTGCGCGCACACAGAGTGGCCTGGTAATTTTTAATGCCTCGCTTATTTTCGACGATGGGAACGACTGTGAAATAGACCGGGGCGAAAGAACATTTTCTTCGAAATCGAAAAATTTGTGGTTCCACGCCGTAATGACAGGATCAAAATCAGACAGGATCAGGCACCTTTACGCAAAATAAAAATATTCTGCATCGATTGGAGGAAGCAGTAGTTAAATAAAAATTCATTTCACCCCTTAACAGTCTTTTTATATTTTTCACTGCTTTATATTATATTTCAACCAGTTAATCTTCGTGAACGCATAAAAATCTGCAGTCTAACGATAAGCAATAAATATTCGAGTATGAAAGGTGAATCGTTTTGATCGATTGTTTGAGGTGGGATCTTGCAGTGGTCTTGTTAATATTTAGGAAGTTGTGTAAGTTGTTCGCGGGCGATTATAGGATTCGCAAACGAGAGTCGAATCAAAGTTGAAATGCCACTTGAACACGCGAACGCTAGCGCGAATGGGATCGGGATTCTGGAGAGGGGGCGGGAACGGGAACAGAAACGCGAATTGGAACGGGAATGGGAAGGGGAACAGGAACGGGAACAGCTTAATGAGGGAGGCTGCAGAGAGCACGAGTGCGATTCTTCCCGCGATGAGCCGATCGAGCGAGGGAACGCGAGAGAACGAGAGCGAGCCGAAAGTCGTCCATTTAACCAATTCGAGGTGGGGAGAGAGGAGGGCCGCGTTTTCCAATGCATCGCAAAGGACACTTTATTATTCCGTAGGAAGGAAGGAAGGAAGGACCCTTTTCGAACAGTTGACTCCGTCGGGTTTCTTCTCTCCGTTTCTCCTCCTCCCTTTCTCTGTCTCTCTCTCTCTCTTTCTTTTCATCGTTGGCCCGTTCTCCTCGTCGATCGCGGATCTCCGGCTCGTCCGGGCTAACGAGATACATCGATTCAATTCAAGAATGAACTTTCTTCGAGGAGATTCGTCAGGCGTCGAGGTGATTAAAGCAGAGAATTACAGGGTGCACGCGATAAGAAAATTTAATTCTTCATTAAGCACCGCTGTTTCTTCCCGGACAGTTAATTATCGTCCGTTCGGAATAATTGGGTTGCCGGGAACACCGTGTAAGTTATAACGAGACCTACTCGATCGGATCCGTTATAATTCAACGGGGTTAGAAAACCAATAGCCTGCGCGCAAAGCTTGCAATTACCGTCTCGAATAATTATCGTTACGCGCCAGCTCCACAGAAGAAGAGCTTCCTTAAAAATCATTCCCGGAGATGGGTATTATCTTTGAAAAAGCCGAGGCTATTAAGTTGCGAAAATAATTGAAAGGTAGACGAGGTTTCGAGAGTATCTATATACGAATTCGTCGGAAGACGAGTTCCTCACTCGAGTTCCATTATCTCCGTTCGTCTGATTGGGTCGTTGCGAAACGAGTACACATCGAGGGACGCGAACGATGCCGCCATTGTGGCGCATCGAGTTACTATTCCCAGCCATTCTGAGTATAAATTCTTGCAAGAAATTCCACGGAGATTCATTATTCTCTTGGCAAAAACGTCAGAAGGAGGCGAACTCACGGTGCCCATCGAAGATAATTGAGTATTATTGGAATTTATGCCATGCTTGCGGAATTTTCGCGAGGAATTCTAAACGTTCTATGAACACGAATCTCCCGTCCCGTGCCGGAGCCCGTTACATGCATTTATTTACGCGCGTTATACTTGCACGAGATTTAATATTATATTTAGACAATGCCGAGGAGGAAGCAAAATCTCCACTCGAATTTTTGCACGGGATAATTCAAATAATCGAAGCGGCTATCGAAACTTCGAATCTTTCGATTCTCGTTAGCGATCGATTGTCCGTCGGCCGATCAAAAATATCTTTCCACTTTTATCGCTTTTTTCCAAACGAGTTTCTAAAACTCGAAATTTTTCCTGGAGCGAAATCCAGTTTTACTGCTTCGCCGAATTACACCGAAAGAGGTTGACGAAGTTTTCGGAGGACTCATTAACTAAATCATGAGGAACTTTCGTCGGGCGTGGCCCGCTCAGAGCAGAAAATGTCATCGGTCGAATTCCTGAGCGACTCGTAGCCGCGGATACAAGGTTCTCGGCTACGGAAACACTCGGCGCGGCCAATAATTTGACAATGTAGCATGTTCGTGGGACAGTTCCGAGGCCGAACGCGAAAGTTTCGTAAAACTTACCCGGCCGTGGACTGACAAGGACTTTGCTCCCTCTCTCTCTCTCTCTCTCTCTCTCTCTCTCTCTCTCTCTCTCTCTCTCTCTCTTTCTCTCAGGTCCTATTCAAACAACTTTCGTTTGTCGATTCGCTGCAACACGATTGGTCACAAATGGCATAAACCCGACTGGTTGACTGCAACTTAACACATCGCCGGGACGGTTTGCCGGATGGATTAACCCGGAGGGTTTGTCGAGAAAGTTCTTAATGTCGTAATGAAAATAGAGGGGTCGCTTTCGTGCTGGCAGGATAGACGCGAAACCGAGGGGATGGATAACTGAAAAAGTCAAGCAACACGACCATCCTATTCTCTCTTCGCTCTTCCTCGATTCCACTTGATCCGGTGATAAAAACTGGAGCCCATTCATACCGCATACCCACCAGGCCGATGTTAACCCCTCGCACTATCATTTATTTTAAAGCTACACGGATTAAAACTGTTTCATCGTTTATCATTTGTTATTCACATTAAACCTGCCACCGTCGGTCAATTGGTCGGTCGAAAATTTTTTAGTTCGCAATTAATGAAGTTATACTTTCACTGGAAACGATTATACACACTTCTTTATTCAAGTATACGATTGTAATAAAAATCGTGGAAAATCTAAACTCTTATATATCTTGTATGGCTACATTTATTTGAATGCTTAAATATCGATTACAAACTAATCAAATTTTATTCCATTTAAAAAGAAACGCGTAACATTCATATTTGTTAGACCTTGTTCCAAGTCTTCATCACGAGTGTGACTCGTTAAAATACGGCAAGGGGTTAACGGTCGGTAGCTTCAGTGTTAAAAACAAGACAAAATTGATATCTAGAAACTAACAGAATCCAAGTATAATGGATCGCACTGGCTCTTCAGGGAGTGTCGGAGACACACACGAGGATTAATGTCCGCCAAATTTTATCGGGATTCGCTCCATGAAGTTTCACTTTGGGAAACTTTATCGGCAAATAGAACGACTTTATACACGCTATCCTAAAATCTCCGGAACGGCCGGAGTTGACAATGCAGCGGGGACGAAATCCCACCCCGCTGAGAATGCTCATGAAATAATAAAGGCTCGAAGCAAGCCGGTGGCCCCCGAAATATTGATAAAGTCGTAAAGTGTAAAGCAGCTTGCGTCAAAGTTCTGGGGGATAAAAGAATGAAAATAAACGTTCGGGGGAGGTTCGGAAACGCGGATTCCGGGCCTTCGCTCTACTTAGCGGGGTGTTAATATTTCCTGGTCATTACGTTTTTAAGGCAAGTTAAAAGCATCCCTGATTTATTAACCGAGCGTTGCGGTTTATTCCTCGTGCCAATAATATAACGAGCTTGATCGGTTCGCAAGACGAGAGAGCACAAGAAACTTCGAGCACGTCGGGAAATCATAAAATCGTGATTGGAACGGTCGCTTTGCCAAAAAATTAGCTTAACTTTCACCACCGGGTCGCCACTATACAGGGTGGTCCACCTAAATGTCTCCTTTATTTATAGACTGCGGATTTTTATGCATTTATGAAGAAATTGACTGGTTGAAATATAAAAAATTATAAAAATCGAAGAGTATTGTTTTGATCTTTTCAATGTAAAAAGTCTACTAAGGGATGAAGTGAATTTTTATTCAACTCCAGCTGTCCACAATCGTTGCAAAGTTTATTTTGCATAAAGCTCCGCAGTCTAGTGATAACATAACAAATGTTTTTAATGCAATGTGAATGGTATCCCTAGTTGAATGCTTTGCAAATATTATTGTTTTCTCAAGGTCATTTTTTCCGGAGTTTTCAATGTCATCGATATTCTTTTTCTTGTACATATATATCTTTTGTTTGTTGACTGCCTGCTTAAAGTCATAAATTCATTATTAATTCATTATATCAAACTCATTATTAAAATGATGTTTAAATTTATTGTTGTACGAACAACCGCGGAATTTGTGACACCATAGTCTCGATGCATAAATTAATAATCAATGTTCTAAAAATTATACAAATTAAAATCAGGATGCATTAATGCACGTGTATTTAAATACGCGTGCATTAAAACGTCACGCACTAAAGTACGTGTATGTAAATATACGTTCAAAACCACGATTTCTACTGCATACGAAACACTCCCATGACAGTGTTTAATATCGAGCGACTCGCAGTTCGGAAAAAATACTGGCTCGATAAAGCGGTGACAAAATATCGGGAAACGCGATCGGAGGCGGCACATGAGAAAAACGGTGCCAGCCGGGCTTATCATCGGGTCGCAGAGGCGAAGAAGGATTAAATCATTGCTGCAACATGTGTCATCTATTGTGTTTGTCGGCTCGGCTGCAGAACGATGGCATATGGGGGCGTCGACTCGCGAACTCGTGAACGGATCGTCTTGCCCGCCGTCGCTCGACAAACGTTTCGGGATCGTTTTCACCCCAGGGTGCCTGTAAATCTTCTCACCATAAACACATCGGCGAGCTTCGGGCACGGAGCGCATAAATTGGGAACGTCGCTTGGCAGATCAACCGCGGCGATAACCTCTCGACAGTCTGTCCCGCGTTCGTGCCGCTATTTGCATAAATTTTACAAAAAAATTGCGAACCACCCTCCGTCGATGGTGAGCGCGTCGGCTGTTTTTCAAGAATATTTTAAAATGCAACGGCGGAAGCGTGGAGCGCCGGTGTTTTGCGAAGAAACGGTCGCGTCGGTGGCTTTTCCACCTCGAATTTTTTTCCACGCCGATCGAAATTACAGCTTCTCGAAAATTCGCTCGCGGTTTCTGTAATTGAATTCTTTCAATTTCTGTGTTATAGGATATCCTGGCGGAATGGAATCGTGACCGATTTCTCAAGGTGTTCTCCGCGCGGATCTACCGAGACGGAAAGGTGAGTCGCCGAAAAGTAATCTCTCGTGGAAAAACAAATTGAAAGGTTGAAACGTGCCGCGCGTAGATTAGACCAACCTAACCGGTTACTCTCGCGACCCCTCGGCTAGCTCACCCCATCGCATCGTCCGCCCGTACACGGGCAAATACGTCGAATGAAAGGACACGTGACATCGAAAACCATGAATAGTTAGGGACGAACCCTTTCGTTGAATCAATAGTCATTCTGCCACGGTCCCACGAAGATGGACGTAACGGCGGGACCGGTGCTCGAGTGCCCGCACTCGATCGAGTTTGTCGATACACTCGGGCTACTTTCAATCGAGTTATTCATTATTATTGTTACACCGCGGCGTGAGCGAGGGATCCAACCAGCAATTTCTCGAGTTGCTTGCATAGGGATCGCTCGGGCAAAAGGTCAGCCCATCGAACCGAAATACTCGATTAGCAGTCGTATTTAGGAGAATAATTAATATTACAACTGTCAGGTTCGTTTTATTTAATACGACTATTTAATTTTATTTCGAGACGTCTATCAGATCACATCCGAAAATAAATTCTACCATTTGTAATGTTCTGTACCGGGTGTTTCAAAATTATGAAAATATTTGTTATAAAAATGGACCGCAAAAGAAACATCCTGTACATTTATTTGAAGTCGGAAGTTTGTAGAGGATTTATAATTTCGGTATCTGGAGTGCACGTTCGCGGGAGCAGGGTAGCGGAAAGGGGCGGGCCTCCGAGTTATCGAACGAGACAAAGAAGTCTCTCGACTGACAAGCAACTGAACGCTGCTCGTTTCGTTCCTCGGCCACGTGACCAGCATCATCCCGCTGGTTCGGAGCAGAGTCGTCTAAAAAAGATGATTAAACGAGAACGAACCCTCGACGAAGTAGAATACAGTGTACACATAACCCGTCGAAGCCACCCCCGCAGCGGACAGGCGGATGCATTAAAAAGCCCGTACAATGAGGCGAGCAAATAGACTGAGCGCACTCACGGTTTGTGGTTTGTCAAGCGTTCAACTTGTTTTTACGTGGCCGTGCAACATGTTTGACGGACAAACTCTTTCTTCCATTAGTTTAAAATAAGTACATTAAGGACCCTTTCAGCCGCTCCTTCCTTCCCCCGTGTTTTCTCTCGTTTTCTACCCCACCGGAGCATTGTCAAACAGATTTTTCCGCCAGTACTTAGGCACCGGCTGGCTGAATCATAATCGAAGTATGATTACTGGAGGGTGAGCCGCACGGTCGCCCGCGGTTCTTAATTTATAACCCTGATAATCCCGATCGAATTGCCGAACATCACGCGAGTATCTGCGCGGTTTGTTTTTCTCCCGGAAAAATAAGTCGATTCCCCGCATCGATGTCTGCTCCACGCAGCCTCCACGTTGTATGTAATCTGTCAAACGAAAAGAGAGTCGGACAGCTTTTATCGTGATTGCAATCGGTTCCTCCCTCATCCCCCGAAGATCGGTCGCGTGACCATGCAATTTTCGCCCCTCGTATCTCGGGGGTGGCACCCTTCGATGTCGAGTACCTCCTTGTACATTTCTCGTAAAAATCAAGTCATCCTTTATCACGATCGTTTGCGTTGATTTCGCCCGAAGCTCGCCACTCGAAGTTTAGAAATTTACTGCTGACCGCAGAGGAGCCTTCCTCGGGGAAGCGAAAGGGCCATCGCCGGAGGAAACGGAACTCTTCTTTTTTATCTGCCCCTCTTTCAAAGGCTTCTCCGGTTTATTCGGGCCAGTCTATAAACAAACAAACATCGATCTTTATATTTTTATTCTCTGCTTTAACTCTCTCCTGGAAGAACAAGGTAAAACATGTACGTCATTATTAACTCGTTCGGAAAGTGATTTGTTATTATATAGTAGACTCTAATTTATAAAAAAATAAAAAGTGAAATAAATCATAGTACAAGGGGTGAGGAGAAAAATGTATTCTTTTAAAGGAGTTGTCGGTAATTCGGAGATAATTTCCTCGCGCCTGTCGAAAATTATAGCTCGTAGCGCCACAGAACTTTCGGAAAAGTATAGCTTGGCGTAACTTCCCCCGGAAAAAACCGTGCTAGGGTCGCGGTGGTCTGCGTTTCCTTTCTTCGGAGTGAAATTCACCGACATCGGGCGTTACGACGTGCATCGATAAAAAAACGAAGTAAAAGGAGAGAGAGAGAGAGAGAGAGAGAGAGAGAGAGAGAGAGAGAGAGAGAGAGAGAGAGAGAGAGAGAGAGAGAGACAGCCGGTGGAGAGAGAAAAGGAGGTAGAAAGTGCGGTAAGTTCGCGTTGGTGGATCGACGTTTCGCGTTCTACCATCCCTTTCATGTCAATCCGACTCGCATTTTCCGCTCAAAAGTTTCGCCCGGCAGAAATCCGCAGCGGGATGTCGAATTTTCAAGCCGCTACACCGAAATCGGGCTCCGTAACGCGAGAGAAAATCATTCCGATGCGACGTCACCTCCCCGAACTATTCCCCTCGACAAAACTCTGTGTATTTAGAGTTGCTTTGTACACGCGACGCTCCGTCATTAACAAAACTCAAAAGACATTCGACGGGCGCGAAACTTTCGACGCATCCATAATAGACCTCGCGTTCATCGTCGCTATTCGGGAACGGCGACGAATATCTCTCGCTAACGTAGACAGTTACCTCAAATTTAGAGGTATTATCCGCACCTGGAGCAGCCAGTGGATAACGTAATTGATCGAATGAATTATTTCGGGTAAGGTGGCGCGGTCTGGTAATTTATAAAACGCTGATCCGGACGGTGACGGCCGCTAAATAAATAATGGGGGACCGGCTGAAAAATTAACGGACCACCGATCGATATTATTTTTCATTTGATAATTGGCGAGAGATCGAACGCTCGTGAAAAGCGCAAGGGGTATCGCGGGCGGTAGAGTAAATCGATGTATCGTATCTGCGGCGATTTCGGTGGCGCTCGACGTGTCCATCAACGCGGTCGAAAACGCGAATCCGTTGGCTTGTCGGAACTTATGCATTGTTCGAGGTCCGATCGAAACGCAGGAGATAGAGGAGCGGGGATGGATCGGGGCTGATGCGCGCGGATCCGGAGAAAAAAAGGAAGCGAAGGGGAGGATCGTGTTATGTAGTGCGCAAGGGGTTCATTAAAGACAATGAGCCCTAACAAAAGGACCCCGTTATCGATTGGACGCGAAAGCTGGTCGAGGATCTCCAATGACGCGGATACCATTGCTGTATAGAATTCAGCTCTCGAACCGGCTGAAAAGATGAATTTGTTCGACTGTAGAAATTTATGAATTTCGCCAAACATCAGAGCGAGAACCGAAACAGCTAACTCTGTCTCTAGAATTTCACATCAAGTCCCAAACACTTCGACCACCCGACTAGAGGAAATAAATTGGTGTAAGAGTCGAAGGCTCTTGAGCCCGAAGCGACGGACAAGTTATTGTTAGCACAACACTTTATACAGTTATTCCGCCATTCATCAAAACACCTCATCTTTCACTAACTACCTAGCACTGTTTCATGTAACCAAGCCAGGAGCGACAGATGTGAGAAAAGTCGAGTTCACCGATCTTTTCCATGCGACGGCCGAGTATTCCGAAGACCAAACGCGTATTTAATATTTGAAGCGCGGTAGTCCTGCGATCCTTTGGTCCGAGCCAAAAAATCGAGACAAGCCCGAGGGGGGACGAGGAACGGACAGAAGGGACGGAAGGGTGGAAGAAAGAGAAGCGAGGAACTTTTTTGTCCGCGTGAATCGTCGATCGCGTTTTTGAAGGGGCAAACTCATTCGTTCCTTTCGTCGTCGCTATTCATTCGACCCTCTTTCCTTTGCTTCTTGATCCTGAGAGTGTTTCGCGAGGGAAAGAGAGAGCGAGAGAGAGAGGTAGAGGGAGGAAGAGGAACGAGCCACGGGGCAAGAGGAACACGGGTTATCAGATGTACGGAAACAAAGCGCCGGCAGAGGAAGCTGGGCTGAATTCCGGGAGTGGACGCTCTCAAAGAGTAGATGGTATCCTTCAGCCCCTGTTGCTAGTGCATCGTCGACCCTGGAACCGGACACTTTTCATTACGCTCCCCTTTGTCCTATGGATATATTCTTTTTGCGACAGATCCTTCGTACGGAACAGTCAAATTCTGCTCGCGAGGAACGATCGTCGCTCCACGTTCCACGACCAACAGATTTTCCAAACGATTGGAAAACGATTGGCCTCTCTCGCTTTATAAAACTTGCACCAAGTAAACCGCACGGTGATTAAAGATTCAAGGTGTTTCGTATTCGACTATCCGCGGAATTCTCGACTGCTATCGATCAGCGAATTATCGGAGGCACGGTTACAAAGGTGGATGAAAACGTGCGATGTCAAGGTCCTCGAAATCGTCGTCGAAGTCTCGCAGGTGTCGAACGTTCGAATTTCTAGAAGAGTGAGGAATGCTTGGCTCAAGAGTTGCATCTTGTTACGCTTCGACATAGGATAACCTAATTTTCCGTGGACTGTTGACTCGTGTCCAGAATAACCCTCCCAACGAGCAATCCCAGCTTGGTTTCCGGCCGCTCGATCAGTCCAGTTTCATTTTCTCGTTCGGAAAATAATTACTGCTCCGTGGCTTGCGATAATTCGAGCGTAATGTCTTTATAACCTCTTCCGACACGTTGCGGTGCTCTCTGCGGGTAGCGCGCGCGGTCTTCATAATGAGAGAGCGCGCCGCGCAAATCTATCTCATTGCGGAGGAAACCCTACCTCGAGTACTGGCCGTGTATGGCATCAATCGCGGATATCGCATCATCTCCATCTGCCCATAAAATCTGCCGTACCTCGTTAGCTACGCTTGTTACGTTCCGCACCCCAAATTCAGACGCCCTTCGCCCTTCGTCCCCTCTCGTCTCTCCTCTCCGCTCGCGCTGCTCTCTCATTCTGCTCTCTCTCTCTCTCCATGGGCTGGCAAGGATTTGCGCGGGGCGTCGGATACGAGTATACGAGTGCGCCCGTATACCGACGCATGATGAAACGATCCTAGTCCCGTGCACTCGTACGTATCATCAGCTACCCCTAATTATTTCAAGTCGAACTCGACAAGAGGAAACCAGCCTACGGAAATGCATTGGCAGCGCTGGATTAGTCCGAGTCATTAGCTATCGAAATTCATAGACACTAGATCTCGATAACACCCAGATTCCTGGTCACCTAGATTCAGCTTCGTTATTAGACTGCTTGAAACAACTTCTAAATGATTTCTGCGTCTCGCAATGGACGCAGACAATTTTTATTTCAAACATCGGTTTTTAAAAGCTCCGCTGAAAAGCTGAACTCGGTCGATTCGACGTCGAGGGAAAATTTAGCAGCGATGGGGGCTTGAAATAAATTTTTATTGTAACGCATCAAAGTTTGTTCTTGAACCCGGCCAGATATAAAAAATAAAAGTTGGTCTTTGGAATCGATGCTCGGGCAGTATCTTCCGTCCGAGCACAGAGCGCTGCCGTCGAGATTTCGCCGTTCGTCTGTTTGTTCTTCTGTTATAAACCAGCGGGAAAAAATAAACAACGTTGGGGGGAAAAGTTGGTAAATTCACGGCGAAGGTAATTTCAACAAATACGGCTCTTCCCGGCGGCCACCGGTCGGCCACTGGCTACCCACTACCGATCCGGCCGACATCCACAGGAGATGCGTGTTTTTTCAATATCGGTAATGCGTTTCCCCGGGACTGTCCAATCTGCGGCAAAGCGTCCTGCGGCCCTCTCTCCTCCGCCACCTTCCTCGGCCCTCTATAAACGATAAAGTTACATTGAAGTGCGCGCGCGACTCGCGGCTTAAAGCTCAACAATCATTCCGATGGGCTATTCGGTTTTAACCGATGACTGACATCCATCGACTGGCATCCATCGGCCACTGAATTTAATTACAGTTTCCGCCGTGGTTGACTCTCTACAGAGGGATCGTTCCGAATTAATTGCCGTGCACTCGGGGAATTTTGATTTCGTTCACCGACCGCGCAAGACTCTGCCCACCTTCCTCTCTCCCGCTGTTGCCAAAAAATATCATTCGATTTTTCGAGAATGAACCCGGAAACGTGGCTCGAATGGAAAATGTTGCGTACCTATCCTCTGAGTGGCTTAGGACTTTTATTTCCTCGAGGAATACGGGTCGATTCTGGGGAAAATAGAAATAAATGATACAGGAAAAAATTATTTGTCATAATATGTCCGAATAACCTTGTTTTTATGTGGATACACCGATGCACCCACCAGGTGCAATCTTATTGCATTTATTTTTATACGTACAGAAAAATACAGTAGTCTTGATCTTAAAAAACCCTCGGGTCCGTGCTATTTCTTAGATCGTGTAGTTCCGATTATCGAACTTTTCCAAAGTGAAAATCAACTGTCTCATATTTCCATACGCTATGCGTATACTAAATTCGATGAAACACAGCGAATCATTTATTGGCCACGAAACATAATACCTGATTTTTACGTGTCGAGATACGTATCGCGGGCGATCGCGTGGCTCCGTCGCGTCGTGGTTAAAATGAAATGGGAGTCGTTCCCGGCCTGGTTTTCTTTTATTATTCGCGCCCGCGTCATTGATTATCGCGTAAAAAGGGAGAAAAAGCCGTGGCGGTGCTACAGGCGAATTCCTGTCGTTTCTCAATCGAATTGCGCCATTACCATATGCCTCCCGATATCGTTTCCATGTCACAGTCTCTTTCCGATATCCGGATCCGACGGATGTACATGGTGGGAGGAAGGAGCCGATAGAACCCTCGCGCAGGCCGGCTTCCCAACGAAAGAAAACGCGTTCCTCCTCCACCTACTCCTCCTCCTCCCTCGTGGGTTCTACATGGTCGTACATTTGTCGGGGAATTCCATAGGTAGCACGTGTTTTTATGGTTTATGCGTCTGGCTACCCCATGAATGAACCCCGAGGAAACAAAATTGATGTCGCCGGTGATATTTTATTGTGCTACAAACGTTCGGAACCCGCAGTTACGGTAAATCAAGTCGAGCTTCCGATATTTCCGTGTCAGTTCGATCAATCGACGGCTATACCAAGTCTTTTCCGTTTAATTGTCTCGTCGATCGTTGCGTTACACAAATCGACGCTCCTTCTACCGAGTAAGGTAGACGCATCAGCAATCGACCTCGTATCAATAGTTTCCGAAAAACGTGAAAAATTATGTTTCTGAACGTAATAATCTTTCAGAAAAGGCGCGATGGATAAATTTCTCATATCAATTCGCTACACAATGTAAGAAATTCAAACAGCATTTTCACGTATAGAGTCTTTCTATTTAATAAAGGATAAAAGGCGTTTACGATTATTCACGCAGAGAATTTTTCTCAACTGGTCAACTGTTGGAGTTTTATACTTAGACTTTAGATTTCTAAAAGTTTTACAAAAATCGGTATCACTCGGACGGTTTTCACTCGTTCTCGGGAGTTCACGAGGGACCAGCACGGATAAAGGACGAACTTTGGATATACATTCGGGAGCAAGGGTTTTGTCGAAGGGACGGGACGGGCTAAATAATTCTCGGGCGGCATAATCATTTGTACAGGCATCACGCGCCGCTCCGCTCGTTCCGCGGAGCCACGGCTGCAAGCAAAAAGCAATCCGAATCTCGTATGATATCGTTAGTGCACGGTAGATAAGATAGGATACTTGGCCGGAATGAATTGCTTGTCGTTTCTTATCGTGAACAGACATAACTTGGCTAGAGTTCTCTTCTCCGTCGCATTATTCCGGTTACCAGCAGTTCAACCGTCTGAAATCCCTAACTCTTGAGCGGCATCGAATTTTCCGATCGTGAACGTACTCGCGAGAAACTTCGGGATCGATCGATCCGACTGTAAAACCGATCCGAGAACGTTCCGAGTGCTCTGGCTATTGGTCATCGTGCGATATCCATGATTCAACGTGGGTTTCCGGAAAATTTGCGGCCTAACCGGATAGTTTTACGATTTTTCGACGAACCAGACGTAAGAAAAATTGAAAATTGCAAAGATGAGGCGAGCATCATCTTTGCGACAAACGTCAACGATGTCCTGGATGACTGATCTCAGAAGTAAATGCGTTTTGACATCGCGATCCCGTTGCAGCTTGTATCGACATCGGTTTCTATGCAGCTGGACGTCTAATGCGCTTTCGATACCTCCGTTTCCGGCTAAATCCAGCTTTCTGCTTCTTTGGCTAAAGGTATTCCAATGGG
This sequence comes from Lasioglossum marginatum, assembly GCA_028455795.1. NCBI lineage: Eukaryota > Metazoa > Arthropoda > Insecta > Hymenoptera > Halictidae > Lasioglossum > Lasioglossum marginatum. The sequence continues at coordinate 5,275,501 of CM052276.1, forward strand.
AATTCCGAAAGTAGACAACCTTCGGAATCGTACAACCATATTTCGATTAAACCCCCGAAGCTCGACCTAGTTTTCAGATTCGAAAAAGAAATCGGGAACGCTCGAAGATGTTGCAGGCAATTCCATTTTCTAACGAGTTGACAGCCGGCAGCGTCTAAGTAAAGTACAATGGCGCCTCTGTCCCCGGCGATCGCATCAAAATGTAGTTGTCAGCCGACACGCGGTTTCTCCGTGACACGCAGACAAGAAATTCCCAGCGGTCTGCGCGTCGCTGCCATAAATTACATATCTGGCAACGAATCAAGGAAGGCTCTTCTAGTCGTGCCACATTATTTTCTGCGCCCGGCGGAGTACAACGACACGAGACGATAGTCACGAAAACTTGTTCCGCACAGGCACCGATACGCTTCGACGCAAATCATTTCCGACGTCGACGTGCCGGCGACTGATATAATAACCCGGATCACGAGATCCTCGGACGGCCTCCGAAAGAAAATCAATTAGCCCGGGAATCGCGAACAATTCCTGTTAACGCTGCGATTTAATAACCGTTTCCTATCCCCGTAGATTAAGCTTACCTTTGTTTCGACGTTTATACAGTCGATTCATCTAATAAGCGTTGTTGGAGAGACGTAGAAGTCATATACTTTACGCGTTTGTTTGTGTATATGGTTCTCATTTTGAAAAATTGTTTGAGAAATTTAACTCCCAGCCGTACCATTTTCTTTACAATTACAATGTGATTAAAACGTCTTTGTCCCGAGAAATGTCGTAGAAGGGAAAAGAAAATTTATATTTTTTGTACGGCTACATTTATTTGACTGCTTCATCTATAAAGAAAGGCATAACATTCATATTTGTTAGATTTTGTTGATCACGAGTCTGACTCGTTAAAATACGGGAAGGGGTTAAAACATCGGAAAGGTTAAAAGAATTTCAGAATATTTCAGACTCATTCAAGAAAGGATGAAATTTTTCTTCGATCCTTGTCTCTCGTAATGCAAGTAGAACTTTGCACGAAGGTCCGCAGTGTATTTATCGAATGATCGGTGACAGCGCTTCGTAGATCTCGAGCGAACAGAAAGCGCGCTTCAATTAAGCGTGGCGCTCCACAATGGTTGATTTTCGCCTCGACGATACAATGCCGGGCGAGCGAGCGAGCGAGCGTCCTCGAGAACTCGAGGAGAACGATTCCCAAGGAATCTGATAAAATTTGCTCGCGACCTGGCCCAGGTTTTCGACTTAATCTCGACGCGGAGAGACGTCGCTCGCATTTGTATACAGGGCTCGTTCGGTCCTCTCTATCGGAGGATCCGGTGGGGTGGTTGTTTGAGAACGGGTTCGAGGTGATTGCGTTCCCATTGACGTGAGTTTATAGAGTGGCCGAACGACGCACCGTCGCAACAGTTAAACGAAGAATGTCGGAGGGCTCTTTGGGGAGGAAGGAGGAACGAGGATGAAGACGAGAAAGAGGAGGAGGAGGAGAAATAGGTGGCGAGGGGTTGAGGGCGAAGCTGAAGGCGAAGGCGGAATATACATAGAGCGAGCAGGTGCTCGCCATTTTCGCCCTCTCGACGTACAATCCTTATAGATAACGCGTCGTTTGTAACTGTCACCGGAGTAGAAGAGAGACGATACGTAAGTATACACGTACACGTAAGCCTGCCGGAAGCCGGCGTCTAGAAGGAGCCAGACTCACGGTGACTTTCTGAACGAGAAAAAGAGGGCTGGCAAAAACTCGTACATAGAGTAGCGCGCCGGGCACAAGACCGACGGAACGAGAACTAGAACGAGAACGAGAAGGAGAAAGAGGAGCGAGAAAAGGAGATGGTGGGGTACGAGGATTCGCATACACGCTCCTCGACTTCATCCGTGGCTCCTGGAGTTCCTGGTGTCTACCAGCCACGATATACCTAAGGTCCGTTCTGCTCGGAACAGCGGCGTGTGTCAGTGGAAGCGTCAGTGACTAATGTTACCTGAAGGTGGATTTGTATACCGGCTGAAATCGATAACGGCCTGTCGGAAGTATGGGAGGAAAGAAGGGAGGATGGGTAATAGGAAGGGACGGTCTCGCGATAGATTTTCCGAATAGACTGGGGGATACGGAGGGCGAAGGGGAACGGGGAACGAGGCACGAGACGAATAACGGCAACCCTTATCTTCGCCTTCTTCCTTTCTCTCGGCCTGTTTCGTAGTTTCCGATACGTTGATTTGCTTCGAACTAATGCTCGAACGCTGCGCTCCTCGATACCAATCGGGACCCTATGAAAGCGAAAGTATTGTTCGCCGGAACGACACGTGTAATTGCGAGCAAGCTCGATACAAGACCTCCCCTGCGGAACGATGGGACACATGAATTCGTTTCATTCGCGGAAGTAATCCGAAATCGTGCTAGTCGTACGGCGCTCCTGAAAACGTAATACTCTTTTTCGCTAATATCTTTGGGTTCCTTTGTCGCGTTAAGCTGGATATCAACGATGTCGGAATGCATTCGTATAGTACGCTACTCAATTTTGATAAAAGCCAGGGATAAATCTTCGCAGCTTTCAGAGAAGCTCACCGGAGAACGTACACCGTACTTAAGTCACCCAACACTTATTCCAAGGATGCATACGATTTTTTGTTATTAAACGATCTATATTATGAGATAAAAATGGTACTCATGAATTCTTTCCAATATAGAGAACATGTAAATCAAATCTGACTACTCTGATTATTCTTATGTACATTTAATTCGTTTCGTTGTGAAGTGATCGGTGATTTATGGGCGGGAGTGTATAATCGTGCTGTTTACGCAGGGTCCCGATCAAAAGCGCGATTAGAATGAAATCGCTGCACGATTGTAGTCCCTGGGCGGTCGTGTTCTGCGAATGAAATCGTCGCACCTCGTTCGTCGGCACAGCTTCTTTCTGGTGGAATCAAAGGGTAGAGCTGGTCGGAGAATTTAGCGTGGACCGTTTCGGTGTACAAGAGGAGCGATCTTTCTCCGGCATCGAAAAATGTGTCAGCAGAAAAACACCGTGGAGCTTTCAAGCGTTTTCGATTTTTCCCGCGGCGAGACTTTGCGAAACTTCGATGCTTCATGGCCGAGTTTCGAGAACACGAGCCGGTGGAGGAAGGGTTGGAGAGAAGAGAAGCGAGGGAGGAGGTGGTTGTCGATGGTTGAAAGCGGAGGAGAGAGAGAGAGAGAGAGAGAGAGAGAGAAAGAGTTGAAAGGGCCAGCAATATATTCCATCGTAAAGAGACAGCCGAGCGGTGGGGGGTTGAGTTTCCATTCTACCTTTTCTTTGCTCGTCCTTTCTTTTTCCGTTCATTCGCGCAGTTGTTCTTTCCCTTCATCGCGCTTCTTCTTCGTTGCTGTTTGTTCTAGCTCTCCTTCGCTCTCCGGCTCGCGCATCGTGTCCCTTTGTCCCGCCTGCTCTACCTTTCTCGCCACTTTCACGTTCCCCTTTTGCCGTCCGTCAACGCCGACTGTCCTTTTCCATCCGCTATTCTTGGGCCCGGCCAAAGCGTTTCGAACGCTGACGCTCTCCTGGCGATGCTTTTCAAGCGTGGCGAATCGGCGCTCGTAAAAAATGTTATTAAAATGTGTTTAGAGTCGCCACGGGGGAAAGACGTCATGAATATTAAGCCGCCATCCCCGCTTCCGGCGTGTCTGTGCCCGTGTCCGTAAACAACGGCGACCGTGCGTGCTATCGGAGGGCTGATATCGCTCGAACCAAAATAAAAAAAAAATTCCCCCCATGGGAAAAATCGTTGCGGAGTCCGGGCAGCATCCCTTGTTGCAGCACCGCGAAAGGGTATTACGTAAAATATTTTCCGGTGTATGCTCTGTCGAGAAGACAACGGGAGTTTCCAGTCCTCTCTGTTCTCGCAGAGTATTAGAAATCCGAGGGAAATCTTCTCTGAATTTTATAAATTATCAACCGCGCGGAATAACTTTGACAACCCGGGGAAAAGAAGATTTCGTGACCGGACGCGGTAAACCAGCGGAAAGCTGTGAGCAGGAGCCGCGTCTCGTTTATAATAAATTTTGTTCCGTCTCGAGTCGATACCGCGATCCAAAGAAAGAAGTATCTTGCTTCTAGGGTATCAATTAACGTCAAGGAAAAAGTTGGAAGTTTGGTGTTGAAACCGACGCGACGCCCACGTAGATACAACGGTTTCAGCGCGACGGTGCACTTAGCACGTGTCGCTCTGGCGCCGGTCGTTTAAAAATTACAGCTGACCTCGTCGCGTTACAGGTGCACCGACCGTAAAAACCGTAATGGCGGGGATACTCTTAGGGACGAATCTGCTCGAACCCGTCCGAATTTGTCTTTCTGTCGGCCACACTGTCTGGAAGGTTCGCTCGTTCGAGAAACCGTAACCCAAAAACAAAGAACACGAGGTCAGCGCCGCGGAAATAATTAATGAGACAAAGTTTCCGGTTAAATTCGATAATCCAAGATCGCAGCGGACGTTTCGCTTCCGCTGAGAATTCCAAGACACGCGTTCCTTCTTCCATCTCTTTCGGACGTTATCAAAAGGAATGCTCTCTCTCTCTCTCTCTCTTTCTCTCTCTCTGGGCCAAAGTTAATTAGCGCGATCGGTTCGTTCCGACAGAATATCAGTTTTAAACGGGAGGTTGGCAGGAACAGTCGGCTCTTGTTTAGGGTTAATTCGTTCCGGGAGGTATTCGCGGGTAGGAGTGTGTTGGTCAGGCCACGGTTTGCCGAGCAAAGTCGAAAGGAAAGATAGCTTCCCCAGTGAACGAAACTTTCACTATTAAATACTAATTCGGCTCGCAATCTCTTGGGGTATTGCTCCGTTACCCTTCGAAAATGGAAGACGCGGAAGTTGGCTCCACCTCGACTCTCCCCACCCGCCCCTCGCACATACTCGGGGGATCTCATTGATCTCGGATACGTGTACAGACATCGGTAATTACTCGCGCATTGTTACCAATTTGCTGGCGGATCAATGCTCCGACCGTACGTATTCTATTCCGATACTCGAGATCTCGTTCGTTCCCCTTCATCAGCGACCCCGACTGTTATTATTTTCATGCTTCGTGTCTTTAGCCTCGCTAAGATACATCAATACGCTTCGTTCAGATAATATTCCAGAGATCACTATGTTGAGTCTCGATTAAGAATTGCGATTTGGGTTCTTCAGATTCGAGTTTGACTCTCCTGTGTGTGGGCTTGGTTTTAGGAACATATCTAATAGTTTGTTAAGATCAATTCCATTATTAAATACATATTCCCTATTAAATATAACCACGTGTTATTGACTATCCACACTGCATCCAGCACGTGTCTTCTCGCGTAATAATTTTGGATACCGCGTCGATCGAACGTCTCGAAAATGGTTCCGTGGCAGGTTCGCAACGTTTCATATTTTTCGAGGGGTCGGTAACGTGAAAATATTTCCGAACGACAGGGTGGAAGCTGAATGCATTAATTCTAGCTCGCGATCGCAGCATTTAAAAAGAACACCAGATAAATATTCATGATATGTCGCGGGGGGCCGATATCAAAGGGTTCAGACCGAGCGACACGAGGAGCAGCCACGATTTCCGCGACTTCCCGCCGGACGAGACAACGCCGCGGCGCGGTGCGCGCGTACATTCTGCTTTTCCCGGACACATACAGCCAGTATTTTTTCGCAAAGTAGCCGACCGACCGGGTCCCCAGGCGTTTGTCGGTTTACCCGGCGGAGGTAGAAGAAGCAGAAGAAGTTTAAGGGACAGCGGTTCCGAGGGAGAAATAGACGGAGAGACGAAAAAATATGGTCTCATCAGTTCCGGCCGATTTCCCCGTGGAGTTTCCCTTCTGTCCGCGATTCCATATTCGTCAACCGTTAGGCCGGAATGGCGGACAAGCCTGCCGACGAGAACAACGTCCCGTGGTTCCTGGCAAATTAAACCCGGCACAAGGACGAGGCGTGTCGACGCGTTCGATCGTCGGGAATTCCGTCGGGTTCTAGAAGAGCCATGGAGCCACGAGGAAAGAAGAGAAATTCCACAGTTGGCTCTGGTGCGGTAATACGCACACCTGTTTGGCCCGAGTAATGGATGAAGCGTGGGTGGAGAAAACGTCGTCGGATGCTGCCAAGATTCGCGTCACGCTTATATTTACTCGGGCCTTGGTAACGCCGGGAATTCGCGGCGCGACGAGCCGGTTTCGAGATCCGTTTTCTCGCCTCCCCTCGTTGTTGTCGCGCCGTTCAGCAACACACTTTCGGTATCGTTCGTCGTTGGCTCGTTACGACCTCTCTCTCTCTCTCTATGTTGACTCGCTGGTAATAATTGCACCGAAAACATTCACAAAACAAACACCGCAGCTCAGAATTCTGCCACGTTGAAAAGCTCTCTAGACAACCGCCTACCAATGCCAAGTCGCTCTCTCGACTCTTAAAGTACGCGTCCATCTGAGAGTCAAACTATCGCGAGTTGCTCTCGAGAGTGCTAGTGGAGAGCTGCACGAAAAACTCTCGGAGAACGAATAGAAAGTTGAAATTCGCAAATGGACACGTTCAATTTTTCCCTCGGCAAGCAACTGTCAGCTATATCAACGACATTCGTATAGCTTAGGTCGGTTTGGAAAGTCTCTTCGTTTTCTCAAGGGAAAATGAATGCCAATTTTTGACCATTTAGTAATAATTTGTTCAGGCAACTTAAAGATCCCATGCTTGCAAATTGAGAAGTACTCAGATGGACACGTACTTCGATTCAACTTTCGCCGCGTGTTCTATTAAAAGATAGAAACAAGCGAAATTGAATAGAATACAAGGTACAACAGTAGATGCAAGAATACATTAATGTCTTTCATAGCGCTTCGAGCGTGACTCGAGCACTTCGCTACGTTCGCATTCCTCCGGGCGAGCACGCCCGACGTATTTATTTTGTCTCGCCGCGATTCTTGGAGATCTCGTTAACCAATTATTCCTGAACGACATAATGCGTGATTCAATTACTGCGCGCGATAAAGAAACAACGTTCTCCGAGGGTAATTCGAGTTGACGTTCTAGAGGCGGTGCCGGCAGGAACGATTAGGCCTGTCTTGCGGCGAGGCGAATTAAATTCATTAGCGGACGCTAACGCGATTCGCATAAACTGCGGGTTGCTTGGCCGCCCACGGCAGTGTTAACGATCCGATAAATCTTTCGGATGAGCCGGGCCAATGGCGTGAACGTTGTACAGGTTCTATTTAAAAAATCTGGAAGAGATCGGACCGCGACGAAGACCCGTAATTTCGTTCCCGACGGAGGAACTGTCAATCAACGGGAGGGTGGTTTCACGCGATAATTCCATTGATAAACGTGCTTCTTACAAGAAATGGCTTTTAAATCCGTCGGACTAGAATCGCGAAGACTTATAGACGACAAGTTGATCGATCGCGTTGATGTATCGTCGATAAAAGAATTATCAGCCCGAGACCGCGAGGAAAACCTCTCGAAGCGAATCTTCATCTTTCAATTTACAGGAACGATTCTGTTCGCGACTGAAACTGCGTCGAACGCCGTTCTCTACGGTTTTTTCCCTCGTATTTAGAATCGCGTGGAAACCATCCGTTGTCCTTGCTCGACGCTGCGGAGTCTTTGTTCTGTTGTTCTTGTGCTTTTTGCAACAGAGTGGGAACCCTTCAAAGCTTCCAAATTATTATTCACTTCAGATTATTCTGTGCTGAGATCTATCGTTCTGAAAATAAACACCGTAAAATTCAGATTGAATAAAACGTTTAAAATAGTCATCATAGACTGTCAAAGTACAAGTTTGAATGACGAAAGAATTTCAGCAGAAAAATGCATGCAGCGTGATGGCGATGGGCGAGGATAAGTTCGTTGACAGCGTTCCGATCGCATGGCCGGCCATGTAGCTGGAGGAACGCGATGATCGAACAGGGAATCGAGGCTGAATCGAGCTGAAGAGAACATTGGAAGTCCAGAATATGTCGTTCGGTCGTCGTATGATGTTTGCTCGGTGGCCGCGCCGATAACCATGCACATGCGTACGCGTAATGGGAACGATACGTTTCCTCGACACGTAACACGAGGACCATGCTCCGTTACATTATTTATCACTTCGCGGTCATTTGTACCGGCTCCGGGCCATCCCCCGTCCGCGCTTTCTCCGTTCGCACCGTCGCGTCCCGTCGAGCTGATTTAAACTTCATTCAAATACTGTGCTGGAGCAAACCAGTTCGATCGCGCGAATCCAAAGTCCCCGAATCCTCTTCCTGTCGAAGCACAAGTAATTTCTAACGAGATAGTTCCGGACTGGAAATGCCAACCGGAGGATGCGACGAGTGGATGCAACAAACCAGCAGTTTCGAGTAATAAAAAGGGATAGAGACGCTGAATGGAAATATAATAGTCTAAGGCAGGGTCGATGGTATAGTTATATTGCATATCGGAGCTCAGATCGTTGAGTGTCTTATCGGAGAATAAAGAGACAGTAGAATGGCCTCCGCGGAACCATTACCGAATAATCCGGGGGCGGACGGATTATATTTGATTATATTTGTAGTATATATCGAGAGTCGAGTCGATACTTTCATTAGAGGAAAGCCCGAGATGGGGTTGCAGGAAAGGATGACAGTCCCGCGACGAAACGATTTGGCAGAGTCAATCGGACAGGGACAATCGGGGGTGGAGAGAGAAAGAGAGAGAGAGAGAGGCGGAGAGAAACGGAGGAGGACGATAAAGCACGTCTTCCCGTTAGTATCCCAGCGGACAAATATTATTTTCCATCGTGGATGCACTCGACTGAGTGCACAAGGAGAGGCTTAAGCGACTGCGGTATACGTTTTCCTCGGCGATGCGATCCTCCACGGTTCACTTAATTTCTCATCTCTCTCCGTGCGCCACCACCAATGACGTTACATTATTCTCTTCCGATATGATGCCGAGATACGGAACAGATTTGGTTTCCCTCGCGACCTTCCTACACATTGTCCGCGAAAAACGTCGTTGCCTCCGCTCGCAGCGGGACTGAAACCGGTGCTTGCCTGTCGCGCTTTTCAACGTTCTGCTTGAAATAATACAGGATCTTCCTGACGGTGAAAATATTGCTTGTTCGCGATCTCGCGTTCGTTTAATAGAAACGACAACTCTTCCACGGATCCACAACTTCTGTTCCGCGACTCAGACAAGGACAATCAGTCGGAGATACGCCGGAGCGACTTCTGCTTCTGCCCAGATCAAATTCTGCTCGCGCTGCGTCGCGTTTATCCGGGGTAAAGCGCCGTTTATTCAAAGTACTGATCCGTCTCAGAATTTTCCGATCCGCGTTGTTGCGCGTATACTATCCAAGAAACACAAATTGGGATCACGACGGTGTACGGAGTACGAGTTTCGACGATTTTGTTCGTGAAGCAGGCATGTTTGGTGAAACGTTTGAACGGTGAAAATGAGTAACGAGACGAACGATGGCAGCGAATGTGTTAGAGCCCGTTCAGACACGGCGGAAACCGCGCGATTTTTGTTTTCGATTGTTCGTCCGCGCGGACACGTTTGAACGAATACGAAGACGCTAATGTAAATGTTGATTATTTTCCTGGGATTCGGTGTCCACGTGAACAAAGAGTTCCAAGAAAGAACAGTCTCGGCTGTCGGAAATCGATTGGATTAAACGATCTATCGTTGTCGAATGGGCGCCCTTGCGTGGTTGTTGGAACAAAATGGTTAAAAATCGGGGCTCGGTGAAAGGATTTCCGTGTAAAGAGGGACAGAGAGACTGGCGCTGTATTAGGTTCCGATTGCGAAAGACGAGAGCCTCTGTATAATATAGAGTCGTTCCATCAAAGCGATTCGTCACACGCAGCTCTGCACCACGCACAGGCTACGGCTTGCTGGGCATCGTCGACTACGAGCTCTCTCGTACGACACGCGGATAAATATCGATCCTTGTCGCGTCCGCGTGCCGCGCGCAGGAATTATTTTTCCGAGAATCAAGGGGGTTGCAGAGGTGGAGGGATGCTAGGGAGCACCGAGCGACACACAAGGGGTTATTTGGAGAAATACGAGGCCTCGCAACCCTTTCGCCTAAGAGAGGGTACGTCGCGTCTCGATGAGAATTGGTCACGGTATACCCCGGATCGATGTTTCGATTACTAAACGCTCGGAAATTAAGAATTCCGCTCTCTGCTTCGTTGCGTTAAATAATAGTAAAGTGCAATTATCGGGGGATTATCAAGTCAGAATTTCGTAGGCGTTCGTAAGAATCCAATTAGCACGCGATACGATCCCCCCCTCCAGCGTGTTCCACGATTTCTGGTAGACGTCGCGTCGCGGCCAGAGAAACGGCGCGGCGCACCCACATGGTAACACAATTAAAGGTTAATACTTTCGCCTTGTGCCGCACTTACCGTGCAAATGCTCCCAAACAGACTTCCAATAAAAGGTGGGCAAACATATTTCCCCACGAGCAAATTGTGCTCCGGATCGTTGGCAAACTACTTACTTAACCGACGCTCTTATCGAATAAGAGGAATCATTCAATCTATTTGTCAAGATCGTGCGGGGAACGAAGCCGCAAAGATCTACGTGTAATTCTCCGTTGATCAATTACAAAGTCTCTTTCTCGATCGCCGAGACGCCGACGAAATTGAAAGAACTATTCGCAGAGGCATAAATCCTGGTCGAACAATTTGGATCACGGAATTCGGACATTTTCTACGGGGTTAAACGCCTCCGAATTCTACCCGTTGTACACCGGGAACTCTAATTCCCCAGGGCTAATCTCCGCGGCACTCCTCGCCGCGAACTTCGAAAAAGTTCCACTCGAAGCGGTAACTTTCCCGTCAACGGCACGCTCCTGGGGGTTAAAAAGACTCGCGCGAGGGATGACGCGCGATCGACAGAATTCCGCTGGAAACTTGTAGCCACGGTCGTCGAATCGATACTTGGAAAAATATTACTTCGCCGTCCGATGCGCCGACGTTCCAAGTTCCAGTTCTATCTTTACTTGGCTTCGTGGCGTTCGTTGACATTCTCTATTTATCTGCTCGCTCCATTCACGATTCACCTCTCTTTCTCTCCCTCTCCACCACCGATTAACTTGGTAATTTAATCGTTGCTCTTTAAACGTTATCGTAACTTCCGGCTGCGAGGAATCGTTGAAATTTTCTGTTTACGTACGAACGGAAAAACGATCGATTCAATTTCCGCCTAACGTTAGATGATTTTTCTGCACGGTCTCCATCGTTGCCAGAACGTAGTTCATGGGTTTCGTCAATGGACCGACGAACCGGACGCGCGCGTTAGCATAATTGCGATCGGTGCGCGGATTCGCCTTTCGCAGGTGCAGCACAGTGGTTGATCGGAAACATTCGGTTTCTCAGGGCAAGCATACGTATCCACAAATGATCTGGCAGCCGGTGGCTCTCTCTCTCAAAGCTCTGTGATTACCACGGACAACGGATCGGCGGAACGATAGAAAGCGGAGTACCTTAAGGGTGTACACGGTGTTGCATGGACTCGCGAGTACGCGAGGATTACAAAAGGCAGCCGGGGCCAGGGGCAGCCAATATCATCGCCTGTGTCTCGGCTCGCTTTGACAAGGCAAAGACAGCGTTTTGCGTTCACAAAACGCAGAGGAATTGCCGGGCACCGGTCGCTCATTTGTCCGGACCGTCGCGTCGTCGTCTTGTCGGATGGACAGATTCCCTCGCGTTGCCTAATGTTCGAGTGCTCGTTGAATTCGCTCCGAGAAGCCGTGTATCGTTTCGCATCGTGTATCACTTTAACGATCCTGTCAACGGCGACGTATATAACTGGGAACGACGGTATTTTTGCGATCGACTGTACCCGTGTAGCTCCGTTTCGGTACAGTCTTGGAAGCCGCTCGCTCGGGGGATTCGGAAAAGATTATCGACGCGGCGCGTCGCGTTTACACGATTCTCCCGCGACTGCACGCTCGCAATTGTATTTATAAGCGGTGGCTGTCTGTCACGGTTGAGCCTCCGCGACAAATTTTCCTCGATCACTGCCGGCTAATTACTTTTACGAGCCGAGCGGAGAAAATAATTGGGACGATCAAGATACCCCCGGCGAGGATCGACCGCCGGATGGATCGCGTTCGTCGAACTCGACGAACCCGTGGAATCTCTCTCGCATGCGAGCTCCTTTGTCGGATTGTAATTATTGACGGCCAATTATCGGCGTCGTTTAAACGTTTCGGCTGCCGATTATCTCCCCGATGGCCGCGGAACGAGATTAATCGGTTACCCGGAGATCTTGCCGATCTCGACGCATCGGGATCCGCTAACGAGCCGGAAGAGCGCAGTCTTGAAATCGCGATTTTCGGCTCCGGTTTCGATTAAATCAATTTATTCTGCCGGGATAATTCGGAATCTTTTTCCAAAACTTATTTATTTATACAGGTCGCATCGACATCTAGGTTATTGGCGACCGCAAGAGTTAGAATTCTTATTTATACAATCCTTATAAATCCTACAAGCATAACTACAGGGTGTGGTAGATATTTGTGGATTTTAGAAATAACTTGGGTGATGTTCTTTTAAATTTGGATACGAAATTGATACAATAGCTCCTACAATACTTAAATGTTTAATAATTGATTTAGATACCAATATACCTAATAATATCAACAATATTTTAAATAAAGGTACGGCAATTTTTAGTGGCGCCTAATATTTCAAATCATGAAATTGAAAGTTTATGCTCGTCGCACCAACGCGTCTCGCAAACGCGAACGCCACCTATCGAACAAAAGAACCGATTCATCGAGGAAGAAAGGACATTTTGAAATTCGAACATTTGCAGACGAAATGGGTGCACCGCATATTTCGAGCTCGACTGATCGATTCGAATTGGACAAATGGGTTTCCCATTCGTTCGGGCATTGTCCCCGTCTTATCGAGCAATATGGATTAGCGGAAAACTATCGGAGAGGTGCAGAGGGTGCACACGTGATACCTGTGAATCCGTTTTGTCCATCGGACAACGGCATTGTCGCTCGAAAATTACACCAAAGGCGATGCCGGTAGGAACCGGAGCCATGGATGCATTAAACTGGCGAACTTGCGACAGTCGTGACAAATGGCTCTCGAGGCCATTCGCCCGAGTATACTAACATCATAATGAAACTCATTCTACTCGAAAACCTCGCGCAACATAATTAAAGTTCTTTGTACCGATGTCGTTCTTTACCCCGTTGCGCTCTTATCGATTTTACCAGTTCGGTAGTGAATCACGATTTTATTCGACGCTACGCTCCTTCGCAAAGTGTGCAAATATTCTAATATGCTGATAGCGAAAGAATATCGATTTATGGATGACGAAATTAAGAATACAGTCTGAACTGAGAATTATTATTAATAGTCTGCGGATTTGATGCATTTATGACGAAAATGAGTAAATGTAACTGAAAACAGTGAGGACATTAGAACAATTTAAAAATATTGTATATTATTTTCAGCCTATTAACCCTTAGCTATATCGGTAAAATAATTGTTACATTATTACATTATTTTATATCGAATCAGTTACTAAGCATTTCAGTATTGCACGAGTAACTTGCATCAGTTTAATATGCATAAAAGAAAAAAATATCTTTCTCCCGTTACTAAATACGTTTAGTAATTTATCGAATACGAATTTCGTAATGCAACAAATATTTTGAGTAATGGTACAAGAATTATATTAGTGGCGCCTCTCCAAGTCAGCGTTCGAGTGCAAAGGGTTGACACATCCACTTTCAATCGTACGTACCCATTTTTGTCATGAATGCATCAAATCCGCAGTCTAACGATGACAAAGGGCGGTGGGGTGGATCAGCGAGAATTGGCAATTGGCGGTGATTCGGGAATGACGATCGGATCGGATGACGTTCCGTGATTCTGCGGATCGCAGCCCCGCGGCGTGTCAGCTCGCGATAGCGAGTGGAAGGTGAAGGAGAGATCGGGGCGGAAGAGACAAGTAGAAACGAGGAGAGAAAGCAGAGAGAAAAGGAACGGAACGGAATGGAACGAAACGAAACGAAGGAGAGAAGCAAGCAGACTGCTGCTGGTTCTACGTACCGGAGGGGGTAGCTGGCGTCGTGGCGCTACCACGCAGGTCTGGTGGGAGATCGTGGAACCAGGGGCGACCAGGGGGCGACCAGGGGCGGACGAACGGACACGACGCGGCTCGACGCGGCGCGAGGCGAGGCGACGCGGAGAGATCCGTCTCTCCTCAGTCGACGTCTAGCCGTCGCGACGCGTGCGTAATATCTTTCGCCGGTTTCACGAAACTCACGAGACTCGCGTGTACCACGCAGCGTGACTCTCGTCGTCGGATGTTCGGCCACCTGTTCGCTCCAGAAAGTCGAGCGGGTTCGGTACGGTGAGCTTGATCGGTGCTGGTCCGATCGCCTCGTGCCCCTACCTGTCCGCAGGTACCCCCAAACATTTCCGTGAAATTGACGGCGCGGCTCCGATCGGATCTAGCTCGGCTGCCATCTCGTCTGGTCTCGTCTCGTCAGTACTCGTCGGTAGAGCTCGCGATAACGTGTTCCGTTGGCTCGCCAGCTCGAAACGGAGAAGTGCCCTCGGTGTGAACAGCCTGTGCCCTGTGAAAATTCTCGCTGGACACCACCAGTCCCTACGTGATTATCAGTGCGACACACCCGTGGATTATGACCGTCGGGTAGGTACACGATCTCCCAAATCATTTTTTACGCGATCCACAGGGGTTACAGTCGCTCGCTCGCAATGTGCTACGCGCTGATTGCGAGCAGATCGTCGAGAACCGTCAGCCGTGTGTTCAATCCCTTCGCCTTAGCCGCAGTTTTTCTTTGGGAATCTTGTTTGCCTCGAGTTCATACGCTCGATCGATTAAAAGTAAATTTGGCTGGCTAAACTCCGACGGTACTGCCGACGTTCGCGGAATTTTGACCGGTGGCTCTGTAGGTGGTTGTAGGTGGCTGTAGTCGTGCTGGCAAGGAAAGGGTTGATCGTTGGTTCTGTATTGTTCGCATTACTTCGATCGACGACGGGGGCCACTGTGCCGCAAATATATACCGAATTGAAAATCGGGGTAGGAACACGGCCAGATGAAGCGCGGGTAAACAAAGCTTCATTCTGCTACAATGACATTCGACTCTTCGCAGAGACTGCCAAATGTTTTTATACCTTGGTCCGAGCGATTGGTATGCGATTCGATATAGAGCAGAGATTCCACGTCGTGCTCTGTGTCGAATCGTCGCCGAGCCTCTGCTCCGATATTCATTATTTTCGGCGCGATGGTATACTTCGAATTTGGAGTTGTTGTGTCGCTGCGTCTGTCTCTCTGTTTTCTATGCCATCTATTCTCGTCCCTCGCGTTAGCCTTAATAAACAAAATCCGTTCGCGCGGCGAAGAAGGACGTCCCGAGCCTCCGAGTGCGCGTGACAAATAAATAAATTTCATTCCAGCGTGAATTCGCGAGGCAAAAAAGTAATAGAAAGAAGAGTGTTGGCAGAACGAAGTTTAAAATTATTTATTTCAGACTGCTCTGTGTACAGGGTCGACCCGCAAATGGGATGACGCACGCGTCCTCGGTAATTATGGGTGAAACACGTTCACCAAACGGTTATTTTTATTTGCTGGATTCCGTTCGCGCGATCCGCCGGCCGTTATAATCATATAATGTTCAATTATCAATAAAATCGTGACAAAACAGTGCTGGTCGATCGATAACGGCTCGCGTGTGAACACTTTTACCGCCGCGCGGTTATTCGTTCCTCCTCGATCGAGGGAAAACGAACAGACGACCGCGGCGAATCATTGAATGAATTCTTGCGAGTTTTCCGACTCGCTCGATCGGCGGACGCGTTCGAATTCCCGAGGGGAAAAATTGATACAGATAAGCCGTCTCCGGCTGAGAGGCGATGCTGTTGTTTACGTTGACGTCGGCGTTGGCCTACTCGCCTTGACGCCATAGCATCCACATCCACGGTTTCGCAATTAGCTGGTCGCGCTCGCGTTATGCATCGCGTCTCCAGCTTTTCTTTCAGTTATCGATCGGCATCGAGGCGCGGTAATTATCGGTTTAGTATCGAGTAACAGCGAGCGCGAATGATTTCGACGGCCTTGATGCATGATCGAGCGACACAGTTCTGCTCGTTGTGCTCGCGCGATACCGCTAGTTACGAGTATCGATATTATTAGATCGCATTCGCGCGGTCGATTCAGACGATTCCAACACACACAGCGACCAGGCTTTCGCGCGAGCGTTTACTACGGTAACGCACCTACACGCATACACACGGATACATACCAGTGAATCGTACGTACGGCGAACGTGTCGCTAAAATTTGTCAACGTTTGCGTCACGTCAAACTCCGTCGTTTCGTCGTTTGTTTCGTTTGGCAGCGCATGGCTCGCCTCGTTAACCTCCTTCTTGTTACACAATATCGACCGGGCCGCGCTATCGTTCATGCAAGAATTCTAGAAAACGATCGTTTCAATATGTGCCGCCCCGTTCCCCCCTCCGGGCTCGAACGATAAAGAGTCGGAAGCACACGCGTCCACCATTTGTGTCAACTGTTTTCGCTCTCCGAAGATTATGCCCGGCTTCTTGCGGCAGCGGCACGAGAAAGCCTCTTAGCACGATCCGTGCCACGTGGCTTTAGTACTTCGAGACACCGGCAATAATACTAGCCGTTTCCACGGCCCATGGCTCTCCGTCTTCTCCGAGAAACAATTACCATTTCCTCGTTATTATAGAGTCCACCCAGATGCCCACGCGCTTCTACATCTCGCAATCTCGACAATTCATTTTCGATCGTAGGATCTGTTTCCATAGAGCAGGGTTTCCCAAACTGTGCCCAGCGAAAAAATATTAACCCTTTGCACTCGGTTGTCCACTCTGGGGCTCCACTAAAAATTGCTGTACCATTATTCAAAATATTGTTTACATTATTAAATATATCGGTATCTGATCAATTACTAAACATTTTTGAGATTCAAATTGCATTAAATAAAAAGAAAAAATTACTAAACATTTAGGTATTGTATGAGGTATTTATACCAATTTCATATCCATAAAATTTCAAAAATCATAGGGAAATATTCTAGATCGGAAGAAATGTTTATTTTTCCAGTTAAAATAGCTCCGGGTGCAAAGGGTTAATAACAAAGCTTTTTTCTACATTTCGCCTATAATAATTTTACGTATGAATAATTCATGACGTTCATGTTGGCACCCCAAATGTCACGCAACAAGAAACGAGTATTTTTTATTTTTACCTGTTCTTCAAATTATGTTAAAGTGCTCCAACAGAGAAAAAGTTTGGGGAACCCATAGAGAACCCACACTCGAGACGATAAAGAGGTAATCTACATTGCCATTATCATACCGCGGATCTTGAATAAAAATTCTCTACTCGTCGATCGAGTAGAAGTCGGATAATCATTTCCTTCGTTGTTCAATTATTCTTGCCGATTGGAAATAATGTACAGGAAAATTGCATCGCTTCAATAATATAAATGCGTCTTCACAGCAACTGCTCGAGTCGCTGCAATACTGTTGCATCATGTCGTGTAAGATTCTGGAACTGTTATGCCCCTCGTGGTCGTAGAGCAGCACTCGTACATGGAAAACTATGCGTTGTTAAGTAGCGATACAATTTGAATGCCCGCTGCGGTGTATCGAAGACGTAAGGCGACAGAAACAGCTGCGCAGATCCCGTGCATTTCCCCTAACAAAATATAGATTTGGGTAATCGTGACTGGCATGCGTGTAACGGGTGTTCGATAAGGATTGCGAAACGTCTGCCGAATAAATTAGCTCGAATCTTGTGTTCTCATAAAAGAATGTATCGGTCTATTAGGTTGGAGAGAAAGTTCTGTCGTATTTTAAATGAGCAGGTAATTTCGCTTGTAAATAAAAAACATAGATGGCACCAAGTTGTTAGAAATAATTGAAATTATATGATTGAAGAATATTAAACATACATTTTTATGAACTGATTCAAATGTTTTCTTTAAAATACGACAGAAAATTCAGATTTCTTCGGTTGTTTGGAAGCAGTAGGGAAATATCGTGCGACCGAGACGTCGGAGATCGAGCTGTTGTCTCGACGAGGATTGGAGCGTATCTGTGATGAGCGAGAGATATTGTGGGGATCGAAATGGTCTCGGTGTATCGGTCCAGTCGATGACGTGAGCGTGCTGGAGGCCGGTAACGAGTCCGTGGTTGCTGGAAAGAACGGGAAGGGAGTCGAGAACGAAAGGGAACATAGAGAAGAAAGTCGCGAAGGAGGCGGCAGTTGTTTCTCGCGTTGTTTCGCTAATACAAAAACCTCGTCGAGTTCGTGCCCGGCACTGCAAAGCAGCCGGGGCTGTGTTTTCGAGACAGCAAGCAGTTCTATCGAAGGAAGCACGTCGTAGCTTTCCTGACCCTCGGCTCGGCCGTGCTCGGTCAAAAGCCCTCGCGAAAGACAATTCGGTTCCACTTTGCCCGTATCGTTCCCCCGGCATCGGGAACACCGACTACGCGCAGATAAATCCACGATACCGATTTGTTGCATCCACCGTTCTCCTGATTTTGGCACGAGGCTCACGTGCTCCGATACAGCGACGTGCTGCGAGGGACAAAGACGCGGGCTGCGATCCGATGAGCGCCCGAGCAGCGCCTCTTTTCCCTGCCGCGCCGCCACAGTGAAACGAAACGACCTGACGGCGATCAAAAATCTGTCGCTTTGCTTCTGCTTTATATACTGTCTTGAATTTTTGACAAGTTGCGGATCTCTATACAAAACAGAAATGTTCTGCATTGAAATTAATTAGATTAAAGTCATTAAGGGATGAAATCAATTTTTATTTTACTCCTGCTTCCCACAATCAATGCAGAACATTTTTATTTTGCATATTGAATATCTGATAGTAAGATGAATATCTCGATACTCAGTACGTTAATGCCACTAAAATTAACAGATCATAAAGGCTATAATGTAATGATTAACTTGTCAAAAATTCAATATAGTATACAAAGCAGAAGCAAAGTTACCGATTTTTGATTATCGTCAGGTCGTTCCGGAACCGATTTTCCGACTAAAACATTGTTTCGTGTCAGGGATTGAAATTCACGTGCCTCGAACATCGACGAATTCGCCGCGAAAATGATTAGCATCCGATAAAATCGCGAAGTTGAATTTCGCTATGTAATGGGCGGAGAGCTGTCCGTGGAAAAATAAGTACGATTATTATCCTGTAACGTTAGTCTCGCAATTTACGTGCCGGAGAGGGAGTCGTATCCCGTTTGAAAATAAAGTAATCACGGTAAATGTCTGCTCGGTTACAAAAACGTTGCATCGAGGTGGTTCTTGCGATAAAAATTGCTCGCGCTCGCGCTCGGCCGTACGCTTACGATTATAAATACCGCACGGTGACAATCGTTTACGTGTCTGCGGTAGACAGAGAGAGAGAAACGAATCGATCGCGCATCTCGCGACGAGCAACTATTATTATTATTATTATTATCATTCGCGTGACATCATTATAGACAGAATTAGAAAGGAAATTTCTTTTGAAATTAATAAAATAGTTGTCGGTATGTGGGTCAGTTTTTACGATAATGATAATTCCTCCATCGTCGTCACGAGGATACAGGCGCGTATTTGCCGCGAGGATTTTCCGCCGTCGACAATAATGTTTCACAATTATGCAACGGAGAATATAATTACACGGCGACGATAGCGTAATGTCATCGTTTCCATAACAAGCCGAGAAGAAACACATTCCTTCAGCCGCGGTTAGTTCAAGGATAATACACAAATAACGTGTAGTATAGTAATAAACAAATCATGTAGTACTCTCGTCACAAAGGACTCGACTGAACGTGTGACATTCGCGGGTTCCCCGCGGATGAAAATAAACAGCAGGATAAAAGATTCATTTTCGCGAGGAGGCTTCGAGATTAGTGCTGGTACAAAAATAGGTATCTCGTTTGGAGGAATTATCGATTCGTCAGAAATTACCGAAGTTTCCCGCGAGGCGTCGAGCGTATTTCGAATTCGGGGGAAATGGGAAATCCAGCGATCGCTTAGCCGGGGTCCGTTCTTGTCGTTGCACGGCTGGCGGACACGTGCTCTTGAAGAAGCGTGTTCGATTGGCTGCCGCCTGCGTGGCACGTTCCCGAAGCAAAACAAGAGTCGCGAGAGGGATAACCGATTGTGGAGCAAGAGGAAGGGGGAAAACGCGCCTGAAAAGCAAGGAGAACGACGATAAAAGCGATAGAAGCGATACGCGCGGAGAAATGACAAAGCTACGGCTTTAATTATTATTGACACGTACGACACAGAGACACGGGGGAATTTACTACAAGCCGAACTGTTTTTCTAGCGTCGTTCCGAGGAGCGCTTCTCTCCGCTCGCTTTTGTTTGCGCACGTGCTCGACAATGAGATCTAACGTTAGCGATCCGTGGAGGCATTTGCATCATTGGAATTAGTTTCGCGGAACGAGTTTGCTCTTGATCGCTTTGTGCTCGCGTCAAGTGCGGCTTGGCGAGAGTTCTTTTCAACGGCCGATCATAATGATGTCTAATCGAGAGCCGTCTATCATCGTGCCTTCCACAAAGCTGCGCAAACAAGTCGAACGAACGCCACATCTAAAACGTGTAAAGGGGCATAGTGTTCTTCCTACGAGAAAGGAAAGTTTCCGAGACCAGCTGCGGAAATGGACTGTACAGGGTGTATCAAAATTATATGTCACGAGATCTATTACAAAAATTGATCCCAATGTCAAAATTGTTGTTTATTTCATCGTATAGTACTCATCGCAACGAACAAAAGTCTCAAGGGAGATTTTGACAACGCCAGTTTGTTGCAATTCAGGTTGAAAATTTTTATTTTGGATGAAGATCCGCTGTCTACCTATCACATTTATTAATAACATCACAATCGCACGGTACTTAAGGATTAAGTCTCCATCGATCCAGAGGTGCAGAATCACGCTATAGTGGTCACGACGTATAATTTTGAAACACCCTGTATATGTGTATGGAAAAGGGAGCTACAAAAAGCGGTCGGAGGAAATGGTAATGATTCATGGCTGATGAAAGAGACACGTTGCTAAGTCTGGCTCGACTCCAATTCTAAGACGGACGGCGATCAAATCGATGGTTTACAAGATACGCCGGCCAACTTGTAATCAAATCTGTAACACTGATATTTGATCGTCGCCGCGGCTCAAATAAAAAAGCTCGTTACGGCGGGTCGTTACGTTTATGGTATGCAGACATAAACGGCCGTAGCGCGGCGCTCCGGTTCGACGTGGCGCGACGCGGCCCGACGATTCGCGCCGTCCTCTATTTAGACAATTACAGGCGCACTTGAAAAAAACAATAGCGCTATTTAAAAGCAAACTCTGAACAGAAGCCAATAATGTGTCGCGACGCCTGTGCGCGTTATATGCATCGGTGGAATTGCATCGACACTAAAATTGGTCACAGATATGGCCGTTGAGAAAACGTTTCGCGCGGCCTCGTTCGCGAATGACGTTCGCTCCGCGTGACCTTTTCGTTCGACGGGAGACCGAAACCGATGGCCAGCGTGTTCGATTCGACGAGCGAAAATACCTCGGATCCGCGTAATCGTTAATCTCGGTACCGCGGAGATCCTTCAATGGAATTAACTCTTTGCAGTCGGATCTGTTTTAACTCGAAAATGAAACATTTCTCTTCCGACCTAGAATAATTCCATTGTATATGATTTTCTTCATTTGATGGATATGAAATTCATGCAATACTTAAATATGTAGTAATTGAATAGATGCCAACATATTTAATAATGTAAACAATATTGTGAACAATGGTACAGCAATTTTTAGTGGCCACTCTGGACTTTTTGTCATGTAATAATACTAGAGGTGGGCGGGTACCCGAAAATTTCTAGTTAATACATCGCGGGTAGTCTCGGGGAAAGGTGAACGCGCGAGCTCGAAAAATTGGACGAAAAAAGGAAAAGAACAATTTTCCGCCGGGTAAAAATCGAATCCGCGAGGATCAGCGCAATTAATCGATCGGGCGAGGTCGGACGAGGCCGGACCACGCGTCAAATTAATCGAAGTTCGAGAGAATAATGGCGAAAGTTGATCCGGAGAAATGATCGTTCCGCGCGAGGAGAAAAATTGCGGGTGGAATCGGGAATGACAAGTAATTCGGCCGCGATCGAATATTTTCTTCCGAGACACTGTTCGCGGGAATAATCGTTTAACCGATAAAGCAGAAAATGGCGGCGCGGTCTGGACGCCGTGTTGCGCGACGCACAGCGGAAAGTTTAATGACGCCTTCCGGTCCGAGGAGAGCAAACTGTGTTGTTGGTTATTGCTAACTGGCAAAAACTGATCCGAAAGCTTGTTTAGAGGAACGCGACCACCGGTGCGTATGAGAAGGACAAAGCGGGTGGGGAGAAACTGTAGAAAATTAGTTAATTGGTTTTCCCGGGCTCTCGATGGATAGACAGTCGTGTTGCGGCATAGATTTTATGCCGTGGCCATTCCATGCGGGGGCGGCTGCGCGTTATAAGGTAAACTAACAGTAGGACTCGGTACACAGTCGAACTGTAATCACCGTTTCGATGAGAATAATATCGGAATAATATCTCGTCGCGTTTCAATTCCAATTACCCCGTTCGATCGTTTCACGTTTGCGTTCCCGTGACCATTCTTTTCTTATTACCGCGACCTATTTTTTCGTTCCTGCAACAACGTTCGCATCGCTCACCGTGATTGCTATTATTATTGCGTTTGCATTGTCGTCACCTCGCGGCTAAGTTCCTCCGTTTGTTTCTCCGTTATTGCACCCTCGGTGTACAGGCCGCTCGACTAATGCTATTTGCTAATTATTATTATAATTATGAATAATAATTCGTTTCGAGCTACGCTTTTAAGTTTCCGAAATTTGTTGGCCGGGACGGTTCTCATTATTGCCGTCACGAGTTCTAATTATTGGCCTTATAAATTTTGTATTTTTCCAGTCCGAATAGCTCCCGTGAATATGCATTAAAGTGGATCTTGTCACTCCGGCGTACGCGTAATGATTTATCGATCGCCGCCGGTCCTTTGCATCGCGTTTGAGTAATGCAGTAATCACCCGCTCGTACCCCGCGCACCCCTTTTCACGATTCGCTCCTATCCGAACTGATAAATTATGAGTAACAAATCAACGCGCAACTTATTAATTAATCGCGAACAACGAGGATTTTGTTTAATACTCGAACGCGAGGCGGGAGGCCACCGCGCCGCACCGTACATTCGATCGTGCACCGTACAATTGGGTGGCACACCCGTAAAATATTTTATAATTGTTTGAACGGCACGCGAATATTATCCGGGCGGCGTAACTTTTTCGTTTTTTCGAAATCCGGGCGAATTGTGTTTCGGAAATTTTACACCCGCAAACAGCGGAATATTACACGAGGAATAAACACCGCGCCCTGTTAGCAATTTTTACAATGCGCAGCGTTTTAATATCGACCCGTTCCACCCGAATCTCGGCTTACCAGGTATCGGACGGCCGTTCGATTATAATTTACAGTTACTCGCATAATTGATCACACACACTTTAAATCAGAATAATCTCTATGTCTTACTATTGTTTTTCACAATTCCGAGCAAATGCATTTTTTCAACATATTTATTAGACATCGTTTACTTCCAGCCTTACAGAGAAATTGAATTCGTTGGGTCCATTCGTAAAAAAATTATTCTGATTTAAAGTGTGTGTGATCAATTAGTGTGGGTAACTGTATATTGAAAAATGTAGCCAAATCAATCGCGAGGGATCGTCGTGCGATGGTCGCGAAAACGTTGGAGCATTTCGGAAAAGATTTGACCGAGGTGGCGGGAGGATGGCACGCACATCCGTGGCTCGGGAAACTCGAGGGAGCAGAATGGCGGCGTACCTAGCAAGGAAAGTGGAAGTTTCGCTGGATATCAGAGCGGAACGCTCGAATCGCTGAAGGTGCTGAAAAATGCACGGGTGTCTATTGCGACAAGCAACGGCGGCGGCTTGCGATGTAGCTGCGCGCAAATCCTGCTCCCGATGTCTGACTACAAACGCGGCCGAACCACTTGGTTTCCCACGCAAAAGTGCTTACGTTGCTCCGATGGAGAATGTTCGGGCAGGGATTGCGGAGCACCGAGTTTTTCAGTCTTCTCGCCCTGAATCTTTTTGTTTCCCCTCCTTTTTCTTTCCCGTCTCCCTTCGATCGCCGTCTGCCTTTCCCCTTCCGCCTCCGTCTCGTCACTCTTTCTCTCTCTTCGACGAGAACACCGAGAACGAAATCGAAACTCGCCGGTGCTCCTTTGTTTCCCACATGAAAGCGCTCGTTATAGCGTTCCGTGCTACGGGGAAACGTTATTGTTCCTAATTTCGTTCCACCTCTTTCGATTTCAATTTTCACCGGTGAGTAATTATACGGAGCGTTACAAGAACCAAGTACCGCAATGGCGAACAAAGAGATTCGTGAATGCATCATGTACCCCCGCGCAGACTTATCTCGGGCTCGGAGGCATTCGCGAAATTTTCACAGAATTGTATATTTTGGTGTGTCCGATTCTTCGAGAGTCTCGCGGAATGATCAGCGTCGAGGATGGTCGCTGTATCCCAGATCCGTGAACTCTGGAAGCAATAACTTTTTGTTGCTCACTCCCTCTCCCTCTCTCTCTCTCTCTCTCTCTTGCGTCGTCGTAGACGCGGCATTATCGTCAGGAACTACCGAATAACGCTTCAAAACGAACAACTCGCGTCAGATATTTCGCTACGCACGCGAACACTTCGGATTCTCACGCAGAAGTGCTTGCGAAGCGACACGCGAACCGCTACTGCCGTTGCAAATTCTGCTCTCTGTTTCCTGTCTCGTTGAATACCGTGCAACCTCTAACGTAACCTAGCGGCGTGTGTTTTAAAGAGGGCCGTCGGTAAAATACCGCATACTCGCGCCATAAGCTCGTCGTTATTTCTCTGCTTCCTCGCCTCGAGAAAGACGAACGTTGCCGGCGCCCTGTTCCAACGTCGTTCTCCAAGTTATCACTTCGCTCTTATAATGAATTCTCGGAAATTAAGACCGGCCTATCAGGCCTGAAGAACCAAACAAGAAACGTTAAAAAAAGATTAAGAAGAATTCATATAATAAATTTATTTTAAGTTAATTTTTATAGAAAATTAATATAAGATTTAAATTGAGGGAAATTTTAAGTTTCAATTAATTTTTGAAGAAGATTAAGAAGAATTCCAAAAGGTAATTTCAATTATGCTTGAAAATGCCGATCTTTTAAAACTACCAACTTTGAAGTAGCTACCAATTGAATCGTTTTGACCACGATTTTGGTCGAACTCACCACTGTGCTTCGGCCCGTACGCCGAAAAATATATTCGACACGGGCTGCAAGATTTGACACAGTCCTCGACGTACAATTAGTCGCGGATAGCGAAGCGGACCGGAACTGGGCTAAAGAAGGAGGAGGGAAAGGGGGGCAGGGCAACTAGGAAAGTAGAAGAAATGGGGCACGGGCACGGACAGAAAGAGAGTCGCATTCGTGTTAATCTAATCACCGGCGCACGTGCAGCTGACAGGGTGTAGCGCCGCATTTTCCACAGACCATTGGCTTCGCACTAAATGCGGCCTGTACACGGGAAACGCTCAAAGCCCGCGGCGGCTGTAATAACATTTCCATTCGGCCGGTGAAAAAAAAGGAATTCCTCCTTGCGGCAGCTCAAATTTGAAAGGAATATTGCGTTTTCATTCGACGCGTCGCATTTAGTATGCGCAAAGGCGGTCGCCTCGCGAGATTCCATCCTGTAAATGCTGCGCGCCGAGGCACCGCGGATTTTCTAGCTCGGTGGTCTCGGTTCACTCGCCGAATCCTCTGGTTAATATTCCGCTTCGATCCTCGTTACCGAAACAATCGCCTTCAACCCTTTTCACTCGAATGGCGCCAGTCAAAATTGCCATACCATTATTCAGGACAGTTTTAATATTATTAAGTTCGTCTGTATTCTATAAATTGAAAAGAGCTGAACTGTTCTATGAGAAAACAGGTTAAGTTCAATGTGCACAATTTTGCAATGTATATCTTTATGCAAAATAAAAATGTTCTGCATTAATTGTGGGAAGCGGGAGTAAAATATAAATTGACTTCATTCCTTAATGACTTCATTGCATTAAAAACAATATTATAATATTCTGAAATTCTTCTAATTTTATACTGTTTTATATTTCAACAGCCAATTTCTTCAAAAATGCATAAAAATCCGCAATCTACTAATAACAAGCTTTCTGAAAAACGAAATTACTTTCCCAACGACCTGATATCTTGAAGAGAGAAGAGACGTTAAGAGAAGTTAAATATTCTGTTTGGCGGGCATAATTGAGTGAGCGGAATGAAGCCTCGGCATTAAATACTATCGGGCTAAACCGGAACGTATTAAAGTTGGTTTTGATCGGCGGGAATGGCCGGCTCATCGTTATCCAATTCTTTTGACGGCCGTTTATGTTGTCGACGAGGCCCGGCGATACGCGAAAATATACAAAAGCATCGGTACACACCGGTAACGCGGCCACGCACCGCTCGTTTTCCCTCCGACGCGACGCGGCTAATTTGTAAGCGCGTAACGAACATGCGTCACTGCCGCTCGTTATAAGTAACAAGGGATAACGACACCAGGTCACATTTCCGAGCTGCGCTTTTTCAGGGGCAAACGGTTCCACATGCCAGTGACAGCCCGCGGAAAAGTGAAATCCGTTCGGTGTCCGCCGGGAATTATCATATTTTGTGTCTCTTCGACGCGCACGGCTCTCCGCCGCGTCTGTTTACGAAGTCGCGGACGCGATCTAATCGTGTAACAGCCGAGTTTGTCGCGCGCCGTTTTCGCGTGCGGCGTGTAAAAACCCGGACGAAGTTGAGCGAGCGCGTCGCGAAATTCCGCGCGCGGCACAGTCGAAGAAATCGCGCGCGTTGCCAGCAGACAAATAACGAGGAAAATCGAATCCGTCCTGGTAAAAAAGCAACCAGATCGCGGTTCAAGCTCGCCGGCATTGTTTGCGATGCTGAATTTATTGCGCCATATATCCGCTTTCACCGGGTTTACAGAATAAACAGAAGTCAAGTGTCCTCGGCGCCGCGGACGATTCACTTCATTAACCGGTGTTCTGGCTGGATATAAAAGTTTCGCAGTTCCATTCGAGCGACACGAGTAACGCATAAATAGTCGGGTAACCTGATCCAGTTGTCGCGCTCGCTCGCTTCAATTTCCGAACGTATCGAAATTCGAATATTCTTGCCGATCGTATTCGAAACGAACTGCAGAATGTATTATATAAACGACAGGTTTGTCGTATATAAGTATGCGACGACGCCGCGCCATCGCTGAAAGAAAAAAGAAGATCGGAGACGACGACGACGCGAGGTCCGTCGCGAAACTCGATATCCAGCGAGATCTAACGAAGCGGTAAAAGAGATACAGTGGATTTTTATACGCGCGTATTACATTCTTTTTACGATACAGTTCTTTTGCGCACGGCTGACAGAATTGTCCCGACCTACGGATATAAAATCAAATTGGTCCTTCTCCGCTGCATCGGCTATTTATTTATTAAACGACAATGGAGAGAGCGAGATATCTTTAAATCATACGGACACGTAATAAAAGTTCGCAAGCCTGAAAAATTGCACACAACGGTATGAAACGCAGCGTCCCCTAAAAATACCGTTTTTCGAACAACGTTTAAATAAATTCCGAGCATCGCGGCGGCTACGTTAAATATTTTCGGCGTGGTCGTTTAATCATTCCGCGCGATCTGATGCAAAAAGCACCGTCGTATTTAATACGGTGCAAATTGTGTCGCCACCGGTGGCGTGTCGTTGACAAAGTAAATTAGAGAAAAGTAATAAAAGATCCGAGAGGAATTACGAACGAGTCGGCAAAGAGAAATATCGAATTTCGCGCGATTCGTGTAATTGTGGAGGATGCAGGACACAGTGACAGAGGACAGAGAGGTGGTGGGGAACGAGAGAACGAAAGTCAATGAGTCAAAGTCGAGGAGAGCGATTCGAATCGATCGGCCGCGTCACCTTCGGCTGGCACCTACATATATATATATATATATATTCGTACGTCAGGTAGCGCAGGGCTGGATGCAATTAACCGTCGTAGGCAAGGCAGCTTCGGTAAAGCGTTCGACGGTGCGTGTGTACGACCGATAGGGCGACAGGCGAGAGTTCGTTTTGCGAAACTGTCGATAATAATTAACGTCCGCGCGCGATGCCTCGTCTCCAGGCACGTATATTTGTGTGCACAGGAAGTGCCTACGGGTAGGACATGGCCGTCGTATAACGAACTTTCGCGGACGGACTTCGGCTTCACTGACTTGTCAGTAATTATAGACTGCGCCACGGACGTCAAAGGTACCAGCTATAGTCGAACCCTTTCCATCTTCCCTCGTAAACATGATCTTGAAATCATAATTAACATCCGCGCGCCCGTTCTGCGCCCAAATACTTGGGCTACAGACCCTCGCGAATTTCACAGTCGCAACGTTCGACGGGCTTCCAGGGGAATTAAAATACACTCCGCCACCCCTCGAATTATTATTTTTTAAGTGTCTCTTGTGATCCATTACTGGACGGCGGATTTTATGTATTTATGACAAAAATGGGTAGGTGTAATTTAAGGCAGTAAAGATATTAGAAGAATTTAAAAATTCTGATATATTATTTTCATACGATATATTATTTTCATATAATATATTCAACATATTAAGAAAGAAAATTGATTTCTATCTCACTCCAGTTCGTTGCGATTCAGATAGAGAATGTTTATTTTGCATAAAGATCCGCTGTCTATTCATTACCAGCTGACTTACTTTGGAAAGTTCGCGGGGCCTTCCCCCCTCCCACTGAGCGACCTATGCCCCTAATGCAGGGAGTTTCAACTTGTTCCCCTCCGAGAACCACAAGGTCCCCACTACTACGCACAGCCGTAGAGTTATTGGAGTGGCAGTAGCGGCACGGGAACAGGGACGAAGTTCTACAGCAACGATGAAGTCTAAGAGTGGGGGAAGTACCTAAGCGTGGGCGGATCCGCGTGTGGCTCGCGAGCTACATGTTGGAACTCCCTGCAATAATGTATCAACTGACAGAGTTTGAAGAATTCGGG
This sequence comes from Lasioglossum marginatum, assembly GCA_028455795.1. Taxonomy (NCBI): domain Eukaryota; kingdom Metazoa; phylum Arthropoda; class Insecta; order Hymenoptera; family Halictidae; genus Lasioglossum; species Lasioglossum marginatum. The sequence goes on from CM052276.1 coordinate 5,304,630, forward strand.
CTCGGATCGATCGGGGATCCAGCGTTGGCGGTCCGTGGGCAGTAACCTAAATTCTGTGTCGCGTCGCGGGAGCGCCGAAAATTCGGAGGTGTAATTAGTGCCGGCGAGCTGAGTGAAATAGTCGCGTCGTGAAAGGGACGGACGCGGGGCGTCGGGTGCGCGGACGGTCGGCGTAAGCAAAATTCGGTCGAAATGGAATTTAAATTCAGTGGACGATCAAAGGGAGCCTCTATCCGTGAAATACGGAAGTCAAAAGTTAATTTCAATGGAAGATGGGGTGGGGTCGGTTGGTGGCGTCGGAGAATGGTATTTCGGGGGGAGGTGGAGAGTCGAGAGTGGGGGGAGACAAAGGGAAAAGCCAGCTCTCACGGGAATTCACCGAGTTAAGGCAGAGAGATACGATACACGCGGCTCGCCGCGCCGGCCGATGCGAAGACTCGCGACGCGAATAGAGGCGAGAATGTGATATGCCGGTGTGGAGGCGTGTGGCGACGATGCGACACGCGGTTGGCCGTGCCATAGCATCGCATACGTGTTTACATCAGATATAGCTGAGGCGTGTTGGACGGCCCGCGGAGGGGTTGTAACGCGGATTGCACGGCCGCGTCCACACACATGCGAGCACGAACACGGGTTCCCGTGGAAATGGGTGAAGGGTATTTTATTACCAGCCGCGGCAGATAATGCTGAATGTGCTCTACTTGGAACGGTGCTCGCACGGTGCAGGCACGATGCGAGCACGCCGCGCTAAGCGCTCCGCTGTGTGCGGCGTGGCTAGCCTCGCGTGTTATTATGCGAGTGGATGGTGGATGACCACTGTGCCACCGATTGTACGCCGCTCAATATGCCATTACGAACGTCTATGCACGCGCAAGCAACAAGAACGATACGTGCGACGCCTCGCTTTTTCCTTTTTTCCTTTTCCCTTTCTCTTCCCCTTTTTTTGCCGGCCCCGTTTTGACGTCGAGTATCGTAAACCAGCAATGAGATTCCGTGCTAATTCCGGAACATCTACCGAGAGACGTTTTTTCAATTCTGTTTCCTTCCCAGTTCTACGCGGTACACGGGCGCATCCCCTTTTAAAGGAGAAACGGCGGCCATTCGAGCCGTTCTCGTTCAATCATCGAACGGCGCTGCGAAACCAAACGATAATTCCAACAAACGAAAATGCAGTCAATCGTTTTCATTGATTTTCGGGTAAACGCACAACAGTCTCGGTAGACCACAATATCTTTTACCGTGTTCCTAATACCGTGAAGCAAAATTGATTACCGTTGAAACAGCAATTCCACTTTTCGCTAAATAAATTGAATCTTGTCAGTTTTACAAAGGAACGCTGCATGCCGGTCGCTCTCAGCCCTCGGTAGATTTAGCGTACTGGTTGAACGAAAACGGAACCGTATTTTCTTTTGGAAGCGTTGGCTAATGGAGGAAAGAATAGCGACGGAATAATGGGTAAAACGTTCTAAACTGGCGCGGTCCGCCATTCCGCGCGGCGTAATTGTTGAATTATTATGCAGCGAACGCTCGATCGATACCAATTGCAAGCCTATAAAGTCCTCGTCCAGCGTGTTCCCGCAAAGGCTTATCGATCCTCGAATCTCGACGAGTTCTCCCGGTGTATTTTTCCGCGTGGCACCGGCTTCGCTCGCGCCTGAGAAAACTAGGGGAACGACGGAATCCTCGAGGATAAGTAACGAAAAGTTTTCGGAAGATGTGGACACGCTCTTCGGCCGTCGTGATTTCCGGCGGAGAGGCAGCGAAGGAGTCCATGTCCGGAGCTCGTTTTCGTAAACCTTCGCCGAGTCTCCGTCCGGCGAGTTTACCTTAGCGGTCGTCGATCCTGCCGCCTGATTTCTGGGACACTGAACGGCGAATCTTCCGTCGTCCCGGTTTTCAGAGAAAACACACGAAAACTCGCCGCGAGTTCGTTAAAGGGTCCTCTGTGCCTCTTTTCGCGTTCCCGATGAACTAATGCCACGCGTCCACTTGACGGTTTCGCCTCTCGAGTACACAGAACTCGCGAGCAAACGCAGACCTTCTTTTTTCTTGCTCGTCGACGCGACAGAAATCGTCGGAGAGGACCACTCAAAGGATTCCTCGACTTCGAAAAGTCAATCTAGGCTAGTGTACAGGGTGTTCTAAATTATATGTCGCGACTTCTATAGCGTGATTCTGCTAAATTGACCTAACATTGAATCCCGAGGTCAAAATTGATTTTTATTGCATCCTATAGTACTCATCGCGATGAGCAAAGGTCTCAAGCGAATATAGGTCTCACAAGGGAGGTTACCCAATGATATAGAGCTCACAAAAATATTTGATACGTATTTTTTTTTATAGCTACCGACATTCATTTTAAGTTGGGTGAAAAATCCATTTTATTGAACATCTCCGAAACTACTAGGCCTAGACGAAAATTTAAAACTCGGAATTACAAGATTTTCGGGACAGCCTGTATAGTTTGTAGGCGCGGAGCAAGGCTTTACGATTATCGTAACTACTTTTGTAAAGATCATCGACAGGCCAGAGGTCCGATAAAAGTTATAGGACGTAATAAAGCACATAATGCTCGATGTCCATTCGAGAGCCACTCTCGAACGATACTCTAATGTGGGTGGGTAACGTAGGGCCGGAGTATGACCGAGTCGATATAATGAATAGAAGAGCTTTCTTTCTCTCCCTCGTTCAATATCGGATCGGTCCAATTCTGTAGAAGAAATGTCGGACGAATTCGTGCTGGCCGGGGCAGCCCTGTGCTTCGATCCGGCCAAGTTCGAATCGAGTCCATTCCGGACACAGTGTATTAGCTCCGATCCACTTACGATAATTACTGAAATTGAATTTTCGAGTTTCCGCCCGGTGGAAATAAAATTATTACTGAGCCACTGGCGCATATACTATTAAGCACCGGGGTGATCCCCTAACTTTGCGACGGAGTATCGAACGTTTCGCGTTACATTGTTAGATCGACGTTCGACGACGGAGGAAAGTTTCCGGGGTAAGGTCGAGAATGCTTCGGAGCTTGATTATTTTTTTACGCCGAGGAAATCCGTTTTCTCGCGCGTGCGGCACGGATTGTCGCGTCCCACAGTGGGCCAGAATCACGAATCAGCTGTGCCCGGCTGTTTCAGCATTATTTCAAAACTTAAAGACCACATTAAATAGGTTAACTTTCAATCTCTGTATCTGAAAAAGTTCGACCTTCGAATGCTTATCGTAACGAGTAATTTTAATAACTTTAATGAATATTATCTGTTTCGAATGTAACCGACATTTCAAAAGCATTATATAATATATTCGTTAAAAATCGCAGCGAGTATAGATGATGCACCGCGTCCCTTAGCCGGTGTTGGGGTGAACTAGGGTAAATCGGTCTCGATTAGTATTCCGAGTGAATATGAACTATCCCCGACTATAACCGGCCTCGACGGCGAAACCGTTGATAAAGGTTGCATCGAATCGAAAGGCGTCTCTAGCCTTGAGCTCTCAGCGAGACACAGAAAAAGAAAAAAGAAACGTGCAGGGACAGGGTAGTATGTCAATGAGGGTAACTAATGATCCAAGTTTCACCTCGAGGGTAAAAAATTGATCGAAGCCAGTGTCCCCGACATCGATTCCTCCTCGCTGGTGGCTCGCGGTTCGTGGCTCGTGGCCGCGCGCTCTGGTTAAGAATACAACCACCACCGATAGCAGATATTTATCCCTTAATCCACTAGATCCGCTTAATTCACGTCACATCAACGTGAAATATTTACGACGCGCCAATAGGATGCGCGTGTACCACCGCTACACAGATGAACCTAAGCAACCTCTCGGACGGCGAGGGGAAAGCGGGGCCAAAGGGAAGCCTTAGCCAAGAGTTGCTAACTCCGTCGGAGCGATATAACGAACACATGTTCCAGCGCAAGTCTACATAATCCGCAACAAGCTATAGAGGAGCACACGTAGCCGCTGTGCAGATTGTTCGTGTGTTCTTCCCATACTCTTGCCCTCCTGCCCTCTTATCCTCCTGCACTGCTCTGCACTCTTGCACTCTCCTACACTCCCTACACTCGTGCACCCGCCTCTCTTTCCATCCGCTACTTGTCTCCTCTCCTCGCGGACTACCTTCTGCAAACTCGAAATTCCCCGGTTCCTAATCGAATGTCGGTCGAATCGCAGCTTCCTCGTCGACCGTGACTCGGCCGGCAGTCGGCCAAATTAATTGGATTAATTCCATTCTATTTGGAAATTAACCGGCGCCGGATTCCTTCTCGAGCACCGGCTTAACGGCCGTTAATCGTTAAATAGGAAAATCACGTTCGCTGTATCTTTCAATCGGCTCACTGTCGATTTTTGTTTAAACTCTGCCTCGACACTCGTGAGCAATTATTCAACGAACTGATTTCTTTGTGTATATCTGTGGGTGTACGGGAAAACGCCGCATGTCAATTTCAAAAAATTAAAAAAAATGTCTTGAAAAGTTTGCCAACAAATATCTGCGGTTTATTAGAAAATCTCCCCACTAAGAAAATGTAAATATCTCAAAAGAATAATGCAATTTGACCGATGTCCTATGTCAAAGAATTCGTGATCACAACTTTGAACGGCAATATCTCGAAATTCTTCCTTGCACAATCACAGATGTATTCGAAAGAAAAATTGAGAGAGATTGGTTCTTATTATTTTGATAAATTAATACAAAATAGTCGCTTCTAGTGCTTCGTAAAACGACGTCGTTTTATTTGCAGAATCGATGGACACGAGGTGCCTCGTAGAATCGCGATAGCTTCCGGAACAAGTAGAGTACTCTTTTCGCTCGAGAAAGAGATTTCGACGTTTTTCCGTGGCGTCGCACAGGGACGAGAGTCGCTCTTGTCAAACAAACGCGTCGATTCGTCTCGTCTCGAAGGAGAGGAATGCATTTCTATCGGAGCGTGCGAGTAGGAAAGTGCACACGCACGAACAGAGGTGGCCGCACGTGACACGCAGCCTAACACAGGGTACACCCTATGCACGGACGATTTCGCCCACGAAGGGGGCAGCTGTCCCAAGAATCGGCCTTCAATCGGGCCTAATAGCTGGAACTCGTTAACGAAATTGTTTGTACTTCGTGATTCCGTTGCTAAACAACTCCCCTGCACCGGTTCTCCACTTTGAAACTCGGAGTCGCGTGTAATCACGTTGCGAGTTGCGAATTCCGTGAACGGTGCTACTTAAATTATTGGTAATACCGACAAAACAAACGGAATTGTCCGAAACCCCCCGAGGCGAACACAGTAGGAATCCGCCGGAGAATCTGGCCGGCTCTTTGGTCTTTTTTCCTCGGAAAACTTCCGCGTCGAATTATGATTTTTCGAGAGAAGTCTCCATTTCGTTGAAAGCTCCCCGAAATATCGGTGAGCGAGTTCGTGCCACGCTATAAACCAAGCACGCGTTGGAAATAAAAACACAAGAACTATCTGTAGGACACCAGTGCCACGCTAATTCCCTGTCTTCGATTGAAATTTATCGGGTAAATCGTGAGATATTTAACACGGTCGAATCGGCCGGAGGCCGGCCGAGTGAACGACGGCGTTTCAACCGGGAGTGAATTTTCCCCCGGCCTGTCGCGTTCCGAGGCGCGATGATATTTCATCTATGGCGCCGGGGACGATATTTTTCGACATTTACTTTATCATCGGCGCACAAAGATTTTTCTCGCACGATTCTGAATGCGCGCCGCTGGACCAGGGTATATCAGGCTTTTATAGTACGGTATCCGGTTTCAATGGTCCGCTTTTGTAACGAGCTATCGATAGGCGCACGACTTTTTAATGCATCGGCCTCTCTCTCTCTCTCTCTCTATCACGCTTGTCCCCCTTCTATTCTCTGCACAAACATCGATTTTTTTTTCAACCGACGCCCGAACAAAGCCCGAAAGAGAGGGAGACGGGAGACAATAACACTGAGACGCGTGAATCTCTACCGAATCGACTGGAATCAAATTCGACAGCTCGATCCCGTTTCCTGTTAATTTCTTTCCCGCGGTGCCCGCCTCCGAAATGTCACCGCAAAAACATCCCCAGCCATTCATCCCTCGACCTATAATATCCAATTCTCCGCTGTCGATGTGTAGCTGTTGGTTATTGGGAAGCGAAATACATATAGATTTCTTAAGATATATACTTTATTATGTTTAATGTACATGTTTAATGTTTCATGATGGATATGTCAGCAGTAGCCACTAGTGAACAATTCCCTTAAATTAAAGAAAATAGCCTGTTGTGGTTGCAGCAACGAGAATGACAAGGTGACCTTGGAACGATCTTGAAATTTCAGGAGCGAAGAAAACGCGTCAGTGGCGCGATCTATTGTTTTATTTACGCCAGAATTTAACGGGGAAACCGATGATCGTTTCGTCTATCGTTTTCTAGGGAACCGGAAACTCTCTCGGAAAAAGTATAATCGCGAGGCAGAATTCGGATGTTCGGGGGCACGTTTCTTCGAAAGAGGATCGCTGGCCCCGTGTACATATCGTGACCACTTACACGGAACACGGCCAATGACATAGCGCGGTCACAGTAGTCACTCCATCGTGAATGCATGAGACACGATATGAATTGCAAATAGTGAACGCCGTCGGTGAGAGAGCCCCTACCACGTAATATCGACGATGCTCGTGGAATTGCTGTTCGAACGAGTAGTTTGTTGGACCGTGTCCGCGCTGCTACCGAATGTTTCCTCCCCTTAAATTCGTCGAAATAATTTGTAATATATCGGCCCCGCGAATTATCGAGCGCCAGGAGAATTACGGCGCCCGTTAAATTATAACAATTGAATATTTGTCGCGGGGAATCGTTCGACACCGCGCCGCGTCGATATACCGTTACTCAAGGGACGATTCCGAACCATTTATCCGCTCCAGGAGAAATCCAACTTTTCTCACCTGTGTTTCCCCCGATCGAACAGGAATCCTCGAAACGTTCCCGTATTTGGCCCCGGCGTTGCTTCAAAATTCTTCCCGCGTCCCGCAATCTCGGCAAGAAAATTCCAAGTTCAATTTTCTTCCCTATGTACTTTTACCGGCACGTACATGTAATTTGAATTCCAGCTTTATACGGACGGTCGCACGTAAGGACACTATTTCCCTCGATACGCTCGCAATTATTTTCCTCCATTTTTCCTATACTCGTTCCTTACTTATTTAACAGTTGGTTAAGCACAATGATGTTGTAGCTTGTACGATTTCTCGGGCATTCTCGATGATTTGATTTACACGTTCCGTGCCGCGTGTACCATCGATGGTACACGCTGAACTATCAATTCAGACCGCGTGTACCTCTTTTGGTATACGCCGATGTAATTATTTAATGCGCCAAAAACATATATTGTAGAACAAGTTCAACATTGTAGGATATATTTCCACCGAAAATGCAGTATAGAACAAAGCACGTAAGTTTGTTTAATTGTCGAACAAAAACGGCTCGGCTCGGAACGTGTTAACCCTTTGCACTCGGAGCAATTTTAACTTAAAATATTAAACATCTCTTCCGACCTAGAATATTTCCATTCCCTATGATTGTTAATCAATGATTCTTTACTGGCGAACAAGTCTGTAATCTGTAGAGTAACCGTATTAAATAATTGCACAGGAGCAGGTATAATATTCGACTGTGTTAAATATCACTTTAAAGTGTTTTTAACCAAAATTAGAGTTTCGTTTGCCGGCTACCAATTTTCATCTTTTTAGTCGGACGCGCGTTTAAATAGCCTGGATGAGGATCGATTGTTCGATCGTGGGCGTAGAAAATCGCAGGTTCGGTGATCGAGGGAAAATACGGTTATCAATGCATTCCGGGGAAAGAAAGTCAATAGTTTCAGCCGAGCTGTATTCCTTAAAGCTACAACGGTCCGGAGTGGGATCTACTCGGAATGGTAGCCCGAACCCTGAACCCGAACGATGGTTCTCGCAGTGGAAATTCTTATACGTAATATCGGCGGCGGTCTGTTGATTCGGCCTCTCAACAAGTAGTGCGCTGGACCGAGTACAAATGCTGGAACGGCGGTCCGAGTTCCCTCCGTATTTCGGTAGCCGGTTCGTTTCCTTCCTGCATCTCGTCTTACATTTATCCCCCGTTCCCATTCCGGAATCCATTTCCGTAGAGTTTTACTAGCTACGGCTGGAAAAACCTCGAGAAGGGTCCACCGCCCAGAAAAGTCCGCCGACGAATGCTCGGGCTAGCTCGTTCGTGTTGCTACACTCTAGTCGACCTTTCTTACGAAACTTGCTCTATACGACCGCCGTACGACCGGTCGTTCGAAACAAATGCCTCCTCCCGCCTTACTCCGTTTATCGTCCGCCCAAGGACTAATTTTCCGACCGAATGCCAAATACTTCTACCGGCTTCTACCCCTCCGCACTGCCAAACAACATCTCAACATTATTTCTCCCCTCGAAAATATCTTTCACAAGACAAGAGAATTCACAAACTATCCCATATAATCTAAATTTCAATTATTATTCTCACATTACCTAATTTTCTAAATTTAAGTGGGGTAATTGTTTCCACAATTTCTCAATCCCTTTTCCCCAACATTTATTCAAATAGCATATGTATACATTTAATTTTGCATTCAAATATTAAGCTGGGAGCTTGTATCTTTTAATTACCATTTCATTGAAGATAAGTGAGTGTCCGGTGGTTTATGGACAGTGTGTTTAGAATTATGACACCTCGACAACACATTTCAATTTCATCAAAATCCGAGAGGAGGTATCGTTTCGACAAGTTTACCTTCCTCTGGAATAATAATTCCGAGGTTACTTTGAAGCGTCTCTTTCACAGAAACGCCGCGGTGAATCACAGATACTCGGGGACGAAGCGTCGCGCGGAAACATTCTATTGTGCGCTTTCGGGTCGCATCTATTTCACGATCGAGCGCAGTTAACATTCTCGGACGCGAGCCCGCGGCGATACTTGGAGGAGGCGTTTCCTTGTCGAAAGTATAGTGGCGTTACATAATTGGAGCAACAGCGGAGCATGGCCCAATTACAGAAGTATGCCCGGGCCGTTCCGGGAATGCATTACACGTACGGAGGCACAGAGTGCACGATACGAACGGAGTATCGAGCATTTGGCTTGCACGGCTGGCGGGACGCAAGGCTCCATTCATTCCGGCCTTTTCTGTCGCAGTAATAACCTTTCGTCGTCGCGTTGTTATCGCGCTATCGGAAAGGCAATAATTTTTCCATTCTTCCGGCGTCTCGGATCGAGGGGGCCGGCCTCTGTAACGCTATAGGCTATAGTCCGCGTCGCGTCGAGGTATACGCCGCGCCGCGCCGCCTCGAATCTTAACGGAAGGACGAAGATATACGAGCGGCGGGAGGCACGTGGCCGAATCGCGAAAATGTAAATTGAAACGATGACCTGCGTGCAGACAGCGCCGGCTATAATTCTCTTCGGACATCTTCATCCGCACCGGGTGTATTCGCGGTAATTATGTCAGTCTACCGGCTCTCGGTGCGGCCGATCGATGCGCCAGAATAGAAATGATTTACACTTTGCACTCGGTCGCGTCCCGTTTTCCGATCCCTGTAATTAACACTTACGCGAAACCCTCCCCTAAATCATCCTAATCTACCCCTCGACTCGTTAACCCTTGTCTTTTTGGGAATGAGAATCGAGAGGCGGTGATGTGAAGGAATAGAACCAATGGAATCGTATTGGATAGATAGGAATATCAGGTTTCGACGAGTATAAAAATATACCCCTTATCTACCCCTCGCTCAGATAGTCCTCTTCCTCGTCATTTTGGATGTGAGAGGTGGTGGGAGAAGGGAAGAGGACTATCATTTCGAATTAGCGAGTAACGGGTCTCGAGGACACGCGATGATCGTATGGAGAAGCAAAGAAACTGAACGACGAGTATGAATACATTCACTCCCCTAAATCATCCTAATCTACCCCTTGCTCGGATAGTTCTATACCTCGTCATTTTGGGATTGAAAATATGAGAGGTGGTGGGAGAAAGGAAAAGAATCGATACGAGTGTACTGAATAAGTAGGATTGTCGAGGACAATCATTTCGAATTAGCGAGTAAAGAAGCAAAGAAACTGAACGAATATAAAAGTATTCAATACTGTAAGTACGTATAGCGGTTTTCGACGATTGTTATCGGTCCGACTCGTTCCTATGGAAATAATTAATTCCCAGCAAATCTGCCGTATCCGTAGAATAATTTATCTCCTTTAATGCCTCTGAAAAGTTTATTCGCATTTACTCGGCGCGGCAAGATTAATCCTTGAATTAGCAATAGCCTGCAGCGGTAGCGAAGCTCTTCTATATTTTGATCTTTTATCGTACGAGTATGAGAGAGAGAGAGAAGAGAGAGAGCCAACTCGCAGTATTGCGTTTGCATTATTCGCTGTTTTTCGCAAGAACGAACTCGAAGCGAATATATTCCGTGGCACGAGACGTAGAACCAGGGACGAACGGAAGCCGAATACTCGCTTACGACTTAGATCAGCCGTAAAATTGGACACCTCGAGGGGGGTAAGAGAAGAGGGAAGAGGGATCCTCGGTGTTCGGTTTCGTGTAGACCTCCCCCCGGAAACGTATCGCTGGACGAAAGGCACGGTTTCGCCGGGGGACGTACAAATTACGCACGCGACGACCCCCGTCACGCTAAAAATGAGTTGCCGCGTCGAAATCGAATCACGGGTTCTTGAATTACGCTCGGTGGTCGGCCGTGCGACGACTTGTAATTAATTCCGATTCCATTCTGGGTAATTGGCGTCGCCGGGGGAATTATTTAACAGGCCTGAGATAGTTCAGTCGCGGCGGTAAGCGGCGTCAGCGCATTAAAATTTTAGAATTCTCGCGGCCGCGCGGACGGGTTTTCGCAATGCCGTAATGAGATTTGGTCTCGCGGCCGAAAAATAAAAATGACGATAACCACCGAGCCGGGTTTCATGGCCTCGTAAACCGTCGAACACAGTTTGATCGCGTGACTCGCGTATTCGGCGGGCCGCGATTCGAGACACGACCAAATTATTATTTAGCTCGTTCAGCGGGCTATCCTGCGTCGACGGATCATTCTTGGGGATTCTCCGGTTTCTATATCTTTTCACTTGTAGTTTATTTTAATATGCTCGCATTAACAGCGAGGTCATTAGCGACCACATGGCTTACAATTGATTACAACTAGATTGCGAATGTTTATGCTTTTATGCCTTTTGAAAATTTTCAGAAACGGGTGGAATATACAAATTGACAGGATTTAGTACAATTGTTATTTATTTCAGATCAGCAAAGGCTACTAGCACTGGAAATAAGATTCTATTTTATTCCACTTTCTTGAAATTCGCCTACAAAAGTTAAACATCTACAATCGAATTATAACATATCTTACACGTAGCTTGCAAAGAGGGCTACGGTTAATGTTGAGATTGGGATGAGAGACAAAACACAAATTTACAGCAGTTCATATATATCGATGGATCTAAAGAAGAGGAGGATCCTCCGGTTTAGCATCCTGTCGTAACGACATAAACAGCCTCGGCCCGTCGCGTCGAGAGGAGAACAAAACAGCAGCGAGTCGTAAAAGGTGTTTACCGTTGAAAGGTGGGCGTTCGCGGGCTACGCACCATGCATCACATGGGGGAGCCTTATCTCGACTATATGGGCGGATTGTGCTTCGTAGATTATCATTGAAACCACACCATTCAACGCGATTCCGGGCACAGTTTCTCTCTTTTCGTTTCGGGGCCAGTCGATGCTCTTCCTCCTCCTCGTCCGTGATAAAACATCGATCTCTTGCTAATGGTACCAGGCCTGCATCGGATGATAACGGTGACAGGTTTTTATCTAGTGTGCACAAAAGTTCTCGATAACTATACGCTCGTCCCCCTCGCCCGCCGATCCGGTCCGAACGGTAAACACTTCATAAATTTCTGGGATTTAGAAATGTAATCGTACAGGCCCTCTCAGAGGGGAATTTACTTACTTGCTTACTCGACGTGGCAGACGGGGAATTGACATGTGTTCCGGTGATCATGCCCATATGGCCTCTAATATTACTCTTGTTCTAAATACTCCTTTGGAATGAAAAAATTAGAAACAATCAAATTCCCCCGAATTTTCCCGAATGGCGTTTCACCTCGGAGCGTGACGGGTGAGAGCCATTCACCACCCAGCAATTGTGTGTGCGGTGCGTCTAAAGAAGTTTTCACTACAAAAATTGTTTCGGCAAATAAAATGAGAATTCGAGATCTACAATGACTAAGAGAAGAAAGTTTAAATGCCTTAAATCCGAATGTTGTCCTAAGATCCGCAGTCTAATAATGACTTGTGTACTTAGGTCGTATTCGAGCGACCCGCGTCGGCCGAGGTATTAGCAGGGAATATAAAACGGAAGTTGCCGGTTGATCCGATAAAAGCGTCCCTCCCGCAAGCGTCTCGGGCTCTAGATCCCGAAAGTGCCGAGACACCGGCAGGCAACTCTGTCCGCGAAATTGCGGGGGTGTTGGCGATAAGTCGGCTGTTCTCCTGAATCTTTCACGCATCGTAGCACGGTTTGTAAGTCGGTCGAACGCGCGCGCGAGGAGGCGAGGATTCACAGGTTGAACCGCAGACGCGGCCGCGTAAGTGTCGGCGAGGCTATTGGGAGTGAAAGAGGGAGAGAAAGAGAGAGGAAGCGAGAGGAAGAGAAAGAAAAGGAAGAGAAAGAGAGAGGGAGAGATCGTTCAGAGGAGAGAACGGAAGGATAGGGTGTGAGAAATGGGTGGAGGAGGGCAGAGTAGATTGCTATGAAGTTAGCTGGTTAACTCGACGAAACAACGGTAGCAAGTTAACGCGAGGAGTTGGCGTCAGTTGGCACCAGCGTTGCAGCTGAGAAACTCGTGGGCTCAGGAGAGAGAGAGAGAGAGAGAGAGACAGAGAGAGAGGGGGAGAGAGAGTAGGAGAGGGAGAGCACACGAGCCAGCGAGGCGGTAGGGGAACAGATCCCGAACCCGGGGTTCTAACTATTTCATTGTTTCATAATTGAAGCATTTGCGGTCTCACCGTTATGTATATATATATATTCCATTAAAGGGGCTGAAGCGTGAAAACGCGGGCGTCGTCGTTGCCGAAACTTGCTTCGTTACCGAAGTAAAACGGAGCGCTGTCTTACTTCGGGACTGCGCGGTCTCTAACGAGTCGAAGTCGAATTCTGATTTCCTTTCTATCATCGCCGCGGGCGCAAACGACGCTCTGACCTGTCGATAAATTCGGCGAAGACGTAACCGGCAGCCTCGCGGATACCGTCCTCGGACCGGTCCTGAACCGTTTCATATTTCATCGAGCTGCTCGACAAGTTCCGTGGAGATGCGGCTTAAACGCACCCCGGGCGATGACCGATGACGATAGACCACCGCGCAATCGAACTTGCGCCCGACTTCCACGCCCCCCGTTCTACAGGGTGGTCCAAACGTGGCTGATGGTAATTTCTGTAAAAGGAATTCTGTTATTTTGTTTCTTTTTTGAAAATAAAGTTCGTTGAGACTTTTTCGAGATAATGTAGCGGACCATCCAGAAGAATAAAAGAAATTGAATCATTTTCTTCTCAAGGAATGTTCTAGAATCTAGAACATGCGAAAAGGAAGAGACAATTAATAAGCAAAAAGTTACGTGGCTGAAACTGGTAACTTCTGGTTGGCAGCTTCTGTAAAAACAAAGTATTATCTATGAAGATTTTTTCGAGTTAAAATTGAATCATTTGAACACGCTCCGAAGGATCAAGGGAGGCCATCACGAATCTCCCCAAGGAAAGTTCTGGAACACGCAAAATATTATTAAGCAAAATATTAATAAGCAAAAAGTTATGTAAATTTTACATCCTTCCCAGTCTCATCTGAGCGGCCTCGGCTGGCCGCGTGAGAAGCGAGAGCCGTAAGCGGTTTTCCTCATTGTTCGGGAGGTCTCGATTTTGGCTTTCGGAGAGGAGATTGTCGCGTCCGCGAGCGTCTTCCAGTCCGGCGAGTTTACAAGTGGCCGACAACATCTTCTCGAGTCGCATTTCATGGTCGAAGCGACGAACGTCCAACTGAACACGTGGGAAAGGCGAGGAAACAATTTTTCCATCTCTCGCGCGATTCGCGGATCAACGCGACACCGATTTACGATCGAACGGATATATATATCGTAGATCCGCGCGGATCGGTGGGCCCGCAATTAGAATGTTTAAATTCGGAAGAGTTTAAGCCGGCAGTTTCATCCGGGCTATAAATTAAATCGCTTAAACTTCTCCGCGTTATAAATTGCAAGTAATTCAGTGGAAGCGGGCGCGTGTGCTCGCACGCGACACGTATTTATTTACTTTGTAAAAATATGGTATGCGTAGCCTGCCGTGACACATTAAGATTTTATCGGCGTTACAGGTCGGTCCCGATGCCGATCGCTCCGCTCGCTTGCTCGCTCGCGAGAGCGCGAGCGCGCGCCGGATTCCACTGATAATGGGGTGAATTTTTCCGCGTCGTTGGCAGCGGGACGTACGGGCAATAAAGTGGTCAACCAGAGAATTAGTTTGTGACACGATCGCTCGATTTATGTAAATCGGTTTAATGTCGTCGGGCATCCGTATATTTCGTATTAACGTAATACCTATTCCCGCGTACGCTTCCGACAGATTTGCATGCATTGTCGGGACGGTCAATTAAAATATTCCGGGACGATTTATGTTTCGTCTGCGACCGTTTTCACGGCCGAACGCCGCTCCGGAGAGCTTGCCAGCGGAATTTCCCCGACGAACGAATATAGTATTTTTCCTCGTAAAGTGACGCGTAACGGGAAATTTGATAATCTTTCCTGCGAGTCAATTTCGCAGTCGATGAAGAATGCGTTTGCTCGTCGGTCGCAAAAAGAATGTCTAACAATAAGCGAACAGTTCGGTCGGCGCGGTCCACGCGTGTTCGATTGAAATTGGAAATTGGAGTATGTAAATAAATCTGGCTTGTCGGATGTTAAAATTAACGTGTCGTGCAACCGTGTGTTTCCGATGTTGCACAAAACACGCTCGGCAACGGTGTGCCGCGCCGGTATAGTTATTGGCGAGCGGCGTGCTCGAGATACGTAATCACCATTGTGCACCTGACTGGACTCGGCGGAATAATTTTGCGGCGAAGATCATCTCGGTAATATAGCTCCAAGAGAGGCAACGTTGCTGCTGCTTGCTAGTTTCGCACGCGGCTTTCACCATGCGAAATGTAAATGTTTCAACGTTAGAACTGGCGCACGTAACGCGAACGACTTTTTAAAATGAAATCTCTTCATTTGCAATCGCTAATACGCAACTTAAACATTCTCATTCTTAACTGTACTCGATGACTGAAATCCATTCGATCCGATCCAAGATCTAATAAATATTATTTAACAAATAAATCGGGTTACTCGCGAAACGAAGGACCGGAGTAATTAGTGTACCGAGACTTGATAACGCAGCAAACATACGTGGCTGCGAAGCCAATTATGCGATACGTGTGCGGCATAATCCTGAGGAATTGCCGACAGTATTGCTGATCCATATTCTGACTTCCGACGTTGTTATCTTAGCAGGCTGATACTAATTCTTGATACAGCCCCTTCCTCCCAGCGAATGAAACGATCGCTCAAAATTCTCGGAACGTTAATTAATATCCAATTCCATCGCAACGTGTACGAGAGAACTCTAGGCAATTTAATTAGCAACTTGTCTCCAGGGACGGAGAGTGGATTATTTCGAATCGAATACACCACGATTCTAGAGCACAACGTTTGTCAATTTATCGGCGTGAAACTGTCACGCCGAGCAATTAAAAAGAGCCAACGAGTTTACTTTCGAGGCAAGATGGAAGCTACACGATCGGAGACACATGGTATTAGCAGACCGCAAAATCGTCGGCGTATAATCCGATGCTATCCATGGTAACCGAGCCATACTTGCGCCGTACGAAACCAAAGTGGTAGTATACGAGCATGGAAGCGACGCATTAGTGAATTAGCGTTTCCTCCCGTTGCAATCAAGGTAATGTGCCAGTACGGCACGCGCCTCCCTCTCGCTTCCCCGTCTTTTCGTTGGTACACACGAATAACCGGTTCCCTTTCCTGTGTGTCGACCGCTCAGGACAATTAATAATTCACGGTTTTCGAGGAATCGACCAGTCCGATTGTCGGCGAATCGATAAATCTATACGACCCACAGTTGGCCATTTGGCCGAAAAGCCGGAGAAAAGTAGATTTCTAAATTTTTTCGTATGACCTGAAGTTTTTGCTGTCTTCTAGTATAGTTATTAATATTTGAACATAATCAATCGTTCTGTAAGCTTTTTTACGATTACAAACTTTCATTGACGATTTTGTTATACTATCAAGCAATATCAATGCACTTTCTGGTACCATTGCGCAGAAAATTTTAATTCATCTGGTAAAACGACGGCAATGAAATCGATAAAACTCTGATTGTCTTTCGGGGAAGTTGTAACTGTGGTGGGTACGAGGAAAATGGCAGTGCAAGGGCTTAATCCTCAGGAAAGACTGCTAGCCGCACGAGTTATCGCGTCGAAACACTGATGGCCGACAAGCCACGAGGCTCGGGAGAATCGTGTTTCCACGCCATTGACGTGACCCTGTAGCCATTTCGTCGCGGCAGAAAAAAAAACGTTTCATTTCCCGCAACGTACAACGGGAACGGTGATTGAATTCCACGTTTGTCAAAGTGCACAATGCGCCGTTTTTCTCCCCGAGAAATTCGTTTTTCAGGAATTTTAAATTGATTTCAAGGGGGCGACATTCCATCGGCTGAGCGTTTGTGACGTTGAAATCCGCGATGCAATACGTTTCGGTTTAAGAGAAGCCCTTTCCGTCGAAACCGCGAACAGAGGGTCGGGCGCGTCCGGGGGATTATTTTGATTACCGCGCCAGTTTATTTTCCGTAGGCAGACGACGCCGACGCCTGCAACGCGTCCTCTCTCTCTCTCTCTGTCGATCACGCCGGGTTTACGTAAGAGTTTTCGAACGCGTTGTTCATTGTTACCACTTGTCGTTCGCGTAATCGGTTTGCGCGTGCCTCTGTCACCGAGCGAGGGAACTGCCGCACAGCCGTTCACGCGAATATGTCCGCGTATACGCGAGATGCGCCACGCGTCAAATAATTTCGCCGAGCTACGCCAGTCACGCCGATGTGCATCGAACGCGTTTTCCCGCTGCTCACGCAATACGTCCTCTGCGAAATTGTTTTTTTTTCTGCCGCTGGTCGCCGTGAAATCAGTCGAGAAATTGGGTTATCCGGAGCAAAAAAAAAGGATTCAGGCTCGTGTTCCTTGGAGCCGATCGGCCGGCGCGGCGGTCCGCTTGAGCATGAAAATTGGAAATTTTTATCCTCTTACGGTGATTCGGTTGACCCGGATGATATAGCGTGGAACTAGTCCGAACGCATTTCAAATTTCTCGAAATATCAATCTATTTTCTACCAGCGGATAAGTCGCGGACCGATTAACCCTACCATCGACGAGATATCTCGCGATTCAATATTGTTCGGGCTCCACCTCAATTCGATAGGCTCATTAGAGACCGCCTACGGCCGAGGACAGTCTCATCCGATTCGTCCGTCTCCTCTGCTGAAAAACGTCGCGTTGTCTCGTTAAAACTTTGCTCCAAGAACATCCACACTCTCATTACCATCGGTTGGAAAGCCCGAGAACTGTGTCGAATTCCGCAAGAAAGCAAACTTATGACGAGTTTATTCGTTTCGAGGATTATTAAAGACCCCTTCCCCCGCGGGCAACTTTTGCGAAGGCAGCGAGGTCGGAAGTTGAAAAATGTCTAGATTCGGATGAAATCGTTCGATCGACCTTTTATTTTTCCAGGGGAACGTCGTCGCTGCGGTATTGGCTCGGCTCCGTAAAAATATTCCGATTTCTTTTCTAGACAGTCGACAATGTGTTAACTCGACGTCGATTTAATATTCGAACAGTCATCCAGAATTCAGGGGACCAGGCTGCCAGCGGGATGCTGGCTCTCTGTGCTCGAACGCGGGTCTCCTCTCGAGGGACAAAAACCGTCAGCCAAGAATTACAAGTGTAAAAATGCGCGCGAATCGGTTTTTCATCGTGTCCCGATCGTGCACGCAACGCTTCCGCCATCTTCGTGCTCGATGTAGCGGACAGGGTGGACTTGTAATCTCCCCATTGTGTCGATGCTGCGACGCGTGTACGCAGATAGGAACGATTCGACCGGTACAGCTAGCGAATATACACGCTCACGCACACCTGCTCGCGAAGTTCATCACCGGGCTCCGGGAATTCATCTTGTCCGGGAATGCTGGTTCCTTTCGGGAACGGGCGGACACCCGCGCTACATGAAATCAAATTACAAATTAAAATTTCTGATGGCAAGGATCATATAATAAAAGGTGAAGGAATTACGTACTTTGATTTTGCATATTTGACGCGATTACAAACAAATGCTTGAACGGTTAGAAAGCACAGTAGTCAGCTTTCAAGATATTGATTTTACGATTCAAAATAAGGTTAATGCCATCTCTACACGAAAAACGAAATTACTCTCGGAACGACCTAACAAATATCTTCGAGTTTGCTACCCGCCGAGGCAAAAAATTTTGCGACCTGGCCATTTCGCAAAAAAGTTTGCCGACCCCTGCTCCATGGGACGAGGTAGCTTTCGTGCGGAGAGATCCCTGCGTTCTTCTGCGAAACATTGTGACGGATGCAGGTGTATCTGAGGCTTGTCTCTTAAGAGGTTTCCGTCGGGGCAAGACTTGGTTCGCCTCGATCACCCCACGGGATTGTCGAACAGGATCGCGACAAGTTTGCGGAACATGGGTTGCGCGACGGTTACGCACACGAGTATTTACATCTGGTACCGATGTAGAACACGCGGATATCAGCGCGGCGACGGCGGCGAAGGGAAGCCAGCTGGAGGGAGAAGAACGATACCTCGGAGCCTCGTGGCTCGGAGCCGCTTCGAGGAGGCTGCCAGGTCGGAACATTGAAAAGTACGTAGGCGCGCCACGTGCTCACTGGAAGATGTATCGCGGCGCAACACTCTCTCGAAGTCGCGCGGCGGCTACGGACACGGGCCGGGAACAGAAACGGGAACAGGAATGGGAACGAGCCGTCCCTTGCTGTACGTGTCGTTTCGTATACACTGACGTTTACGTCCAAGTGTTCGCGTAGCTACCACTCATAGTCTTCCCTTGGCGGGTTTGTACGAGCGTGACTATACACGTAAACTCCGGGCGAATTCACAATGCAGAGACGTCGTCGTTGGCCTGCCCTCCTCCTTGTTCTCTCTCCTCGTCCTCTCATCCCTCGCCTTGCGTCCTCATCCCTTTCCCGCATTGCCGTCCTTGCGCAGCCTGTGTTATTGGATTTGTTTGAAACTTTTCAAATTCGACCGGCGAATGTGTCTAACCCGCGACGTGCCGAGACAGCCGAGACAATTTTTCGAGTGCACCGACCGCGCCGGAATACTTCCTGCAACGTCTTCGATCTCCGGCCCGTCTCTTACAAAACAGCCCCGGACGATGATGCATCGAACGGCTCGGCAAATCGGGATGCATGGCGGATACTGTTTTTCTCTTACGAATGATCGACGAGAAACTCGGTTATCCACCCGAGTCGTGAATAACTATACCGATGTCTAGTCAAAATCACGTTTATCATCCGTGCACACATTTCTATTAACAGTTGCTTGAAGAATCTAATTCTCCTCCGTACTATGCAGGGTAATTAGCAGTCCGATCGAAAATGTTTTTATCAGATGTAGCATGGTTTCCAGAGAGCTTTCACGTAATTATAGCAAATTTTTTGTCAGATTTTTGTGCCTTAGGTTACTCCGCCAAAAACTGAGTAATTGAATGACGATTCTGACTCTCTGGGTGAAAATTTTTGCCAATGTACAAAAATCCTTAATATCCAGAGTTACTAACTTTTGACATGATCGAGGCTTGAACGAACAAGAGCGAGATCCACGAAAAATTTAAATAAGAGATAAACGGACGGTGCGCGAAGTAGACCGGAGTCGTAGAACGTCGTCTACGCTGCGGGCATCCGTCAAAGACACTGATATACTGCGAAATAATTACCCGCAAGATGTAAGCCAACATTCTTGTTTACTCTTTCACTGCGAGTTAATTATTTAACGCTGTTTGGACGGTCGGTTAAGCGAGTTGAATAGTCATTTAGCCTCGAAACGTTTCTTCCCCGGAAGCAGCTACACGTCGCGTCGACGGTGTCAGGACACTACCAAAGAGTTCTTTCAGCTCTCTCGTGCCCGTGTCTGCTAATTCTTTCGTCCTGTTTACTTCGCGTAGAAAGAAAGCACTGCGAATCTCAGCTCTCCTCCGCCACGGCGAAAAAAGACGAGAGAGCGAGTGGCCATTGTGTTCCAACGTAACGAGCTTCGTCGTGTGTGTATGTGGAGAATAGTTAAAATTTTTTAACGTAATCGAGCTGCCAGAGATCGGGCTCAAAGTGGAAGAAACTTTAAGTCAAGTTGTACCGGGCTAGTCGGGATATATCTAGACTTTTAAATCACTTCTGTGAAACAACAATTTATCGAAATTCTGTAAATAGTTGAAAAATGACTAATAGCTGAATCAGAACTATAAACTCCCGACAAATCACAGATATTCAACAACCTCGAGAAACAAAAGTTTTACAATTCATGTACAATATTGAAAATTGACTTTTCCCCGTATTTTCGGGGCGAATACCCCACTGTGCGGCGTTTCGCTCGGAACGAGCGCGCGTTCATATTTCACCCGCGCAACGGAGAATCGCAAAAGTATATCTCATTATCGGACTAAGCGAGTTCTGTCGTGTTACGGAGCACTTTGTTCGCTCGATACTTTGCGCTGAAGGGGCTCGCCGGAGAATTGCCGGCTTAAACAGCGGAATGCAGGACGCGTCGTTCGTCGTAACGCGACCGATTAACGAGTGTTTTAGTGCCCTCGTGATCTTGTATCGTCGTTGTTGCGTTTTTCACTGGTAGTACAAGATCATTTTCGAGTCGAGAGAAATAGGGGAGCGCGGGTTCGTCGTGGAGAAATCGAAAGCGGAGCAACTTGTTAAGCTCGGGATCGACGTGGACGCGTAGTCACGCTTTTTAATCTCGCGTTCTATCCGAGCGGACAGTCGAGCTGCTGGCGAGAAGGAAGCAACAGGGCTTCGGACACGGAGTGGGATAAAAACGTAGCTACAATTGAGCAATCTCATGATTGGGGACCTTCCGTGAGAGACCTTCTGCGAGAGGTTTCTGGCCGTGTCTTGGTTGCTAGCTGTCCTCCGAGATAAATCCGTCCAATCCTCCGAGGAGCACCATTCCCTGTTTATTCACCAGGTTTTCTTTGATTTCGTGAACGACCGAGCCGGTCCTGTTTTCCCGACCGGACTCCGACTCGTCTCGGTTGCTCCTTTATAAGCTCTCCTGGGCCACTATATTGATTAACGTTCGGCTTTACATTGTATCGAAGTTAAATCCAGCCGGAAGATTCGGCTATCCGCGTCGATGCTTTAAAAGCCACTGCATCTCAATTTTCCTACGCTTTATCGTGGAATTTCGTAATAACCGTGGCCGAAAAGCGCGGGCGGTCGGGAACCGATCAATTATCGACCATCATTCTTATCGTTTCGGAGAATTCGATTTGAAAGTTTGGCGCTGACCTCCCCGCAACGCGGTTTGCCCCAGCAGTTTGATAGCTGCAATCACTGGCAGTATAGAGAAGTTGCGCCTCTATAGTAGTTCATGTTCCGGGTTCGCCGATGTGTAACTAGAGAAGCAGGGCATCATCTAATTGTCTCGGTGTTTACTTCCAGCGGTTTGTGAAACTCACCAGGGGGGGGGGGGGTTTGCGGATCATGTACAAGCGATCTGAGAGCAGGACTATCGACCTTTGGATAGTCAAAGTCGTCTATGCTCTACGGTTTTTCAGACTTGTCGCCGGAGCGTGGCTCGGCTCATTTCTAGCGCCGCTCTAATTGACTCGGCCTGTTACATCTGCGATGAGAATTGCAAGAACAATGCAAGAACAATGCTCCTTTATCGCCAAAGACTGGTCGCGAACGGTATTTAAAAGAAGTCCTCTTGTGACATTAGCTCCGCGCTTTTGCACAAATAAAGGACCGACCATCCGAGACTGGCTTGTTACACTGCCAACTACTATTCGTAATAACAAAGAGAGATTTATGCTCGACTCGAACGGGCTTTGATATCCCACGCGTTTATTTAGTTTAGCCCCGATCGATCGCGAACACAATGGCCGCCGCGCCGAAAGTACGCGATATATTACAGTCGTAAAAATTGGATTCCGTCTTCGATATTTTCGGTTTCGCCTTGTTTCACGAGAAATTAGAGGATTGATGAGAATGCGTTAACGAGCCGCGGATGTACGAGATTAAAGTCCGGACTCGCTATTTTTTTGTTAAAATTTCTGTTCGAAAGGGTTGTCACTTTATAGCAAGAAAAATCTTTTTTATTACACGAAACTTGGAAAATGACTTTTGGCCATGAAAAACGGAATTCCATCCCACAGTGCGACGGTGCGCTCTCACTTTGGGCGGCGTTTGTCAGCGGGTCTTGCTGGTGAGCGTGTAGTAATCTGAGGAACAATTACGCGGATCCGGTTCTCACGTTGAAAATTCGTAAATACATGAAAGTATTCCCTTTACATCGTGAAATCCGGCAGGCGACTCTCATTACACAGAGCTCGCTGGCAGCTGTGTCATCGATAGTTTTTCTTCCGTGCTCGTTAACAGGGCCGCGCTCCACACCGCACCGAGCCGTTAACAGGAGCGAGCACTTTGATCGAATACCGATCGACGTGTTTGGCGAATGGAAATGCAACCGGATATAATGCGCGGGCGAAACTGCCCGGAAATAACGATCCGTCGAACGCCGATGGTGGTGGGTCCGGTGTCCAAGGTTAATCGATAATTAAATAAGTCCCTGCCTGCTCCGGGCCAGTGGAAACTCGACGGCGCGGCGGCGTGGTGTAAGCCGACTCGAAAAATACATAGAATCGATTACCGCGAAATTAGCAACGAGCTCGCGACCACGATATCGCGGAATGTATTCGCCTATAATAGCCGGCGGTGCAGCCGTTCGAATGATCAACGGGTATCATTGGGATGCGCGGTAATACATTAGCAAAGCCCCGGCGTGGAACGTGCGTTCGCATGATCGCGTGCATCACGTTTATTTGGTTTTGTAATCACTTACGAATCGTGGCGCCAATAAAATTGATCCCCGGCTAAATAATTCCCAGTTGTCGCTTGTTTGCGATCGGACGGATCGTTTTCTCTTGGGCTTTCTTTCATCGATCACCGGTATCGATCGGTCCACGAATCGACTGTGTACCGTTTCCCACGAACGATACGCTTCGAGGGTAAATCTTCCAGTCGATGACGGACAACGAGAGGCACACAGCCACCGATTGTACCAGGGATAGCAAACCGAAAACAGTAATTCATCAACGCATCCGAACGAATCGCCGGCAGTCTACGTCGCTAATCACTAATTAGCCAATTAGCTCACGCAATTTTGCTAATAACGGCCGCGAATATCGAGCGGATGAATGGCATGACGCACCTGCAGCCACGCTAAAGGGGTATTCAACGAGCAACGATGCTGGTGCCGGCTCTGCCGGCTGCCGGACGGCGCGGCGCGGCGTTTCGATTATGGCCCGCGCCGTAATTAGTATTCTATCGACAAACTTGCCACCTTTCGCGGATACGCTAATCAGGCTGATCGCGTTTTGCGCCTAAACAATGATACTTGAATGCCGCCGCGCCTCGCCGGTTTCGTTAGACGCGTCGCGGATCTACTGTGCAGCCATCGTTCGATGAAAGCCATTACGATAGATTTATTGTAATCAGGACGAAAGTGAACTAACAATAAGTATTACACACAGACCATAAGTCCCGAGCATTTACATTCCGAATGGAACAGGGACGAGTATCTGCACGAGGGGATACTGACGTTGTACTATTCCCACTGCCGCTGCTAGTACCTAGGAGCCAATCGCTGTCGTATATTCCCCTCCTGCATAGAATCGGTAGAGGGGGTAGTGCGAAAACTTTCCTGGCAGCGCTGGTTCACACTCTGAAGGTGGAATCTCCTAAGCGCGTCTTGACGCGGCGTTTTGCGATCCATAATCCATTTAACGTAACTTCCTGCTGCGTGTCCAGACGCGCTTAGAAGATTCCACTTTAATCCAGCCATGCTCAATCTGCGACTCGCCAAGCTTTTATGTACTTCTATGTAATTCCTTAAATTTCCATTTGCGTTACTCTGAATCTCAGGTCGTCACCGGGCCGTGTTAACAATTTTCGAGAGGGAAATTCGACGTCGGAGGTGGCGCGCGAAGTTCGCGACATAATGTTGAGTTACGCCGTGTAAATAGCAACCAGCAGCCGCGTTAGATGGATCCCTCGGCTGAACAATACGTCTTTGTCGAATTGCAAATGGTTGTTCCGCGCTGGCAAACAGCTGCTGATGCTTAGCCGCGCACTAGCGATATCGTCTGCGACGTCTGCGTTATTATTTCCAGCGAAAACGGAGCTCGGTTTCTTCGGCCTTATCTAGACGCCCGTGTATCACGATCGCTCTCCGGCCTGTACCCTAATCTACGCGTTCGTTTCTAGATGAAACTTTGTACGCGGCAGGGCGAACAAGACTTTGACAATTCCCACGAAAATTGTTCAAACGTGTCCCGTGTCCGTTTCTTTCCACCGGGAAATTGAAAATGTTTTAGCTCCGCGCGACACTGGTTGCACGGTTTTCCGTAATTTTCGCGTTCCGTTGTGTGCCGGTGGTATACACGGAGCGACTCGGTTAAAATTCAGCAAACGAAACGTACAAACGTCGGAGATACACGTAGTCTGGCGTTTTTTAAATAATAAATAATCTTACGCGCCGGAGAAACGCGCCGGGGACACGAAACAGACGAGAAAACACTCCGGACGCATTTGTCTCGACGTTAACGATATAATTGCAATATCCCATCTCCCGGCCGCGCTTTACAGTCGACGCAATTTTCCGTCGGCCTGCGGCGCGTTGTTTTCGTTAACGATATTATCGCGGTATCGCGTGTGCAATTCGTCGAGAGGAGAGAACGAGAAGCCGGTTTCCGCCTCGCAGCCGTTCCAGCCGTAATTTATGCGTGCCGTCGCGTGTCTGTGACTCTATTTAATGTCTTCTAACGCTGGTTTAGCATCTATTGCGCGCATTGTCGCGCGTATTTGCTTATGCAATAAACGTCAAATACCTTTCATACGGCGCGCGCGATCCGTGTTGGATGCAGCGCCACTCGCCGCGCCGCTCGTCGTTCGCGTTTCGAGGACGTCGCCGCACCGAGTTGTATAAGTCGTCGGTACAAAACGTTCCAACTGTTATCTAATCTCAGAGAGTCGCGCCGTGTCTTTGCCTCGTCGGCTTGTGCTGCTTGCGGAGAAATATTTACTCGCACACAAGCCTTTCCTTCCTGATATATCCGGCTCGCGGCCGAATTCGTTGTCATGAGTCCTGCCACTCCGAATTCCTCTCTTATCGCGTTTCGCGCCGAATATTTTCCATCTCCTTCCCCGACTTCGGCTTCCTTTAGAAACGGTGACGATCATAATTGTCGCGTAGCCCAGAGCCGGGCAACTGGCGGCTCGCGGGCCGCACACCGCTCCTTTCCTCGCTTCTCAGCGCCTATCAGCGTCTCCCACCATTCGAGCTTATGAAAGAAACAGTATGCAGTAGAAATGATGAGTAGGAGAACCGGCGAACCCTGATGGGCGTCGCACAGCAGCGGCGGAGAAGAAGTTGCCCGGCTCTGGCCTAGCCCAGTGAAATCAGATCTCAACTTTTCGCCCCGTTTATTCCCCCAATGTCCCCGGTCTGGGTATACTGCTCTAGCTTCGCCTGTCATGGTTCTTCATATCGAGGTTCGAAGTGAAACGGAGGTCGAAGGACAGAGCGATTGTAACCCCGTCGTGTTTTCTGGGTGATCGAAGGAGAAGGAGGAATTAAAGGATAGTGTTTGGTTGCAGATGACAGTCGGCATGCCGCCGTCGTAGTCGACGCAGCGATTGGTCGCGATAGGATCGCTCGATCGCCGAA
Organism: Lasioglossum marginatum; assembly: GCA_028455795.1. Classification (NCBI taxonomy): domain Eukaryota; kingdom Metazoa; phylum Arthropoda; class Insecta; order Hymenoptera; family Halictidae; genus Lasioglossum; species Lasioglossum marginatum. The sequence goes on from CM052276.1 coordinate 5,330,736, forward strand.
AATGAATAGGATCAAGCTGGAGCACGGACGGTGCGATTAGCGCGATCAGAGGACGCAACGAAGACAACGATCTCTCGCGGGGGAACGTATTGAGAAGCTTTTAATAGCGAGGTGATCCGCTGTGGAAGAAGGGGGGGAGGGGTCGTAAAAGAAATCGTGGAAAAATCGAGCGTAAATGGTGTCGTGGGGACGGTTAAGCGGGTTTACGAACGAGTAGTCGTGTCCGGAGCGGTTGTGTAGGCAAGAGCAGCTAGAGCAGGAGAACGCGTGGGTACGATCGGTGAGGGATGCGGCCCACGGCCGAAGGGTGGGGTCTTTGGGCACCGATAAGGCTTATCCGAAGATACGATGGCCGACTGCTCGGCTGTTGTCGTCAGTCGTAGTGCTCAGGTGGCGTCGACGAGATCGCCGCTCGGTTTAATTCACGCCGATACCGCGGGTTCGCGCCTCTTCCACGTTCGAGCGCCGCAATCGCATCCCATCGTTGATCGAGTTCGACTGAGACTGGTCGGCGCGGAATTAACGGCCGCCACGGACGTGCAAGAGGATCTCGAGGAAGAGGAAGCCGTCTGAGCGACCACCACAGAAAACAGGTTCGGAACACGGCCACGGTAAAACGATAAGAACACTGTCCGATCATCGCATCGCAATCGGTGTCACGGATACGGACCCCTCCTGCCCTCGTCACTCCCCCTCTCCTTTCTAGGGTGTGGACCGCGATACACGCCTAAAGCTCGATTTATTCTATCCGCACAGACACGGGACGTATCCGACCAGACAAATATTCTTCAATATATTATAATAGAAACACTTCACAATAGAAGGTATAAACACTTCCATTCAAATGCATCGAAGAAGATTTGTCTGTGTGGATAATAAAGATCGACCTTTATATTACAACATTCTGCTCCGAGTTCGAATTCTAATACGTTAAGAAATTTTTTAGAATTAATATCGTGTAACAGCTTCTTCTGAGATCATTATTTAGAAAAAAATTGTTCAAAGTGATCAAAGTGGTACAGACATTTTGAAGAAATCGCATTCGGTCGGGATCTATAGTAAGGATTGAAAGAGTAAGCTGGCGGAGATTATTCACATCGAGAGAATTTTGCAATGGCAGGTGTACACTGGAGTTTGCAGCCAGTGTCGTTGCAAAATCGATTTCCACACCCCGGCGCTCTCTCCTGGCAAGTCTTGTTCTCTCAAAGCGTCTCGAGATTTTAATTTGACGTTTTAACGCGCGAAGTGGTCAACGGTAAAGAGAAGTCGAGGAGAGGAAGGAGAGAGTACCCAGAAGTCGGTTCGAGCAAGGAGTCTGGCTACGTGTGGAACCGAGAAAGAGGATGAGAGAAGGAGATAGGGCGCGAAGGACAAAAGTGTTAGAGGGTAATCCGAGAGAGCAAGGTTCTCTTTCCTACGAGCTTTTCCCAGCTCGCGGTCCTTCCATTCTCTCTCTCTCTCTCTTTCTCTTGTTCGCTTTCTTCCAGCCCCTTGCTCCAGGAGGCTGGCAGCTCGCGTGCTAAATTATTCGTGACCCCTTTGACACTTGACAGTGGTGGCAGTTCCGGTAATTGTACGTCTATCTTCGCTCTCCAGACTCGAGTTTGACTTTCTTGGCGTCCTCGTCGCCCTCCGTGTCCCCCGAAAATTTCAATTTCTCGTTCAGGAAAATTCTTGTAGCCGGTCGACGATACCAATTCGATTCCCGCTCTCTTTCGCTGTTCGAATTTCGTGGAGGTTTTCTTTGGCCGAGCGAATCGACAGCATTTTGTAGTTTATTTTCCAGCTGAAAAAGAAAGGTTTCGATTCGCCATAGAGGGAACGCAAACAAGATATTTAAATGTCCTTCGCTGTGAACGGTCTCGATGCAAGCGCTGTTTGCCCGGGTTAAAGCGGAACTGCGCTCGTTGCTCGACGTCAAATTCAAGCGTTTCGTTTAATTTGCTTCTCGCGACGAGCACCGGGGAGCGTCTTCGGCCGATAAGCCGAAGGAAACGCGACGATGAAACGTCGCGGATCTGCAGCCGTTTCTATTTTGGATTTTCGGCGAGCTTTCGTTTCGGACGAATATCGGCAATTCGATCGTTTCGACGCGGAACAAAGGAATCTAGTCGACGAAACTGCGAAAGAGCCGGAACTCCTCTAAGAAAACGGAGATCGGTGGGAAAGGCTGCCGCGGGAGAGGGAAGCCCGGAAAAAGGGCGAGGGAAGAGTAACGCTATTGGAGATCAGCTGGTTCGCCTATACGAGACGAGTTTCTAATTAAACTGAAACTTTTAATTGACTCGTTGCGAAGCTGTTTCGCGCGCTCGAGGTGTTCCACGTACGCGCGTTCAGCTATCTACATTCCTCCGATTTCACCCGCTTACAGGAGTGCTCCGTCTTCGTGGACTCGCCTTTCCCAGCACCTTCCACAGTCGGAGGTCCGAGGAGGACCTTCTTTACGACCACTTCGTCGCCGGCTAATTAGAGATACGGATTCCGATCGCGTTCCTACGCGCAGGAAGCGTTCTCCGAAATGTCCGCGCTTCCCACGGCAAATTTTTACTCCGTCTTCCAAAAGTGACGTCTGAGAACAGCTTTCGACTGTGAAATTCTCGAGCTATAAACAAGGTTAAAGTACGAGTAAACTTGTCCTCTCCCGTGAACATTCTTCCAGACGTCACTTCCGGGATATCGAGATAACTCTGCTCGGTTCTACGACGATTCAGATAAGATAATCTCCGATGAACCGAGCTCTAGACAGTTTAGCGTCGCAATAATTGAAATCGTCGCCCGACGTGCGTGGCGTACGAAAGACGGTAAACACAGTGACTCCCACTGATATTTCTTAAAAATATTTCTTAAAAAACGATCACTTTTTAAATATCGGATTATACGATTTGAACTTTTTTCAGAAGTTAGAACAATTGGTTTGCTACACAATGAGAGAAAACTTTCAAGACCAATTGCAATGTTACAAGAAATTTCTTTTCACATCCTGTAGCAAACTAATTGCTGTAGCTCTCCAAGAAAGTTCGAATCGTATAGTCCAATATTAATAGAGCGTTATTAATGGAAGTCACTGTATATCAGTGTAGACATCGCGAGTCGCGCTAATCAGTCGAGACTATATCTGATCGAAGATAACGCTTGTGACTTCTGTTTCTCTTTTTGTAGCGATTCAAGGAACTACGATAACTGGGATCTGTCAGCTTTCCGAACGTTGATCGACTCGTGCGCAGTCGAGCCGTAGCAACCAGTGTCCGTAAATCCGTGCGTCAAGTCGGTGTCCTTGGATGAACAGTGATCGCAAAATATTATCTGTGCCGAGAAATCTCGAGAGTGTTGTCGTGAAAATCGAATAAAGTGTGATATATAAATATAAAAGCGGAATAAAGAAAATCGAAGGGAAAAGGGAATAGTGCGGTCGATCGATCGATTTTTGGCAATTCGTACGCGTGAAACGGTCGAGTTTGAGGGTTGACGCCTTCAAACCGGAAACGACAAGTAATCCTGTCTTCCTCAAGGATAAGCGAGGCTGAGGGAAGGAGGCACCGAGATCCGGTCGCCAGGAGGACTCCTATGAAAATGTTACAATCATTGACCGCTTTGGCGGGAAAAATCTCGCCGGGCTCGCCGACCGACAGCAACGCGAACAAGGTACACATGCATAACAACAACAACAACAACAACGTTGTGCACCACCATCATCCGTACGCGAAACAGCAGCCCCAGCAACCCTCGCCGTCGTCGCAGTCCAGCAACGGCGACCAGAAAGAGAACACGTGAGTACAGTTCTTTCATTTCTCACCTGTTTATTCTCCTCGTTTCGAACAACTCCCATTTCTCTGAACACACTCTTTACAAGGTGATCCTGGGAACAATCTGGGTGATCTGGGACAAATTACTGTTGTTTAAGTAAAAATAAAAAAAAATAACAGAGGAAAAAATCATATGTGATAATATGTCCTGACTTCCTATGACCTTATTTTTTATGTGGATGCATCGATGCACCCGCCAGGTGCAATTGCACTTTATTCTTTAATGAGATCCAATTTTTTTTTGTTAAATCAATTGCTCCCTTTTATTATCCTACCTATAAAAGTACTAGCTCAAGGTTATCGAAATGTCAATACTTTGTTTGTACGTTTCTGATACAAATGTCTCGTGAAGTATTGACATTTCGATGACCTTGGGTTAGTACTTTATACGTATAGAGTAATAAAATAGATTATTTATATAATAAATGATAAAAGGGATCGATTGGTTCAACAAAAGAATTGGGTCGCATTAAAGAATAAAGTGCAATTGCACCTGACCGATGATTCAGTGCATCCACATAACAAATGAGGTAATATTTTTACTTAAAAAAGAGCAGTAATTTGTCCCTGCTCCCAGAATCACTCTGTAGTTATTATTGCGGCAGCAATTTCATTCGGAAATCAAAAAGTAATTTCCTCGAGTTTAAAAGTAAATTACGAGGCGAAGTGTTGATTGAATTTTCAACATTTTTAAATGGGGTTAAAACGACTTAACCAACCTTCAGGTTGGAAGGAAAAAGTGTTTTTCAAGCGGGAGTACAAAAATTGTTTAAATATCTTCCGGCGGACTGAAATGTTGAGGGAATTCAGTGTTGGTAGCTTGTTAAGAATTGGTTTCGCGGAGAATTACTCGGGGAGGTGTCGCGGTTCCAATGCGAATGGAAATTAAAGCTCGTTCCAGCTACTTATGTTTTATACTCGCTACTTTTTCCCATTATCTTGTTACTCGCGGCAACTTCGGAGCAAAGCTTCGCTTTAATGGGAAGGCTGACCCACGGGAATATGCGAAGCGGTTCTTCCTCGCTCGGCGGAATGAAGGAGCGAATAGAAATACCTGTGGCAATAAAGAATCGCGACAAGATTTCGAATCGGAGCAGCTACCTCGTACCACGGAAATATTTTAATTTACTATCGGCGCTCACAATTTTGTCTTTGATACCTTCCGCACGCGACAGCGTTCCTCCCTTATTTTTGTTCGCGGGGACCCTTTCGCTCGTTAAAATTCCAAGAATATTCCCCCGGAATTGAAACGAACAAAAAAAAACTCCCGAAAAGAATTTCTACGGAAAATATTTGAACCTCTCGACAAGCGGTGCGCCCGTATTTTTACAAATTCGGAATTTTATAGATTACGCCATGAAAAAAAAGAACCGTGAATAAAAGCACATATTTATTTTATCGGTTAAACAGTTTTAAAAATTCTGTACTCGGTCGCCGACTAACGATAAACTTTTCCCGCTAGTCATTTGTTGTTTTTATTTGTGTATGTATAGCGTGCAGTGGACGTCGCGCATTTTTCGCTCATGAAATTGTTAATATTGCGGGGTTATAAATATTTGCAGTTCTGGATCGTCGAGTACGGGTTATCCAGTGTAAATAAATCGTTAAATAGTGTGCTGTAAAAACATGGTTACAGCAGCGTCGCGGGATATTCTGTTCTTTGGGGGGCGGTCGATTCCGCGCATTCTTAAGCCGATGCTTGCCGGGGAACCTGGCTGCCGCGGAATTCAATATCATCCAGAAAAAAATACGATCGAGAAAGAAGCCGTGACGGGGCTGGTGTGAGAAATTAATTTAGACGTACACCGAAACTCGGATCCTTATGTTCCGTAACGGAACGCCGTTACGCCTGCAGAATTCTCCGGTTCTCGGTTCTCGGTCCACGCTCGAGGAATTCCGCCCTTCGAATATCGCGTTTTACGTTAGGCGGGTGCATATTTTAGAGAGATCTGCTCTCGGTGGGAGGTAGATGAAGGAGATTGGGGAGAAAAGGTGAGAACAGAGGGAACCAAAGAGAACAGAGAGACGAAGGAAACGTGAGAGAGAGAGAGAGAGAGAGCAGGCGAGAGTCTTGGTCGGAGAGAAATGTAGCACGGAAGAACCGGAGGGCTGGTCTCGGCTAGGTCTCCTCCCGCATCGAGGAATGTCGCCAAGTTATTTTAGGCTTTCACTCCCTTCATGCTTCACGGAGACCATCGTACGGGTCGCGTTTACGCGACGTAACGAAATAATGAAGAAGGGCACGACGACGTATCGCGTTCTTTACTCTCCGCCAAAGGAGGAACACCCTACCACGCTCGCGAACCCCTGCCAACACCGGCGAAACAACGCTGACAAAAGGCGACCGTAATTTTTCCCCGAGTCTCATCTCGAGCATCCACCCATTTCGCCCCGCGTTGATTCCTTTGTGAGCTAATGCCAATCCGTTTCGGTGAACTTTGCCGGCGACACTCGAATTCTCGCGAATCCTTGAAGATCCTCTAGTCAACTTCTGGTGGAAAAAATCTGCAGAACTTCTTAGTTTTTTGATGATTCGTAGTATTTGTTAGGGGTGGGCGGGTACCAGGAAATTTTGGATACCTGAAGTCGAACCCTAACAAATATCACGAATCACCAAAATACTAAGAAGTTCTGGCAACAATCTTCAATCAAACGAAGTACTACAATTAGTAATACTCGGGTACCCGGAAATTTCGACTTCGGGTATCCGAAATTTCCGAGTACATAGCCGAGTGTTACAATAATTGTAGTATATCATTTCTAGTATATCAGAAGCGAAGACGTCGGATCGGTTTGGAGGGATGAAAGTCGACGGGAGCGCGATACTTTCCTATTTTCCGGTCGCGAGGTTAATAAATGTACACTTTCGGGCGGCTAAGCACACGCGTTTACGTTCGATGCGGGAGGGCGAGCAGTGTATCAAGTTGCCCCGTAAATTCTCCTTAATAGCTAATACCACGGAAAGCCGCGCAGCCGGCTCATGGAATAATAAGATACTGGCGCGATGAGTAGTTAATTACGGGAAGTGTCGGCGCGATCAGCGAGCTGCTCTTCCCGAAGCGGTGCGGAGCGGTGCGGACCGTGTAAGTTCGCGAAGAGGCGCTTAACGCGTGTAGGGAGCCCGATAGTCGGTACGGTTAAGTGATATGTACGGCTCGAGGGGTGGAATACGCTTAACAAAAGGGTCACCGCGGACCCTAAAGGTCCTACGACCCGGGAGGGTCTTCTTATCTAGATCCGAATGCTTTACTCGCTCGGGGAACTACATCGAAATTAATTTCTGACTGTCGGCAAGAGTCGAGCTTCTATCTACCCGGGGACGTTGAACAGGCACGTTTGCTACGTCATGAATTACGCAAATATTTGTTACTCGTTCCTACACGAACGACGTCTTACGTGCCGGGCTTATCACGGTGTCGTGACGGATCTAGATCCGCGGTTGATAAAGCCCCTCTCAACAATCGTGCGAGCTTCCACCTCGATCAAAAACCACTCGCACCTTTCATTATTATATGTAGCATTTTCCTGCCCACTTTGACTGCCTATATTAACACGTTCAACTTGCTATAAAATATATGGTGGTACATCTCCGAATAGAGCTTATCAAATTTTCCTTTAGAGAAAGAAAAATCCTGGATTATTTGACTTCGATATATTTAAAAGAAAATATAAACTGCCTTCTAAAAATAAACATTTTCTACCTGAGTCGCAACGAACTCGAGTAAGATAGAAATCTATGTTCTTTCTTAATATGTTCCACAGGTTGAAAATAATATAACAGCATTTTTAAATTCTTCTAGTGTTTCCACTGTTTCGAATTACACCTACCTATTTTTGTCATAAATGCATCAAATCCGCTGTTAGTAAATCTCCACGCGCCATAAATATCTTCGGAATCAGTTGCTGGCATTGATCAGACATTTATTTCTTGACTCGACGATATCTCCAAGCAGAAGAAACTCTCGCAACTTTGAATTTCGATTGTCCGCAATCTGAACGGTGTGTTTATCGATCGGACGGTTCTCGATACGGAGAGGCGGCGATGATCGATTATCGTATCAGAAGCGACTGGTGAGTTAGCATGGTCCCAAGAAAGATGAAATCCGCGATCGTTGGACAACAACGTCGTCTGAGCCCCTTTTCTTCGGCGATCTTGAGCCCGAGCAGAATCCCGCAAGCATTGTTGTCGCTGTCAAAAGCAGATACGGAAAGCTGTTAAAATCCGCGTGAACTTGCAACAGCGCGATTCCGGCGCGACGCGGCGCTCTCTCCAAAAGATTTCGAGAAGCTATTCGCGAGAATGGAGACGTCTCTGGAGAAGATCTCCAGCTAACAATGTCCGACTCCACGCGTTTTCTATCCTTTCGAAACTTCGACCTAACTCTCTCTCGTTCGCCGATCATCCCGGAACTTCCTGGATTAGAACCGCCGCCGCGCCGTTAGAAAACTATGCGAAACTTGGAAGGCGTCGGCATCCGGTTTGCCGGCGACGATTCCTGAAACATTTACAGTCTCCCGACGAAAAGCGACTTGGTCGGTAGACGAACTTTGCCGCGTTTATCTGCGGGTTCTCGTTGTGTTTAATCTTTCATAAATAGCGGGACGCGTTAATCGTTCCCCACAGTTCCGAGCTAGTCTTCTGTTCGCGAAGTTTACGGTAGCCGTGTTGCAAAGACGAGAGATCAAGCGTAAAGAACTATCATCCAAGAAATCCGACAAATCCGACAAATGCGCAGTTACGATCCTACGTAACTCGCGGCTATTTACAAACCTCGGACTGCCTTTTCTCGCAATTCTTTGGCAATTCTTTCCCGTAGGATAGCCTCGTAACACAGGGTGTCAGCGAGCCGCGCGTTCGTGGCCGGTCACAGAACACGTACCACCGTGGTATTGTCGGATGGCTCCGGTGCAAAGCTCCAAATTGTTCCATGTGCCGGCGACCATCTACCGCCCTGCTCCCTCTCGTTTTCCTCATTTTCCCCACGTATTTCCACCAGCGCTCGCATCACCCAACGACAATAATGTCCCAACACGCCCGATCCTTTTTGTCTCGCAGCGCTGAGGCGCGTCCGTGAGCACGTTATGCGATCGAGATGTCACGTCTGGGACCAGGATGCGCCATACTGTTATTTCCTAATCGAAGATTTCGCCGCGAAATATAGAGGGAAAGACTGAGGGAACGGCATTTATTGCGGCCGCACAGTCGGACGAAACGACTTCACGGCGACCAAAAATCTGTAACTTTTATCATTACTAGACTGTGGATGCTTATGCAAAATAAAAATGTTGTTCATCAAACTCAGTCCATTAACAACACTAAAATGAACACAACATAAAGGCTATAATGTAATGATTACGCTGTGAATCTCTTTATGCATTTATGAAGAAATTGGTCGAGTGCAATATAAAACAATAAAAGATTAAAAAAGTTTTAAAATATCGTAATATTGTTTGTAACGTAACAAAGTCGTTAAGAGATGAAATCAATTGTTATGTTATTCCTGTTTCCCATCAATCAATGCAAAACATTTTTATTTTGCATCAAGATCCGCAGTCTAGTAATGATTAACTTTCCAAACATTGAAGACAGTATATAAAGCAGAAGCAAAGTTACAGATTTTTGATCGCCGCCGTTTCGTCCCACTGTGGGTCGTGGACCTCCGACACCGTTGCGACCCTCCATTTATTCCCTTGGATAGAGCACTCTAGTTTGCCCGACAGTGGCCCAAGAAAGGACTAGGGCTAGACAACTATCGATTTTGTCTCCTTAAGGTCTGACTTATTTGATCGTTGCTGCTCGACCGTTATTTTTATCCAGGATACTCGAAAACCGGTCAGATGCCACATACGTTAAAGCAGAATTGCGAATCGAGGTGTTGAGCAGAATTATGATCTCTCCGAGAAACGCATCGGCCAAAGAACATGTGGCGGCTGCGTATGACGTAACCTTTGCCGTTTTCGCCTAAATCTAGCCTGGTCGAGCATTGACATCATACCCGGCGTCTCAATAGACTTCAAAGAAACGGCATAAACGAGACTAGCAACCGCGTTCTAAGCACTTTTCGGCTGAAGCGCTGCGATGTTGTAAATTACGGGACGATACAAACTACCGTCGCCGATGAACTTTCGCCGTGATGTATTCGGATGTAACCGGAATTCCAATAAAATTTACGACTTTCTAGAAGATGGGAAGAGCAATAGCTCCCATGAATTTTCCTAAGAATATTCTGCTTTGATCTCGGAGGATTTCGTGAAGGATGGATCTGTCAGCGAGCACGTTAACGATCAAGCTAGGAGAGTTGCCGACTAAAATTCGATGCTCCGGACAGTCAAATGAATTCTGTCGATTCCGTCGACGGTTAGCTGGCCGATCGGAACGATTCCAAGGTCTTGTGACGCGGTAATACGTCGAGGATAATCCTTCGCGAGCTGGCCGCCTTGCGTCATACGATATCGCGAGGCGAAACGAAATGCGATGGTGCTAGGCAACGCTGGAATAGCAGTGCAATTTGTCAGATCTATAAAGCGACCACGAAGTAGAGCCACTGATGGATGCTCGACTTGGGAACGCGGTAATGTGACTCGTAACGCGTTCTCCCGGCCCCATCGCCATCGCCATTGTCATTGTCGTCATCGTGACAACGTAAAGTCGAATAACTGACGGGACTGAACGGGCTACACTACCATGCTTACCTATGTGCGAATGATATTAAACGGAAACGAGAAACTGATCGATATCGCACGCGACCTGCTCGCCTCGGTGCGACGATGCCGCTGGGCGAGTACGCGCCGCTCGATGCCAGCCTTGAACACTCAAAAAATTGATTTTCTTCTTCGATTCGACACCCTCTTCACGCGATACCATCACCGTTACTCGTCGATAACCTTAATAACACCAGTCTTCGCTCCGCTAGCTATTGGCACCTGTTTTCCACCGTACATCGAATCCACTTAAACGCTAGACTCGCCACGCCAGACTGCTTCTCAGATTTTCAGCTGCGACCGATGATTAAACTGCGGATTTTTATGCAAACTAAAAATTGTTTGATGTGTACACATTATATACAATATATTGATTCTGATAAAACAAACGATATCGGGCAGCCACATTGAAATCGGCCGGCCTAGAAAGCCTATTCGTACATCGAATCCACTTAAACGCTAAACTCGTGAAGCCAGACTGCTTCCCAGATTTTCAGCTACAACTGATGATTAAACTGTGGATTTTTATGCAAAATAAAAATTGTTTGATGTATACCCGTTACATACAATATATAGATGTTGATGAAATAGACAGTATCGGGCAGTCACATTGAAATCGGCCTAGAAAAAGCCTGTTCCGCGAGCGCGGTCGTGGACGTTGTTAAGCGAAAGAGAAGAAGGAACTTTTGACCGTTTTAGCGAGGAGAAAAACCAGCCAGAATTCATGCGCTTTCCTGGCACTCGACCGCAGCCTATCAAAGGCGAGAGATATTCTTCTGACAAAAGAGAACGGGCGTCGGCATTGTTGCCGTCCATTTTCCGATGTTCCAGCTTCGGAATTGAGTACGAACGAGGTTCCCCGTTGTCGCGGCAAGTCGTGTACGAACACTAAAGCCTCGTCTCTCTCGTCTCTCGGTTCGCAAGACGAAAGGGTGTCGCGGGGTTGAAGACGAAAGGAAAAGTTTCTCGTTCCCCCAAGCGACCTAGTTCCCGCGTCCATCATGTTTTGTCGCCTACCCTCTCTCTCTCCCCGCTTTTTCTGTCTCTGTCCGTCTCTGTCTGATGTTCGTGGGCGTTGTTTACTGCGCGGAGGCCCTTCCGCAAACGGCCGTTGAGGTCTTTGCTGCAAGGGTAGCGATTATAATCGAGCACCGGTGACTATCCTCTCGAGCTTTTCTTGGATCGATCGATTCGTGCCCGGTTTCGCTCTGCTCACGCAGAAATAGTGCCGACGGTAAACACGATTAATCCGCGCGATGTTGTCGCCGGGCGTCGTCGAAAATTCTTACCGTCCCTTTCGAATTATTAAACCCTCGAACTATCGACCACGTATAAGTAAGCAGTAATTATTTTTGCTCTCCCTTTGTGTCTGCCCCAGGTGGTTACCGTATAATTTGCCTTCGGCATCTGGGTCTCGGTGAAAACCGATCGATTTCGCCGAGGCTGCTTCGTTCTGCTCCCGCGGATCATAAGAAACAGGAGAGACAACGGTCGATGAATTATCGGCGAACGTTTCGGGACCTCGATGTTTTTTGCCGATAAACCGTCAGAGAGAAATGAGCAGAACCGTGGCTAGAACAAAGTCTCTTTTGTACACTGGTTCTTCCCCATTAATAAGAAGATTTAACTTTCGCCAACTATGTATAGCAGGAGGCATCGTAGAAAAAGAATATCTGGCCGAGACAGATGGCTGAACCGATTCGACCGCGGCTCTCGCTGTAGGAATAAATGATAAGAAGAGCATACAACTTGACCTAGAGGAAATACGTACGTGGTCTAACGTTCAGCAAACACGTACCGACGCTAACTATCGATCTCGCTTAAAATTGCCGCTTCCCCTTCCTCGCCTGGCGGTTTATAAATTATTTCGCCGTACACTTTCCCGCCGTTTCCTCATCACCTCCGATGTAATCATTAACGAGATACGTACCTTATTGCTCTCCCTCTCTCTCTCTCTCTTCATAAATTATTATTCGCCCATGGAAAATATATCCGCTCAGTCGAAACCAACTGGACGCCCGTCGAGCAGACGATGACGCGAGAAATCATCGTTACCACTGTCTAATGCATCATGATTAACGAGAACGTCGACATTTCGTACATGATACATCGCTGGCAAAGTTTTCCGGGTTCGTCCTATCGCCGTTGTATAACAATGTACCGTTTCCATGACTGTAATCATGAGTAATCGAGCCATTACACGGTCCAGCCGATGGCTCTGCGTTGATCCGCTCGATCAACTCTCAATTATCGCTGTCGATTCATCAAATTTTTCCTCGGTTGATCCCGGATGGCGAACGGATACCGAAAGGAATTAAAAATTAATTCTCCGACCGGACTCATTGAAATTGTTTGCGTCACCGATTTTCCCTCTCTCTCTCTATTTTTCCGAGCGGAAGCTCCATGGGAATTTCGTCGGAGATCAATAGATCTGCATGAAATTTCATCTTTGATTCTCCGGCTTTCGTGGCTGTAGCCGGGCCATCCTGGCTGACCCTGCTATCCGATCGCATTAGCATGTTATTGGCCGCTTGTTTACTTCGGGTTAATCATCGGCTCAGCGCCAACGATTCGCAGACAGCTCGAGGAACAACTCCGCTGGCAGAATAGAAACGATCGCGGCCAATCCGATTTACCCGGACAGGTGAATTCGATGACAGGATCGTTCCGGTGAAAAAACGACGCTATACCGAACGCGCGATCCGTACCGCACCTCCAGACAAGCGTTGCGCATCTCGCGCATTTCCTCTTTCGAAATGGAAACAACGCCACCGGGGGCAAATAAGAATCGATACATCGGGCTGCGCTATTTTTCTCTCGGACCGACGTTCCGTCGAAGTCCGGCAGAGTCATCGCTGGCAGATCTTGCGAACTGACGTCCGAAATAGTAGGCATCCGTTCTCGAATTTTATTTCGAAAAATCCGAGAAAATTAATAGGTACATGGCTTTTTCTCGTCCGCAGTAATACGTACAAAATGGTATCGATGTTATTTTTCAATATTTTCTTATGTTGTATTAGGTATTGAGAATACTATTAAAATAAAGTACGCTTGACATTTTATTTTCCGACTCATCGGTGAATCCCGATCAATAGACGAGAGGAGAATTGGACTGTGAACTTTGAACGAAGAGGATTTTGAGGGATCGATTCGAGTCGATTTTAAAATGTATTCCCGTCGAAATTTTGGAACGTTCGGGGGCTTAAATTAGAAATGGAAGATCGCACTCTGTACGATGAGATAATTCTAGTTTGACGAGTTCTATTATCTACTGAGAGGGTTATTTCCGTTATGAAGCGACAATATTAAGAAGGGAGAACAATAATGTGGGGAAAAGAGAAGAAAAGAAAAGGGTTGGCGGCATGACGTCTTAAAAAGTGTCGCGAGGAGACTTAATGAACACGGGAGCGAAGGTTGTTACGTGCCGGATAGCGGAGCGGTCAGTTTTAATTCCAGATGGCAGCGTCGCGTGTCCCGGCAGTGTTAAAATCTGTAGAACTAAAGGGCAGCGCTGTCGGAGAGTTTATTGGAAGGATGGAGAGTTAATTAAACGAATAAATAACGTAACAAAGCCTCTGCGAGGAGCGTAAAGGGAGCCGCCACGCCGCGGAGTGTAACAGCAGTACGGCGCGGCGCAGCGCGTGGGCGAATAGGACGGTTCCGCGCTCCTCTTTCAGAGACATTGCTCTGCAAATATACATTCGTATATTCTATGCCGGCGTTCTCCCCTTCCACCGCTCTCTCCCCGGCTTATCCTTTTGCCTTCCGAAAGCGTGCCACGTCCCCTACCCTCGTCATTTTCTCGCTCTTATTGTTTCCGGGTTTTTCTCCCGTGCTGTTCGCACGGGAAACCGGAGCGGCGCGCCGCGACATTCGATGAATCGGAGTTCAAAGTTGATTCAACAAACGCTCTAAGCGAAATGAGAAATTTCGAAATAGAGGCCGCCGTTCCGACTTCACTTTCCCGAAAATAGCTGATCGGATACCCGCGCGAATTCGCTTCTTCGGAAAGCACTATCAATTTGCTTCGTGGAAAAATTTGGAACAGAGCTTTTCGGAATGTTTTATTACGCGAGCGGGTCTCTCTTAATAATCGCCGGCTTGATAAATTTCATCCTCGAGCGGAGTAGTGCTCCATCCACTCGGGATGAGAACAGAGGGAAGCTCGATCGATTTGGTTTGTTGTGCGTAAATCATTAGTTTTATCTCGCTCATCCAGTCCGTACCGCCGCTTTATCTATCGGGATAACAACCGGCAGTTCGGCGGAAAAGCCAGCAAAAAATGTTTAAAACAATGGCCCGGTGCCGGTGTTAGTTAGGCTCCGTTTTGCCGGTTCCGCTGTTTCCATCCCCGTCGAAAATAGCCCGGCAACAATGGCCGCCGATATACGGACGGCTAACTCGATTGCAGATGTCGATCGAACTAACGAGAAAATGACGGTCTACGTTTCGCTAACTACGTTGTCTAAGCGTAGCATCGACTCGTTGATGTTTATTGCGCTTTCGCGGAAACACTTGCAATATCCCCGGTAAAAATACATTAACACGTTCACGGTCCAGCAACGAAAGTCTGAATGAACAGTTTAATTATTCCGACATCGATGTCTTGTCGCAACTTGTGTACTAGACATAATTCCAGAATTAAATTGAGCCACGACGAACGCGCGGTGAGCGAACTGAAATTCAATTAATTCATATATTCCAGCGAGAAAAATTAATGCAATTTCAGTGAAAATAGAGAACATCGCGATATGACCGTGATCGATATTTTAGCATTTCCGAAATACATAATCACTATACAGCGGTTCTTTAAGCAAAATAAAAATTTATTGTTTAGGAAGAGGGGGATACAAAAAAATCTACATTTTTAAACAGTGGTCATTATTAGTAGACAGCGGATCTTTATGCAAAATAAAAATTTTCTTCCTGAATCGCAACGAACTGGAGTGAAGTAGAAATCTATTTTCTTTGTTAATATGTTTAATAGGTTGAAAATAATATAACAGTATTTATAAATTCTTCTATTATTACTGTATCAAATAGCACTGATTCTTGTTCTAAATGCATATAATCCGGAGTCTAATAATCAGCGACGAATCGAATTCGACGGTCGAAAGAGGCGATCCCGAAATTCGCGAGCAACAATGCCGACGGTCGGACAAAACATTCCGCGCTGCACAGCCTAGAGTAAATACATTGTCGGGGCATTCACGCGTACGTAACCTTCTTTCCGGAGACTCTGGCCGGGGTCAACTCTTTGTTTAAAACGGGAATGGAAAACCCTACTGGCCGGGCAAATCCTCTTTCCTCGTGGTTCGGAAACGTTCCGAGCGGAAACACTTTGGCTGCGCGGACATCGTGGTAATTATGGGTTGTAGTTGTTCTACGCTGCGTTTCGTCGATTTCCGTTTTGCTATCTTCTAGGTATAAGTTTGGTTTTTCGATACGGTGGAACATTGCGAGCAACAAACGCTTGCGACGTGAATTATCGAGTTTCCGGGCGGAAGAAAATTTCAATGAGAGCCAATCAGGGTTCGGCGCAAACAATAGTTAAATGGCAATCAAACATTCCGGCCGTTCCCGCTAACAAGCAGAAAGGGAGCAGCCACTCTGAATTTCATAGGCGATTCAATAAATTAGGTACGATTTCAAGTTTCCCCGGACGTGCAGCAATTTACCAGTAAACTTGGAAGTGCTTGCTAAATGCGAATCAGAAATAAACGTGGAATCAACGAACCGCTACGCACAGTGATTGTCTTACGGTTAACAGCGAGAGGGGGAGAGAGAGAGAGAGAGAGAGAGAGAGAGAGAGAGAGAGAGAGAGAGAGAGAGAGAGAGAGAGAGAGAGAGAGAGAGAGAGGAGTAAGAGGCAAAGGAAATGGAGGAGGAGAAGAACTGAACAGTTGGGAAGCGGAAAGAGAAACGGTCGACGGGGGTTGGTGCCGGTGGCGGCGGCTCGAGTTTGGTAAAAGTTAAATCTAAGCAAAGTTTACGTTCGCAGGGTCGTTAAAAGTTTTAAGGGATAAAGCACTCTCGCTTTATTGAAAGACTCGTTACAACGGAATTTCAGTCTGGAACCGTTTTGCGATTCATACCGCGAGCGTATCTTAAAGTGGGAGATGGGAGAGAGAAGAGAAGAGGCGGGAGATTGAACGAAACTCACTCGAGGAGTTTCTCGAAACGGGCCTGGATAACAGCATTCTGGGCTGGCTATGCTCTCGCGTACACAATTAAAAATTCGTTAGTGTGGCCCAGTTCTGCGAGTTGTCTGCCGAACGCACGACGTATGAATCGCAGGCATCGTTCCGATCGGGCCGTGTGCTATGATACAGAGAGGAGGCACCATAATTCGCGGCATAAACAGCGAAATCGAAATACAATTTGAACCATACAATAATTAAAAATCTTTATCGTCGCAAGACGACGCAAGAGGAGAATAAATTAAAAATTTTTTAGTCACAATCGAAGGTTATTTTAGAGAAAAAACATTTAAGGGGCGGCATTTCGAAGACTACCAACAACGCAAACGCTGAAAACATGAAAGATCTGTTTCAGACGTGATCACGATATCGAAGCAACCTTTGCTGAGAAACGGTCGAATTGGGAAAACGTCGATAACAGAGAAATCGAGTTTTATTTGATTAGAGTTTGTGCGAAATTTCGATCGGGGGTCTGGCCGAATGTTGCAGGGCAACGATAATCGATTCGCGTCGGTCAGGTGAGTTTTGTTCCGCTTCCGGTGGGTAAAGTTAAAATATCAAGTCCATCGACGATGGCCCAGTTCCAGAACGGATCACCGGAGGGTTGTCTTTGAAACTGTGGACGGCACGGCGACTAGCCGAATCGGAACCAGCGAATAAACGGAGTCGGCTCCAAAATAGGGGTTAGGATTCTCGAGAGCCCGGCTTGCGGACGAATAACCCGAATGCGCGCACTTGTACGTGCATACAAATGCGTCGGCTAACCGGTAGAATGTATGCGGCCTCGAGTCAGGACACTGGTGTCAACTGGATCTAGGTTTTATGGGTTACCGCGGTCTGCTGGGATGAGGGATTGCGAATTGTAGACGGTCCGGGACCGTTTACGCGTGTCGGGCAACGTTCAACTTTGACCGAGATAGCGTGTTTCCATTTAAACTTCCACGGAACCTGAAGTATTCGCGAAAAAGTGTCCTCCGCGTCGCGTGGAGGTTTATTTAAATTTGCGATGGTCTCGTTTAGCCCTCTGCGCTTTAATATCGAGCCCACTAAATACGAATGTTGTATCCAAATTGTATCTCTTCCAGGCACGCGATCCTTGTAGGAGGTCGCAAGATGGAGGAGTTTCACTCGTACCTGTCAAAGAAATCGTAGAGATTAATTCTGTGGTTGTAAGGAGAAACGCCGCATGTCACAATTTCAATTTGAGGTTACGCATTAATTGAGCTTTATATTATAGAATTTACATATTCACCAGAAAAAAAAGTTTAAACGGCAATACCTCGGAAGTGAAAGTACTTCCTGACAACCACAGAATTTTGTTTAACGTTTCGGGCGAAAAATCTGGGAGCACGATCGAATGTTCGCGCGGGAACTCTGGGAAACGGGTAATTCGACACTTACCGGGAGACAGCGGGACTAAGGTTCGCGCGTGGGTGGTAGGGATGACACGCAAATTCCGGAATCTAAACATACCCTCGCGGAGAGAGAAAGGGAGAAAGCTCGAACGGCGCGTGTCTCGTGTTTCGCGTTTCGAGTGAGTCATGGGACCCGGGGACGAAAATAGCGGGGTTGTCCGCGGTCTATGAGCCGATTTTTCGCGGACCGCATAATATCGGGCCGATTCCGTTGGACGGGAATCAAGAAAATCCAACATGCCGTCCCGACACCCTCCTATATCAGACTCATAACGCGTTTAGTTCGTTCTCATAATTTTTGTTATCATAATAATTGGGAAATTTAAATTAGGCACATTCGCCAAAATTCTCCGTGATAAATTTTTTATCAGAACGTTCTGAAACAAGATCGGTACTAATTAGACAATGACTCTTGCAATTTTTGTGGACGAACTGTTTTCGCGTGTTTTATCGTTCGAATTAATCGCGTCGCAGCTAGCGGTTCGTGTATCGGCGAGCGTTCTATTATCGCGCGCAAAATATTGCTGATAATTGCTAAGCCGTTCGTAAATAAGAAGGCAGAGCCGAGAGCGATTATGGGCGAGGTTGTTCGCGAGGTACACGCATCGTGAACGAACGTAGCTGCCAGGGAAGGTTCGTTCCTTTGATTGGAAATATTCGCTATCTCGATGCTATCGATACGTAATACCGAACGTGATCCTATTCTGCCTCCGCGTAAGCAAAACGAATAAACGGACGGGTGTCGTAGCCACCGTCGATACTAGATTTCGCTGAGGCAACGGGAACTGACACGTTTTTATATTTACCTGCCGAGAGAATGCTCGCAAAACCCGATGGGAAACGGAATCGAACTTCTAATGCTGACGCAACATCCGGCATTTTTTGTTAACCGAATCGGAACGTGTATTTATTAGGTTGGAGGGAAAGTTCTCTGTCGTATTTCAAATAAGCTGGTAATTTTGCTAGTAAATGAAAAACACATGTTGCTAGCGAGTCATTGGGAAACAAGAATTGACAGGTTATCTGAAAGATAGCGACAAGTTGTTAGAAATAATATTAAACATATATTTTTACAAAGTGTCTATTTGATTTTAACCAACAAATTCCATCTCCATCTTTCTCTCTGAACGAATCCGCAGAGCAAATGCGAATCGCAAATCATTCGTAATTAGTTGAGAAACAATTGTACGCAATCGAACGAGTTTCGGTACGCACGGCAACAATAATAACTGAAACTGCAGTCCATAGTTCGGATAATAAGCCCGGCCACAAGGATGTTCGAAACTAAACATTAGCTTGTTGGTAAAGTGCAGATAACCGGAGTTGCAAGCAAAGCGCATTTACAAGCTTACGCGTACCCGTGACGAGAGGAAAAAATGGCAGAGGATGGAGCTTTTGGTTCATAGCAAGATAGAATCCGAACAAGTTGGCTAACCCTGACGCTGGGGTACGCAATTAGGAGAGTATAAATAGGAAAAGTCAATCTGTAGATCAGTTGGTCTGTCACAGTGAGCGACAGCCTAGCTCGTAAATGCAGACTCGGCGTTGGCTTGCCTCATATCCGATCACGGGATCTGTATGTTCAAATATAGTGTGTATCTAGAGCACCTTTCTCTGTCCTGTTTCGGTCCATCGTTAACCAATCTCGATCATCGTTTTCCGATCGAATGACGGAACTACCAAGGTATTCCTTGTTCTTCTTTTTCCGACGATCTACTCTTCTCCTCGAAATCGCTTCGAGCGAACACAACACCACGATACCCGGTCGGCCCGGCCGTGTGCGTTCGCTCGATTTTCTGGAACAGGTTTTCCGTCGCGTTTCATTATTTTCCGCTGACAACGAGTAATCCCTGTCTTTGACTCGTCCGATGACGGAATTAAATTGAACGGTACGCGGCGCGTCCTTCCGCGGATATTCAATTATAACCAAACACGAGCGGCCGCGTGTAACGTTAATGCGTTTCGATGGATCTACAACGGCCGCGCCGCGCCGCGCCGCACCGCTTCGATGAAATATATAAAATTCTTCGGCGCAGGAAACAGCGTTCGAGCGCAGAGAGGCCGAACATTTTTGCGTTTTCGGAACTCATCGCCATAAAATACGAAATACAAACGTTCCTCGAGAGGCGTACATAGAGTCGTACATACGACGACCCCAATTTTTTTCCCCCGGTTCATTCGATTCCATGTACCCGCCGCCGATACATGTTATACAGTCGCTCGCAAAAGTCTGCCCGCTTTTCGCCGAATTTCCGCGAATCTGGAAAAACCGACGAAGATTTTGCAGATTTTATGGAGGTCGATTAACTCGTTCGAATTAAGCTGGAAATGAAATTAAACATACAGCTGGGAACGTGTGTTAAAATTCATAAAATTTGTCGTTCGGATTATTATCGTCGACGAAAATTACTTGATTTGCTTTAATGTATCCACGGAAGATTTCTGCGCGTTTCCAATGTGTTCGAGGAAATATAAAAATGTGAGTTTGCTTTCAATAAACGAATCGATGGTCGGCTACTTTCGAAAGTTGTGTTTCTACGTGACGTGCGTTTGGAAAGATAAGCGTCGGTAGACTTTTGCTGCCGACTGTAGATGTATCTTGTCCCGCGAGCTGGAAGTTGCTCTCTCTCTCTCTCTTTTTTTTTATTATTTCATTGGGCTTTTTTATCGTCCGCAAAATGGTCCCAGCGTGTCATCTCCGTCGCACAGCCGCGTTTCGCTCCAAAATGGGTCGAGAGGACGCAACCATTGCTATTATAACGCTGTTCGCTCGTCCATCTCCTCATCCTCCTCCCAATCATTTGTAGTTGAAGCTCGGCCAAGTTTCGATATATCACGAGGCCCCTCAATGAGGTGAAGCCAGCCAGTACGAGCTGCCAAAAGGGCGGGGGAGTTCTGCGCCGGCTTAATTAAGAATTAATAGTTCGTTCTACCAAAACAAATTAGCGTGCGTCTGCGTGGAGGGGCTTGACGCGCTACGCGGAACTTGTTTTCCCGGAATCCTCGATGTTTTCGCCCCGATTCGATTCCGCCTCGGATCTCTGCGCTTCCGGACGAGCGAGGTCGTCGTCGCCTACACGCTGAAATCAAAAATTAAGAAACACAACGATCGTCATCTTCAGTTTTTTAAATAGAATGCCCAATATTTTTCCTTGAATTCGGGTAAACCACAAAATCCTGCGTAAGAAAGTATTATACCTTTCTAAATGTATTTCAATTATTCACCTTATAATGGGTATAATCGAACAAAAATCTTTTGTATTTTAAACGATTGTATGTTTCTTCATTTTAGTCAGCGAGTGTATTTGAGATTTCTGTACAGGAGAGATCGTCGCTGGAAATTAGGGGAATCCGGTTTTCTTTCACTAAAATAGAAGAGCACGATCGAGGGAAAGTTGAGCGTCGCCATATGGCTGGAGCTTTCGCGTCGTTGTTCACGCCGCAGGTGCGACGAAGAGCTTGCAAAGTGCGATCGCGAGACTCTGCTTACCATTCCGATAAAGCTTCGGACGCGTTCGAATTGCGACAAATAATAACGATTAATTTGAATTTTTTCGGACGCCCGACGGTGCAGCTCGAAAAAGCATCGGTCTGAATTTTTACAAACATATACGCGCGCGCGTACATACTCGGGTAATAAAATATTTGCGAGAAATAAATATTTCGCTCGATATTCACACTCGCGGCCCCCGTGTTCGATCAGCCCGGCCGCCCTCATATATGTACGCTTGTCTGTAAATAATGGCCACTCTTTTTTCCTCATTTTTCGCGGCAGCATGATCAACGAAAATCCGATAAACGCACGAACGGGCCGAGTACATCAATATCATACAATAACGTCTGATTAATAATTTTCTGGCAAATAGCTACGATAGACCAAACAATATTTCGCTCGGACCTCCACGTCGCTGGAAAATCCGCAGCGCCCGCTCGTGCGTTACAGATACAGTGGGTGTATACAAAGTATTCGTACGCCTTTTAGAAACGAATAACTTTTTCAAAATGGGACCCGACAGCTTGAGTTTTTTCGAGACGTTAAAAGGTTTAGTTTACAAGCTGTAAAAAGTACTTAAAAAGTACTGAAAAAGTACTTAGAGAAAAGAAACTTACTTAGATTTATAAAATACGATTACAATAACGTTTTAAATTTTCATTACAGGCACAGATAAGAAATTTTAAAAACTCCAGCTTTCGGCTTCCATTATGAAAAAGTTATTCGTATTTAAAAGGTGTACAAATATTTTGTACCCACTGTATATGTACGAGCATCGCCTGGACGAGCTGTACATCGCGACGATAAGACTTCGAATGAAATAAAACGTAAAACGCGGACGATTTCTGCAAAAATGTTTATCGAACTCGAATTTATTCGACGCCGAACGGAATGTTCGATTTCGCTGTGTGTTTCTCCTCGAAGATATTCGCGTTTATCAGAAACAAAGTACTACGTTAAATGGGACGCGATAGATACCGCTTTTTCATTTTTATAAAACCCCAGCAGCCGGAGTTTTCCATTCGCGTGTTACAGCTCCGTCAATTTTTCGAACTTTGAGCTTTACCGTTTCATTTTAATAGGTCTATAAATCTTTGGAAATATAAATCCGCGGCGATGTAGATGGAGTTATGACAAGAAGGAGAATATCTACTAAGGAATTGCACGGGTAGCGTGATATTGCGGTTGTGGAACAGAAGGAAACATTCCCGTAAAAAACGATGCTCTATCTGGTAGCTAAAGATGAAAGATTGAAACCATTATAGCTTTTTTCTTGGAAACACGTCGCAGCCGTCTCCGGTTCCGGTTGAAACAATCCGCGCAATAAGGAGAGCAGAGTTGTTATGGGGGGATGATTAATCAAGGAGGAAGACCAAGTGGCGTTGCGCGGCGGAGAACGCCTCTTTATAAGAGGCAATTCGTCCCAGGCGTGACGCATTAAAGGCTCAATCTCGACTGGCGGCGTTTAAAGAAAAAAAAGAAATCTGCGCAACTGTTTCTACTTTCCTCCAGTCTACTCTCGTTTCTGCTTTCCCTTCTCGCGTTCTCCGTCGCGAGATCTCGAAGCGTTGAATCGCGGCGCGGTGGCTAGACTCTCGTCATTCGTGGCAGCGTGTCGCGGGAAAAACACCGCCGTTTCCCCGTCCCGGATGAATAACCAAAAGTTAGAGGAAAACAAAGGGGAGGCGGTCCGCTTTATGAAAGGTAATTCGTGGCAGCCGTGTCGGAGACGAGCCTTCGAATCCTCCCCGACAAAGTAAGAGGGAAGCAATCTTGGCCGGCTGTGTCTCGTTCTGCTTTGACGGCTTTATGCCCCGCACGCTCGTAAAGTTATTTTGACTCGGGCCATCGCAAGCCGAACGAAGCCCGAGCGAAGCCCGAGCGGAGAAACCGATCACCTGGCTCTCTTGCCCGACCGAGTTTCAATCTCGTTCGGCCCTCGTCGAGCCCCGGTGACTTAGCAGAATTTACCGCGAACGGTTAACGGGCTTCGATCGCGATCGTTCCGTGTCGTTTATGCCGTTGTTATGTTCCGCTGCAGCGAACGGAACGAACCATTAATAGTCGCGCCATTTTGTCGGAGAATCCCCATGAACTCCGTTCACATACAGTATTTCGTAGCAACTAAAGAAGAAAGGGTCTAGCGGGATAAGCTCTAGATAGCGCAAAGATACGTCTTAAAGACGTCTTCAAGACGTACCGTTTTGTACGTAAAGTTTTGCATACGATGTCAATAAAAAATGTCGTGGAGATTGCTGGACCCTTCAGGCGCCGCGATCCACGCAATCCTCTTCGCTGGGGAATCATAAACAGGCGGATAAATGATCCTCCTTCTCCTGGAAGATGCGCTTCTTGTAATTGAATATATTTATTCGAACAAAAGAACGAGATTCGTGTTGCCAGCAAGATGTATTCTCGTACATCATTGTCGCATCGGGGCCGACGATTATTCGTTGCGACGCAGCAGCATTCTACTGTAGCTTCGCTTGAATAACAAGTTCCGAATGGTACATTTTTACTCTTGTTGAGAATGACAGGCAAAGAATCGCGGCTTGCGTAACAAATTTCCATTAAAGGGTCGACGTTGTAGAAAGAAAATCGTAGAAATGCATAAAAGAATTTTTTGCAACGCGCCATTGATAAAGCGTATTCTTTGATACCTGTTACGTTGCGCGATGGCCATTGTTTGTCCAACAAAGGGCGTGTCGTAAGCAGTGATGTAGTATCCGCAACGATCCTCATTATCCCTTATTGTGGGCCAGAATCTGTACAGAATGGAAACGTTATCCTCTGATTTACGCGCAGCCATAAAGAAAATGGAAAACGAACGATATATCGCTTCCGAAATGTACTCTTGCGAACCTAACCCCGTAGGAGTACGTCTGTTTCAACGCGATATTTACAGTTTCGCAAAAATTAATTCGCCAAGCACGGAATATAGAATGGCGAATGAAGTTACGTTCACTCCGCTCGAAGTTTGATCGAGTTGAAAATCAAATGGAACTAATTAAAAATGTGCCTTTGAAACGCGCGATCCGCCTGTTTATCAGTCCGAAAGAACGCTCTCGACGTTTCAATTCCTGCAGTCGTCCTCTTGCAAGTGTTGGACGCGGGTATGTCACGTTTCGAAAAACAGGTAATTTTGTTTCTCGTGTAGAGATGGCATTACTTCAAATTATTACAAATTAAAAAATGTTCGCATTGATTGCAGAACACAGAGGCCGTTTAATTAAGCTTAAACTAATACATTGATGTCCTTAAACATTTTTAACATGTCCACTGCTTTAAATTGTACGAGCCCGTGTTTGTCATAAACGACCTAATGTTTTTAACGAAATTCAGCAGAGGATTTAGCGCCGTGGCCGATGAGAAATATACGTTAATGAGTGGACGGTTGATATCGATGTACGACAAAGTTCCGGAATGTTAGAAGCGCAGATCGACGTGCGAATGTTTTGAAAGCAAGGCGTCGAGCGACCGCAGGCACGATCGTTTCCTTTAGCCTTGTTTCGCGATAAATTATCGCCTAGTCGTTGGCTCCGTCTCCGCGGTCGTTGTAAAATCTCCCAAAGCTGCCGAGCTTATATTAGCGACGAAGCTTTCAAGCAATTCCGATGGGCTTTGCCGACCAGCCGGAATGCGGGAGCGCAGTCGCATCGGCCACGATAAACTCGATTTCTTGAGAGCGTTTCGATGTTTATTCCTACACGATTTTTCATCCCCCCCGCCTCGTCTGATCGCGCCTCGTCGCTCGGGGGATGAATCTGCTTTCAGGGAAGACCGCGAACAAAAATGTTCATTCGAATTCAATTCGCGAGCGACCTCTGCCCGCAACAACCCTCGTTCTCCAAGCAGAATGCTTAATTCTTTTTCTCCGACGCTAGGGGAACGTGAATGCGTTGCGATCTCTGAAACAAATCCACCCCCGACTCTCTCTCTCTCTCTCTTTCTCATCTCCGTGCTCCGCATCTCCATACGCAAAACTGAATCGCGGATAGATGAAATATCGCTGTAAATAAAATTGATGATTTATAAGCGGCTGGAACAGCAGTTTAGTGGTGGTGCGCGACCGTGTTGTACGTGAACGGGTTTCAACGATTCCGCCAGAGGTATTCGCTGGATTATTCTTTTGAGCTGCTGCAGAATCAATACGAAATTAATTTCAACGTTAAAACGTATATTAATTCAGAATGCGGATGTTTATGCGCAATTATGGGATTGCGAGCGGACGAACGCCGCGCGAGAACACAAAAGAAAAATTAGGGGGAAACCGTCGCGCGATACTGCAGTTTTTCACCGGCATACAAATCGCGCGGCCATTCTTTCGTCGCGTATCGCCACTCTGCACCTGATAATTGTTCGATCGTGGAAAAATGCACGTCGTGCAAATTTGATATTGTTTTTCGAATCGATGTAAAACGATTGATGCCGCGTCTGTCGAACCAACAGCATGAAATTTGGAGATGTTTAAACGGGAGCAAACGAGCAACCGGTTCGCCGAGCGGCCGGTATCAAACGAGAAATCGCATTGTTCCGGGGAAAAAATGGTGGCCGGCGAGCCCGGGGTATGGCAGCGCGATAGAAGACACAATACATTAGCAAAAATAAAGTCGTGTCGTGGGCACGCTCAAAATTGCGCTTACCGTAATTGCTTGCTGGTTAAAATAATAGAGACTGCAAAGGTTTCAGCCGCGGCACGGAAATGTTAATCTGGCTACTGTTTAGCAGTCCATGGAGACATAGTAACCGGGGGTGGCGGCGGCGGCGGTGGTGGCCCTGAGTTCGCATTAATTTGAAGTATTCTCATTTTTCCAGGAGCGCGAACGGGTCGGGGGGAGGACGGGCGTCGCTCGTGAACGCTTTAGAAAGTCGGGTTCCACCGCGTCGTGCATTTTGATAAGGAGAGTTAACGCGGCGCGATGACTTTTCCGCGTCCCCGCCACGCCAGCGCATTCCGCGAGTTTAAATTCGTTCCGTCTCGGCTGACAGAAAATAGAGATTTGTAGGTTCAAGACCGCGAGCGGTCGAGAGGAACCGAAATTAAAGAGCCGGCGAGCGAGCTGTGTTTGGAACGCAGCGGCACGGTTCTCATATCCGTTCGCGGAACGAAATTTTCGACGAGTTAGAACGGAAGTACCGCTTTTATCCCGGAATTAAATCCACCGCTGAATATTCGAGCATTCTTCGAGCACTCGAGTGCCATCGGATGCGCGTTAAATTTCACGGACTGCTGGCAGAATCGCTTGCCTGGCAGCTCTCGCTTGTCGTCGATTCGCCGTGCCGATTCGAGCTCGTGTCACTCATCCTTCGATCCTACCTAGGCACAGGCTTCGTTAATCGCTTTATCTGGATATATTTCTGATCATCCTCGGAGCCACGACAGCCTCGTCGCCGCGCCGAATAAAAATAAACTTCCGACTTGAGTCAACTGCCGGAAGCTGAGAAATTGATTGAAGCTTTTAAAGAACTCGAGATTCGTTAGAGATTTTAAAAGTTAAATCCAAAAGTTATTAGTTGAAGATTTTCTTGAAATAACGCGGACACACTGGGAGGAACAGGCGACTGACCAAACCGAGCGATATATTTTCGCATGGCGACGCGAGAAAAATCTGGCGCAGAGTTTCGAGCGACAGGATTTGGTATCGGCCACGTGCGACCCGGCGCAGGAACGCGTGGCGTTTGTTATCATAAATAGCAGACCGTGCGTATTTCACCGTGAAAGGTGGCCTTTCCCGTGACGTCCGCCTGCGATCCGGAAATTGGCCCCACTGATAAACAACAGGCATACGCAATTCTCGGGGCCGGCGTTTATTAGCTTTTCAGGAAGAGCAAATGCAAACCTCGGAAAGCCGAGCTCTCTGCCAGGTCTGGGATTATTTATGGAGAAAGGAACGGTTGAAAAATTCATAGAGGAGAACGAACGGTCGCGAGCGTACCCGCACCCGTACCCGATCGCTCGCGCTCACGCCAGCTACCCGCTATCCGCTATCCGCGCCAGCTACCCGCACCCGCAGGTGGCCACGTTCGCTTCTCATATCCGTCGTAAAACGAATCTCGTAGACACGTGGACGGCGAAAAACGTGATTCAATCGTCGCGCGAACAACGCCGGCCATCCGCTGGTGATCCGGAAATTGGATCCACCAATAAACTGCCTGTGAAGATCATTTTTTCCCCTTTCTCCTAGCCGCCCCCGCCTCTCCGCGCAATTCTATTTTGCTCAAGCGAGAATATCGCCCAGGATTGTTTGCGATGCGCTAGCTTCACTTTTCAACTCCACAAGTGAGAACGATACAGGTCCTCCTAAACACACGGGACACTCCCGTATAACGCGATCACTAAACATCTAACGTACATCTAAAGGTGCATCCATGTACCAGTCATATTTAGCGTTTAACAGGATTAATGTTAACGACCTGTGGTTTCGAAGCTCTACGCTCTAACAGTTCCAGAGCAATGCCCCACGGGGCAATCTGTATCGTGAATCGTTACATCAACGCTGATTTCTTCGTAACTGTTTGATCGAACAGCGCGCAAGCGTGCACGTGCTTTCCGATTAATAATCTCTCGAAGAACATGATGAGTTCGCCCCCATCATTATCGGGCGAAACAACGGTCGAAGTATTTCCCGAATAATCGGAAAAGCTGCGGCGGACGATTTGCAAGTCAGATGTTGTCGTAATTTTGTCCCAGCGATCGGTGGATTTCCATTTTTCCGATGATCGCTCGATCCGAAACGATCCACGTAGTCGCGGGGCCGCGTCTTTAACGGTGTCGCGGTCGCGGTAGCAGTCGACAGTTCGCTGCACCATCGCATCGCGTCGAGTCGAGTCGCGTTCTATTGAATGTATAATTCAAATTTCGTGGTATGAATAATGTGCAATGATGCAGCGGTTCGGTGGCAGACTCGGAGGAGGGTGGAAGACTCGGGGAATGGAAGATCGAGCTATGCGACTGCCGGAGAGAGAACTTTAGCCTCTGCCGCGGGGGTAACGCAATAAATAATAGAGGCGGGGTCGTCCGTTTCTCAGTCACCCCTCAACAACCATCTCTCTGTTGAAATATTCAGGGGTTGTAATGGCCTGGAACTCGCTGCCATTCTGTGATTCACCTGTCGTTCGACCAGCAGATTCGAGTGTTCTTTCGATTTTTGTTCCGTGCCCGTGCTCACCCCAGACTCGACCGACCCCAAATACTCTATACAACACCGCTCGCGTTTGATTAATTAATATCACAGCGTTTGCTGCAAACAGCTAC
This sequence comes from Lasioglossum marginatum, assembly GCA_028455795.1. Taxonomy (NCBI): domain Eukaryota; kingdom Metazoa; phylum Arthropoda; class Insecta; order Hymenoptera; family Halictidae; genus Lasioglossum; species Lasioglossum marginatum. Next base: position 5,359,604 of record CM052276.1, read on the forward strand.
TGCCCCACCAGCTTTAACACTAGGCTCACCGGACCTAGCGTCCTAATATTTTTCAGTTACGATTATCCAACAAATTTCTTTCTTTGAAATAGGAATCTTTAGTAAATATTATAAAAAAAGACATTCTCGTTATTTTTAGTATTTTAAATACTATTATCAGTGAATTACGTTTCACAAGATCCAGCTGGTAAGTTTTATCCGTTATTTGCATAGCTATTTGTTGTTGGTACAGTTCGGGAGAGAATTGACAAATGCGCAGATGTCCGAGAACTCGAGTTTATGGTTGTTTGACTACGTTCAAGTGTCGGGTCGTGTCACAGTACGAGTTCGAAAGAGTCTGTGAAGCGTGGTCGTAGATCGTAAAAGTGCTTCGATCGATTTGAAGATCGTCCGGCGTCATATTTGGCCCGGAAGAGAAGGCAATTCCGTTATAAGTGGATCGAAGAGGAGTAGAATCGCGCGCGCGAAACGATCGATAGGGTTTCGTAGCGGCCTGCCGCGTACATAAAATGAGACTTCATAGACGAAGTTTCTCCTCGAAATCTTTTCTTTTCAACGACAAACTTTACGACTGTTCGCTCACCTCGATCGCCTACAGCCACTACTTTTCCACGAAATTCTAGACCGAGGAAGCTCTTGCGTCGGATCGGTGGCCAGCCAACTTCGTTGCGCTTGCAAAGGTGCTCGGCTTAATCCTGCCGAAAGGTCCTGAGAGGATGAGAATCTCGCTATTTCGATCGATCGTCAAATTTTCCAAAGAATCTTCGATGCTAATCCCTCACGCTTCACGATCGCTCCTCCGAAATATAAACTCTAGTAGCATTTGTGGTTGGCGTTTTGCTGGGCCTTGGTTGTTAGAAATGTCGCCTTTTCATGCAAGCCCGCTAACACATTATTCCGACCTTCTTTTTCACGGTTGTTTTTACAGTATATCATAAACATTAGGTCGTTCTCACACCCCAGATGATTAAGGTCTTGAGCTTCTGCTCCGCAGGAACTTTTCGAAATCTCTCTTCGCTCTGTAATTCGCAAGTCAATTTCTCTGTCCAATCTTTGATGGATATTTTTCGCTATGAAATACTCGGTAGGAATTTCCATCTTCCCCTGTCAGTCTTTCTCCCTCGCGGTGTTATTAATTCGTTGACCCTCCACTCTGATTTGTCTTGTCATCAAAATAAGAAAAATGAAGCCCGCTTGAAGCGGTGGAAAACGCGGGTCTCGACTCGCGCCGGGTAGAAACATTTTTCACGGTAATTCGAGCACGAGTAAATATTTAAACGATGGTGCCGGGATCGATCGTACGGATTCAGGCTCTCGTTCAGAATTGTTCTTTAAATCATGCGCTCTCGGTATCGCAAAAATGTCTCTGTTTCGTTCGACTTGGCTGTAATCCGATTATCCGGCGAGTTACGAAGGGCGTTCACATTCGACCATCTATAATATGATTTTCATCCGTTTACGCGCCTCCCCTCTCCCCCTCTGCCCGCTCCCTCTCCGCGGAGCTGGTCATTTTCTCGCGTAAATAAACGAGCCGCGTAATTTTCCTGGGTTCTTGGTCGTAATTTCGAAATTATTCCCGTGGAAATTGGAGAATCCTCCTGCACTTTTGACACGGACGAGAAAGATAGGTCGGTTCCTATGATAAATAGACGCGCAACGACATTAATCCCGAGCCCACCCGCAGCGGTTTCTCGGTGACAATGATAGAACTGGCAGCTCTAACCGCGAGGCAGAGACATAAGCTGCTCCCAAGATATGGCACGATCATTAAACTATTTTCCAGTGGAATCGATTTACGATTATATACCGCCCGGCGCTCGCCGAGCTCGAAATTTAGGATAAGCTTCCCCCGACGTCCGGAAGATGAGACAAAACGACGCCGCCAATATTTTGAATTTTCGCCTCTGCGCGAAATTTCCTCGGCTTACCTTTACAAGCGTCTCACTTTCTCCCTTTACGCCTCGTGACCTGTCTCTCGCAACGATACGGAATATCTTTTCATACACGGTGAAACTTCTACACAGCTGGATATTCCATGGTTCCCCTGTTCTTAACAATTATGCTCGAATTGATTCCTACATTATCTTATTATTAGACAACGGATCTTTATGGGAAATGAATCTGGAGTGAAATAGAAATTTGTCTTCTTTCTTAATATATTTGATAGGTTGAACGTAATATCTGTGGTTGCAAGAGGAAACGCCGCATGCTGCAATTTCAAAAAAGTTTACGGATTGAGCTTTATAGTACAAGATTTAAATCTTTATTTAATTCTCCTTTTTGTCACAAATGCATAACACCCGCTGTCTATTCATTATACTATTTTATCGTGAATTTGAAAGACGCTGTCAGGAACATGGCTAATCTCTAATAATAAATTCTTCTCAACCCAGAGTGAGTTGATGCACCAATAAGTACAAAAGTTGAAGCGTTATAAAAGGCTTCACCGAGGTCTATAAATAAATGTTGCACGCGTGGTTTGCTGCACGATCTCGCCTCGCTTCGAGGATCGCGGCGTCATTAGAAAATAGTGTTGAAGTGCCAAAGTTTACTTTGAAGTTCGGTTGGGAGTCAGCTCCGAAGAATCGTGCGTTTCACTATAGTAGTTCGGACATGGAATTAGCCAGAGGAGGAGCCACTCTGCTTGTTCCTGATTGTTGCATGGGTGGTCACCCTCTGTCGGCGTCAGTGACGCGGCGTGTAGAGAGTGAGAGAGAGAGAGATAGAGGACTCGCTTGATGATCGACCGAACGGAATCAAAGCAACCAAAGTATGATTGGACCGCGGCCAGCTGGCCATATAATTGAGCATCGCGTTCCCCACGGCTTGCTCCAGTGTCTCCCATCGGCCAGCCGACACGCGCGACGCGTATAAATCAGAACAATTAGTTGCACGCTCGTACCTCACCGTGCCGCGAAAGTGTTGCGGCACATTTACCACGTGCGAACTTTATGCGTCTCGTCAGACCCTCGTGTTTCTCGAATCGCGTATCAATCTTCCTCCCCTCGGCTCCGCTCGTCCGATCATTCTTTCTCTACCCTCACCAGCACTCCCATTTTTTACCTAGAAAATACAAAAATTAATTCCGTAAGGGAGTAGACTCGATTTTCCAGGATTGCAAGGATATATCCAATAATGCAAAGATGGGGGTTTTCAGTAGTCAAAAGCGCTAAATAAAAGATCAATCTAGGCCGCGATCGCCCTCAAAAATCCTGTTTTTACGTTTACGAAGCGTAATTTGCATTATTCGGCAGCATGAGGCTGCGCATGTAGCTATTTTCATAAAGCTGTGGCAGCTACATGCTGACGAATAATGCAAATTACGCCTCGTAAACGTAAAAATGGGACTTTTGAGGGCGATCGCGGCCCCGATTGATCTTTTATCTAGCGCTTTGGCTACTGAAAAACCCCATTTTTCCATTACTGAAAAATGAGGAGACACACATCCCGCACCCTGGAAACGAGTCTATTCCCTTAATTTCTATTGATTTAAATTCTATTTTAAACGGCAACAGCAAAAAAGATTGAAGGGATCGTCTCAGTTAGAGTGTTCCGCGTGAGTCGTGACCGGTTAGCATAAATCCGACGCGGGCTGCGACGGGAGACGAGATCGCAAGACGACGCGCCGCGGGAATTGGCTCGAGCGTGCTCTCAGGTGGCAGACACGTGTGCGTAAATCATAGCAATCGGTTAAAGGCTCGAGCTTTGAGATCTCGCCGCGACGTACGATCTTGTAGTATATTCGTCACGCTTAGATTTTCAAGGCGTTTCCACGATGCATTATCCGACGGTAATACGAGAGCGACGACGCCGACGAGATTCGATTGCGGACTTTCGGTAGCTCGTCGGAAACTGTAAAACAATTCCGGGAACTAGAGAGCGAGAACACTTTAATATCACGGTTGGCAAATTCTCAAGGAAACTTTGAAAGATACGGTCGTAATTTTCCGTCTTGTTGAAAGATGAATTTTCAGGGCTGTGACGAGTGTTTGCAGAAACTGGGAACGGTCTTCATCATCGGCTTTTCCTTTCGATTGTTGGAAAAATCGGGCTTTTCAATTTTACACTCGGGAAGTTAAGTGACCTGTCACGTGTACACGCGGCGGACGATGAAACTGTTATTTGACGACCTGTATCAACCGAAAGCGTCGCGTCTCTGCCCTCCATTCCCGCTGGGAATCGGACGAGTTTGCTCAGTACACGCCGAATGTGCGTACGATGTTGATCGTTTGCCAGACTACTAGAAATTATCATCCCCCGAATATACCCGGTGCATAAACGATCGTCGGCCGTGCGCGCAAGCGGCATTTACCGGTATTACACGCCAGTGAAAATGGCTTTGGACGGCTCCTGCCCGTGATTGCCCCTCTTATTTGAATACGCTCCGTCGATTCCTTTAATCGTTTTTTCATCGGGAGCCACGCTACTTTCCATCCGGAGGCCTAGCGGAGAACCTCGCGTGCAGTCGCACTCGCGATATAAATTGTTTCGTTTCTGGAATCGTTAACATCACGCACCGATCAAACGATACCCGCGGAAATTAAGAATAATGCATTTCAAGAAAGTACGACATTTTTCCTGTATATCAGTTGCGCTTAGTCCACAGTTATTCTCCTGTTAAATGTTTAAACTTAAACGATACGGTGATTACATAGAAAAATAGTTGATGTTTTGTATCGCGAAATAAATAAACGATTGAACTTAATACTTAAATACTTAAATGTTTAGTAATTGATAGATACCAACATATTTAATGATCTAAACAATATTTTGAATAATGGTACAGCCATGTTTAGTGGTGACTCAAAATTTGGGGGGATTATTCTTTCAACCTAAAAGCATTGTTTTGCACACGATTTCAATAAAAAAGGTCGTGGTTATCCTGCTAGACCCTTTATAAGTGGACCGCTGATTTTATGCATTTGGAACAACATACGAAGGAATTTAAGTTTTCTTAATAAAAGAAGCAAGATTGCGATTCGCAGGACTCGATTCGTATCCGTAGGAAAGATTGGATAGATGTCAAGACCGCGAGGCACGCGCGGCATCCTTCCAGCGCATGTTCGTGTAATTGCAAAAGTTATGGCGGCGCGCAGGCCGATGCGATGGCGGACCGAAAACGCGAGTGCCCGCCGGAAAAGCCCGCCGCGTTATTACCGGTCAAGTATTTCCGTCGCGACGCCACTGCGAGAGAGCTGCGAAAGCTGCGTCGCTCCCGGTTACGTAATTGGTCGTATAGAACGCGACGACTGCAACTGCGATCTGCCAATTTCGAGTGACGGATGACCCCGTGGACCACGACTAAAGTTAGCCTCCGATAGATAGACGCTGACGGATCTCGTCGACGAGGCGGCGCGTTCTCGAATTTTTCCAAAATCAAACCACAGTAATTATTCGTCTTTGTCGAGTGTTCGTCGCTGTAAGATTTTCAAATGACCAGAAGACATGTATAGCAACAAACATTCACGATATCTTTACACTATGCTTACCAGAAGGAATTCTCTAGTTCATGAAATAAACTTGATCCTCGTCCTGATTTTCATCAAATTCAGTCCGCACAATTTTAAATGACCAGGAAACATGTATAGTAACAAACATTCATGACGTCTTTGTACTGTGTTCACAAGAAGGATTTTCTAGTTAATAAAATGAACTTGATCCTCGTCCTAATTTCATCAAATTCAAACCACACAATTTTAAAAGACTAGGACACATGTATAGCAACAAACATTCATGACGTCTTTATACTGTGTTCACAAGAAGGATTTTTTAGTTAATAAAATGAACTTGATCCTCGTCCTAATTTCATCAAATTCAGACCACACAATTTTAAAAGACCAGGACACATGTATAGTAACAAACATTCATGACGTCTTTATACTGTGCTTACCAGAAGGAATTTTCTAGTTCGTAAAATGAACTTGATCGTCGTCCTGGTTTTCATCAAATTCAGTCCGCACGAAAAACGAATTGTTTAAGAGTCGTTGGAAATGTCTCTTTGCGAGAGGCAGGGTTTTTTACGAATAGTTTCTGCGAATAGAGTGATCGAGGGTAATTGTTGAACGACCAAGTAAATTCGCCGGTGTATACGTACGAAAGTTCCACGCGATCGGCGAAATATCCTTGTCGACTGGTTCGCGGATTGAAGAAAATCGATAAGACCGTCGACATCTCGTGCACCCCCAAAAGTCCCATAGTAATCACGTGGCGTGAGGTACAGTCGTTAGAAGAGCTTTGTGGTATAAGCGAAACCTGCGAGAGAGCGAGGAGGTTCTGAAATTAGGGGGCAATTCCCCCAGTGCTTTCGGTTCAACTTCCACCGAGGGGTACTGCCTCCTTCTACCCGTGAAGCTAGCCGACAGGCGCATGCATATACCTACACGCTCCGTTCCGTTCCGTTCGGTTCCGCTCCGCGCCGTTCCACACCGCGCCGGTCAAAAGTACCAGCTTCGAGACAGTCGTATCTATGCGAATTGAATGCTAACGAGCGCGAAATTGCGACCGCTCGGCAACGACCTCTGCGACGGAAATTTTAAACGGCCGGCTCGCGCGTTTACGCTCCCCGAAAATGTCGGCCAACCAGCCACCGAATAGACCAAATTAGTTTCTGACTACTCCCGGAGCCTCCCGCGACAGAACGCCTCGACGCTCGGGCACGAAATCTTCCGACGCGAAAGACAAGCTTTTTTTATTTAGGTCACATGCCCCTCCGAGGTTATTCGCGAACACAGTATACCAGTACCATATACAGCTCTCAGAAAAACGATAACTTTTTAATATCCGGCTATTTGAACTTTTTGAGAAGTTAGAGCAATTAGTTTGCCGCACGATGTGAAAAGAAATTTTTTCAAAAATTGCAACCGGTCGGATTTGTTGAGAAAATACTAAAAGTTGCATTTCACAACTTCTTTAATTGTTCTAACTTCTCAAAAAAGATCGAGTCGTATGGGTGCAGTAAAAACCATCCGAAGATTAGTGGGAGTCACTGTATATTATCGCAAAGTGCATCTAGAATTTTTCCAGTCTAGATTCCGTGGGTTTGCTAGGGCTCGGGAGAAATAAAAGATGAGCTTTGTTAAGATTGAACCGTCCTGATAAGAAGAACCGTCCTGAAAAAAGGAAACAGCTGTTTATCGCGAGGTAAGAGGAAATTCTGCGCGAATCTTGCTCGGACGCGTTCGTTTCACTCGATAAGACGACATACTTATCGATCGCAGGGATCAGCTTATTTGATAAAAAGGTGTGTCAGGTGATTAAACGTCGCGTCGTGTCGCCGTTTTCCTGGACTTTATGATTAATTCGCGACCAGCGAGTTCCTCCCCTAGATCGATCCGCCGCTGCTTCGAACTCGTCGATTCCTCGTGACCGAAGCGTATTTCCCGTCGGCCAGTGCTTATTCCTGTTACAAGCGATACGTCTCCCGGCGTGTTTCTGCGTTCATTTAGATGGCAATCATGGCCAGAGACATTTTATTACGAACGATCACGAAGTTCGCTCCCCCCCTTTTCCGCGTATTTGCCGGCCGCGCGCGTTTCTACCCTCTTTGGTCGTAATGCGCACGCACACACCAATCGGCTATATTAATGGCTTCCCTCCCGTGGCTCTTCGATCGCCGCGTGTAGGCTCGAGATTAATTAGGACATTTCTTTCCGGGGTCTAACGTGCTCGGAAAAAAATGTCGAGTGCCAGAATATTTCGGGGGAGAGAAGAATGAATGCTGAAGAGACCTCTCGCGGGAGCGTTGACCCCTTGCGGTCCTGTTCAATCGGTGTTGACAACTACAATGCGATTTTTCTCTTCCTTTAACAATTTCAGTGTCGATCTAGCAGCTTCGAAATATTCCACAAGTCGAATGAGTGTATAATCAAACTCCGGAGAACACGTTTCTTTATTGTACAAGGTGTTTCATACAGGGTAGAGATCTGTTACAAAAAAAAACCGCAAAATTGACATTGAATCACAAGGTCAGAATTTTTCTCGCAAAACGCTTAGGAGAACCCACGTTAACACCGAAAGTTACGAAGGTTTAAGAATAGGGGAGGTACGCGGGACCACATCTGCGTTCATAAAAGCATATTTGCCTCGGTATTTCTGCGCCGGTTTCCGTGTACAGGTGTGTAGCGCGCGCGCGCCTTGTGCACACGCGTGTAAATACGTGTATGTCAGCAGTGGAACCGCTCGAATTTCTTCGCGCCGCAACATCGTTAAGGTTCCCCCGAGAGTCCTCGAAGAAACGAGAGGAGGCGCAGTTCCGCCGGCGCTGTTATAACGTCTACCTTCGGTTCTTTATTCGCCGGTAATGGTATTCCCATTCGTTCGCCGCGCAGGAACTCGCCGCGCTGTAGAATCGCGGCCCAGAGACCCGCGATCGACCGAGAAATTCCATCGGCGACAATGTTATCGAGAAATATTTCTACCCAAGCCCCGATATATCGGGAACCCGCGAAAGAAACCGGAGACTCGTCCCTGACGAGCTCCACGGCCTACTCGTTATTCAAGCTGCTCTATCGACGCGAGCTCCACTCGACTTTACACCGTACCTGTTCATTCAAAACCCACAGGTCGTATCGCGTTCCTCTAAAATACCATTCCATTTATTTATCTTTCCATCGCGTCCCTTTCATTCATCGTCCGCGTCTGCCCGACCCCGAAGAACCGAATCAACCCTCCACCGATCCTGTAATTCTCAGCGTTTAACTTCGGGAGCAAGTACAATCTTACTCCAAATTTGCGATTTACTGCAATTTCGCGAATTTGTTTAAATTGAGGAAACAATGATATGCGATTTACAGACATAGACAGCGGATTTTATGCATTCATAGCAAAAATGAGTAGCTGTAAATTAAAATAGTAAAGCTACTGTTACATCGTTTTCAATCTATGAAGCATACCTTGAAAGAAAATAAACTTCTAATTCACACGACTCGTTACAATGCAGGTAGAAAATGTTTATTTTACGTAAAGATCCGCTGTCTAGTAATGGATTTTCATTCGACGAGCATTTTAAGGAGCGCGTGAACAGGTTTCGAGAATGATCGTCGGCTTGATTCGCGCGAACTCCGAGCAGCCGCGATACAATTACACGGTGGACACCATATGGTGTGCAAAATGCTCTCGTCGGCGATAAGATAAGGCCGTGCATTCGGTCTTATCAGAGGATACGACTATATCGGGCCGTGATGGAACCTGCCTCTTTTTTAAATAATTTTTTTTAATCCGCCGGTATCAGGTTTTCCGTCACGGTCTCTTCCCTTTCACCGAGGAAAATGAAAACGAGTTCCGTTGGCACAGGCTCGACGCGAGAATGGTCATCTATTCCGTAGAAATAAAATAATTGATCTGGTAACGCGCATGCCTGTCGCATAGACGACGACGCGACGTCGCGTCGTCGCGTCTGATTGGAAAAGCACGGTGTCGGAACTCGCGGCGGCCTCGTTTCGATCCGGTGTTCGGCTTTCCATCGAATTTTCCTTGATTAAATAGCAGTAGGTCGAGAATAGATTAATTCCTAATTAAGGATTAGAGCACGGCGGATGGGGGGAACATATTGGAACCCGAAAGAATTCGTCGGTCGCGAATTCCGCGCCGCTGAAATGGATGATGCGCAAATACTCTCGCTGTTCGGAACTCATCCGGCCTCTGATTGAAATTCCAAGTATCGCTGTATCAATCGAACGCGCGGACGTTTCTGGCACGGCTCACCGCCGCGCTATTTTCATATATAAGATCTTGGCTTTCCCGCCAATCGATTAATCATCGCGACTCGCGTGTTCACCTACCTGTGGAGAAGCGATCAGTCCACCGTTTTCAACGCGTTCCGTGCCACGTGTACCACCGACTATCCATTGACGTATTTATCCAATACTCTAAAAAGATATATTGTATAACGAGCCTAACACTGTAGAATATGTTTCTACCAAAAGAATCAGGCATTATAAAAAATGCAGTATAGAACGAAGCAAATAAGTTTATTTAATTGTCGAGCAGAAACGGCTCGGCACGGAACGTGCAAAGGTCGATTTGACATGACTTGTGGGCACCAGATACTCCGTTATCTTAGAACACTATCTATAAGTATATATGGTCTAAGACGCGGATAGTATAAATCGATCTTTAATCGTCCCGTTCGTTTCCGGTTACTGGATTCTCATTCGCATCCGTAGAAACGAGGGGTCGATTATTCGAGAAAGGAAGCGATCAAATAAAAATCGTCCGGCGAGCAAGGACGTTTCGACAGGATCGCTGACGAACGTCGTTTCCATTCCGAAGGTATCCAATTTGAGGATCACTCGTCGCTCGGAACAACGTCGCCTCCCGATTAGATAATTTTCTCCGTTATTACGTTCATTATCGAGAATGCTTGTTCCTTTTTTATCGCCTCTCGAGATAAGATATTCGGTTCAGCTCTAATCAAACAGTGGTATCGGTGCCGGAAGAGGGCAAAGAGGGCAAGAGAACTTTATACGGTTTTTATCTTGTCCCACTCTCCTCGATCCTCCTCGATCCGACCCAATCCCTAATAAGACGTTTCATTAATATATAATATATTCGAGAGGTGAAATATTAAATATTCAAACGACCGATCGATCACCGGCTCGAAACGCGTTCCGAGATGATTGAACATCATCCCCGGACGCCAGGCAAGAAGTAGGGTCTGTCGCGGTAAAATGGAATCAAGTCGAACCTAATACGGCCCTATCTCCAATGACAAACTCATTTTTCATGACTTATCCTTGCTCGAGATGCCAGCATGATAGATCGAGGTTTGCTCGGCCAAGACAAATTTAAATTTAATCATCTATCAGAGGCGGGCCGGGATCGCGCGCGCACGACGTGGGATCACATGCGCTTGAATGATTACGCATTCAAAAGCGTGTCGGCGCGCTGGCAGCGAGCTGCCACCGATGCTGACGCTGCCGATGTCGCTGTCGAAGTCACCCTCCATCGTTAGCCCTCCACTTAGCAATTACAACCTCTCCGTGATTTTCGATTCCCCTTTGAAACAGCTCCAGGATTCTTCGAAACAAAAGTTAGATGGTCTCGGGAGACTCGGTCGTCTCGCAGTTTCTTTTATTAGATCTCCCTGGTCAATTACTATAATTGTTCGCAAAGTCGCCGAGGATGTCGCAAGCACAACAGATTAATCTCTCTACGAAGAAACAACTGAATCTCGTGTGTAGCTTCAACATTGCTTTCGAAAACGGTCCGGAGCTTTTTCCAGTTGGCGAGAACGAGATGATTTTTCGCCGTTTACAATTGTTCATTATTTTCCTATAGCCAGCGCCAGCCGCGATCGTCGATATGGTTGCAATTTAACGTTGTGGACTGTTACCAGGCCAACGGTAAATTCTCCCTTTCCCGAGGATTGAATTTCGTTTGTATTATTACCGCACGGGAAAGCGTCTCGCGTGTAAACGCGATTATAATTCCGTTCGACTTCAATTCCCCTGGTTTATGATAATCAGCGCGCGAGGGGAATTCGTTCGTCTTAAAGTCGATTTATACTATCCGGAAAATGATCGTCGTCATTGTTGCACCGTTTGAGTCGGCGCGACGTTCGTTCCCGTTATATGTACCGCGATAGCGCTTATCGAGGAGCTAGGCTCGTCGGGCCTGTTTGAGTGGAATTTTCCGGGGTTGAGTTATCAGTGATCAAACATCGATAAAACTCCGACGACTCCGTAGAGCGTCGTCGATCATCGAACGACCAAAGTGACGAGCATAAATTGTCCCCGGCCATAAATGCTCGTTTTATGTAGATGCGAATCGTCCGATCCCGAGGGATGATGGACGCGAAGGGATAACTCGGAAAATTTGTTTCTTGGTAACGTCGGCGCACGGTTTTTCTGCTCTGTGAGCAAACAAGAATTTGTTGTTTAGAACAGACAAGAGAGCCCACTCGACTTCCGTTCATTTTCGCTTTGAAACACCGTTTAGATTCTCATCTAAATGGCCATTGGCCGGCAGGTTGGAACTGCCTCCGCCTCCCGCGAGGCAACAAAGGAACCGGGACCGGCAAAATGGCTGCCGTGCAGACCGTGCTAGCAGGTCGAGCTCTCGGTAGCGTGTTCCGGCTTAATTTTCGAAATTACTATTAAGCTTGAAAGAAAAAAGGGGGCAGGGAAGAAGCTGGATGTTCGCGAGCAATTTTTGTAAATGCGCGAGCAAAACAAGGCTGACGTGGCGTACGCATAGTTGGATAGTATCACGTCCAATTTCCAGGGAGTAAAATTACTCGAAGCCAGGCCGCGAAGCGTAAAGCAGTAATTGCCATTTACTCGTACCGGCCAGTGGTCACCGAATATTCCATTAATGATTTAGGGCGGCACTTTCGTCGGTACAGACCCCACTCGTCGGACAAAATTTCCGGAACGATAATTTATCGAGCATTTAACGATCTTTCAATGAAGTCAGCGGCTCGGCAAACGAAACGTTTAATTTACGTTAATGACGTACCGCTGGGAAATTAATTAGAAATTGATACGACCTGCCACTTGTCAACCTCGAATCTATAACATTGTTCCTTTGAAACGAATTCATTAAAATTTTGCTGGCTCTCGTCTCGCTGACAAATTGATCGGGTCGCTTCCTCGATTATTATTTTCACCGGAAACGATCGGTTCCCCGTGCTCGTTTTGCTCGTTCGAACGTTTGCGCGCGCGCGCGTGTGTTTCACCGGCACACGAAAAATACGGCGCAATCGTAGTTTACAGGATCGTTTTCCACCAAGGAATTTCGAGCTTTTCAGCAATGTCGCAAAAAAGTCCCGAATCGTTTCCATCGTTGTTATTCGGATCCGAAGCGATTCCCGATTATTCGAGCTGGTAAAATTGCCGCATTTCGAGCGAGCTCGTGAAGAGCAGGCATTTTTAATAGGTAGCAGCCGTTTGGATCGGCATTGCGCGTCCGGAACAAGTTTTATAGCGGTTTAGCGGACAGAAACCGTATCGACACGTATTCGCGAAGTTGCATCTTTCGTCGGGGCTGCTTTGGTGGCTGCTGAATGCGCATTCATCGGCAATTTCGCGTGGAACAGTTTGCGAGGTGGGAACGTGAGGAGCGACAAGTTCTGCATACTCTCCATATGCAGCGCGAAACGTGCGGCCACGAAGAGCTATTCTTGTTGTTGGTTGAATTACATTTCCAGAATTTCTAATGCGACCGCCGCGCTACTTCCGTGACGATTCGCCGAAGAATCGGCCAACGCAATCTCCTGTAACCGCACATCGTTTTTCCATAGTTACAGCGGATGTACGAAGTTACACCTTTTAAAAACAAATAACTTTCTTAAAAGAAAGGAAAAAGTAAAGGTCACGAGTTTTATATTTTTTCTCTGTGCCTGTAATGAAAAGTCCAAGTATGCATTTATAGAACAACGTTATTTACATTATAAAAATGTAAGGATGCCGATACAATTTGTAAAGGAAAGAGGATATTTGCATTTGGATTCTGTTTCTTGCAATCGTCGCAGAAGATTTTTATTTTGCATAAAAATCTACAGTCACCATAGGTCTGAATAAATTGTGTCTTTGAATAAATTGTGTCTTTGAATAAATTTTACGGTTAGGATGAGAACCGCTGGCTAGCAGATCGTGCCGGTGGAACGGCTCGGGGGTGAAAGAGAGGGTTGGCTCGATCGACGACTATAAATCAGGAAGGACACGCGAAGCTCGCCGTTCTTCCTGCCTCTATCAGGACAAACTCCTTCCAGGAGCGCGCTTCTACGGAAGTATCGACCAGCGGATAGAGAAAACTGAACTGCAGGGTGCATTCCTTCGTTCCCGCGGCGCGGCGCGTTACCGGAGATCCTGCGCCCTTCGACATTAAATTTACAAAAGGAATGCTTAACGTTTCCTGTCGTTCACGACGTCGTTATCGCAGGACGCGCGACGTAATTGCCGCGACGGACATGTCTCGATCCTGCGATACACCCTGGGGGAAACAAGGCTGTAGAATTTTGTAGCATTACCCCCGCTGTCGTTCCTCTTTAATACCTCCACCGAAAAACCGATCGATTCTCTCGCAACTTCGTTTCCTACCGGCAATCTTACCGGAAAATTTCGGTGAACCACCGATCAAACGATGACTGAGTATCGATCAACGTTCGAAATTCATTTACGAAGGAACTGTAAGCTTTGTTTGAATCGGCTGTATGAACGGAGATGCTGAAAGCGTTCGTAGAGACGGAAAGAATCGAATCAGGCGGCAGCCAAATCCAGAGGCTTCGAGTTTCCTTCGACAGAGTCTAAAGAAGATAGATCCCACGGTTTTACGTAGCTACATGTAATAAAGGGCGAACACACGGGGAACAACGGATGTCCGGCATGCAATCGTTCCAGTATGAAGCAAATTTTGGAGCGAATAACAAAAGCCGGACAGCGTGTTTGGCAATTTCGCGTGCACTAGCACAATGGCTCGATTCATAATTTGAATAGCGACAGTTTCGGCGCTTGCTGGTCGATACAAATGAACTGGTGAAAAAGTTTTCGTCGTACGGTGGCTCGGCTTTGGCGGTGGCAAGTGGCTTTGTTCAACGGATTAATTAAATACGTGCGTTGAACTCGTTACCATACGTTCCTCCCATTAATACGCCCGGTTGAACTTGTTACCTAAGCAACGATGTTCACGGCTCGCGGATCCCGCGGAGAAGTTCGAATCGTTGCAATTAGTCTAGGAAAAAACCGACCGGGCTGGCTTTCCGTGTCAGCGAATCGCCGAGTGTACCGATCCGTTTTTTTTTCATTAATTCCTTAATGCGGGACCTCCGAGTTACTTCTTCTCGCAGCTCGTTCGCCAACATCTTTAGACTCTCTATGCAGCTAGTCGATTTTTATATTTGAACTTACTAAAAAAAGTGCAAGCAATTTTGATTTAGTAATTACTCTTCTTAGTTACGAACGTGTGAAAATTGCAGTTTTTCACGATTTTCTTACATCTTCCAATGTCTGTCAATTCTCCCGCATCAACCGATTTCGATGAAACTTCCACAATGCATATGATCGACAGAGATCTATAAAATGTACTTTTTAAATTTTCAATATAGGTCCACAGGAAAAAGTTGTGAAATGCAACCTTCAGGATTTTCTCTACAATTCCGACCACTTGCAATTTTTGAAAAAATATCTCTTCAAAAGAGTTCCAGTCCATTATGAAAAATGTTGTCGTTTGTTTTGAGAGCGTCCGTATATTAATGGGAGTCATTGTATGCCTGACTGTGTTACTGGTACGAACGCGCTAGCGTAAGGGCTAAGAATGGAGGAGGAGTTGTGTTGGTTGGGTGTGATCAACGCGCTAAAAGCCTGGTGGTTGCAAGGATACGATTCACGGAAGCTGTAAATCGGCGGCATAGATCAGAATGGTAGAATCCCGGCGTAGATCAGTCAGCAATAGCCATTCTCGGACCGGCTGGCCATTCTCGGTCGGAATGCCCTGGCTATACCTTGGGTAACCTGGTTCCTGGTTCTCGGTTCTCGGTTCTCGGTTCGTGATAACCATTCGGATACGGTGGTCCGACGACAATGACGCATTACAGTGTAGCCCTGGCCGGGCTACATAGTGTAGCGCCCGACCGGCTACCGCGGCAGGGTCATATACCATCGACGCATAACTGGTAATTACACGAGCCAAGCGTCATTACCGCGTCCCGACCCTTCCTTTATTACTCGGCACCGGCTCCACGGAAACGACGGACTGTAGAAATGCCATTTGTACCGGCTCGCGACTCGACAAGGCTCGACGAGGCTGTGCTAGGCGCGAGAACGATCGACGAACTCGGTCAACCGATGAAGGAGCGAGCCGAGCACGCCGGGAATATCCATTCTTTCTGGCCACCTGCGTCCTCGAGTGATCCGATGTAAAACGTTGAATGGTTGTTCTCCGGGGGCACGCCGAAGAAATACTGCGCTCGATTCGCCGCGCCACCCGCGCCGGCAAGCTCCAGCCGAGCTTCCTGCTCCTCCATGAATCCAGACTCGTAGCCAGAGCTTTCCATGGGACCAGACCTCTTCGCGGGATTAACCCTTTGCGCGCCAAGACTTTTGCAAATACCAGCAATCTTTTCCTCGGAGAACTGAAAACTCAGTCGCTCGTGTCGTCTCTTATCTCCGGAAACCGCGCGATTTTTGTTTTCGATTGTTCGATCGCGCGCACACGTGTGAAGGAATACGAAGACGCTGTAAATAAGATCCGCGCGATCGAAAACGCGCGGAAATTTGAACAGTCGATTACAGAAGCGCTGCCGCAGGGTCCACCCTTTTTCCGAATGGTGAAGAGTGCGACAGGAACTTTCGGACTGGATTTTTCCCGCAACGTCGAAACGGCTCGCGTAGGTTTGCCACGTCGACGGAAATAGTCGCAATCGAATCGCAATTGCCTCGGAACGGGGACACCGAACGTCGATGATAATCAACCGATCAACGCCGGGCTGGCTCCGCGACGCCTGCTGCTAATAAACGGCCGTATGATTTGAATTCTCGTGCGACCAGTTCGGCGGTGGCTTGTGCCTTGCGGTTTCCAATTACAGTATGCCAGGCGACGTTTCAGTGACCTCTAAGGCGGACTATCCCGTTAGCTGCGCGCCGCACCGCGCGGTGTATGCCACCGTGAAGGAAGGACAGCCACGGGGGCGGCAGGGGCGAGGGATGTAATTAACACGACGAGCTTGCAGCAAGACACTGACGTATCTGTCTTCCAGCGCCCTCCAACCCTCCACGACCCATCCTCTCCCTTAGCCCTGCCACCTCCTTTTACGAATAATAACCCTCGCTGCCATCTAATACGCGGCTGCCTAAGACGCGTTCCCTCTCCGAACACGCTGCCTTCGAGAAATCGATCCGGGACATCCAGCTTTTTACTTGTTACACATAATATTATATGTTTCACATTTTCTTCTAGTTAATTTAGGAGCTTACTTTTAGAAATTTCCAGGAACTCCTTCCAGAAAAATTTTCCTTCCCGTACAAACAAGTCCTTATTGATTTGTATAGGCAGTTTCAAAATTATATGTCGTGACCACTATAGCGTGATTCTGCACCACCGCAGAATTGACCTTAACATTGAATCGCAAGGTCGAAATTGTCTCAAAGGAACCATGTGTCTCATGACGACTGTTTTCTTAGAAAACTACTTTAAAGTTTCCTACTATTTTATTTCGTATGTCTACAGGGTGTCCCAAGATGGTGTAAACGTGGAGGGGATGGTCCTACATGAGAAAATATAGAACACATTTGTTTCATTTGCGGGCTATCGAATAGGAATCGTCTGACGCGTCTGTTCATGACCGACTCATTCTACTTTCTAAGTGTTTGTTTCTAGAAAACAACGTGTCAAATGAATTCTATGAAAGTCAAATTATTCTATGTTTCCAACTTATTTTCCCGTGTAGAATACAACAAATTGTTTTATTTTTAAGACAGTGGCACGATGAAATAAATCGTTTATGAAAAGGACCACTTCAATTTCGTTCTAAATGCAGCGAGTCCGGCAGGGCAAGATCGATTAGTTTTCACGCACGCTTGTGCCACGAATGTTTTTCTTCGGGAAATTACTCGGCAATGTCTGCGACCGCGATCATCCCGCCTTGTTGTCGGGACGAGCAACACGGTCGCCGCGCTCGGTGGATTGCAAACTCGAATCGTTATGCGACACAGAATTGCATTCCTTAATGAACCAGTTCGCGTAGAATCATCCCCTGAGGGGCTTGTTAACAATCTCCTCGTATCTTTCTCTTAAAACAGAGAAAAGTGTCCTGGTGCACAGTGTTTCCGTGTGTGCTCTCTCCGCGGCGCAGATGCAACGATATCAACGCGCCGAAAGAAACATGCGAGAGAATTGCAATTGCTTTTTCACCGCCGTGCCGCGGCGTGCTTAAATATTCGAATGTTTATCGCGACCGCGAATTTCAGATTACCTTCCGCGCTTGGAAAAATACTGTTCTAATATTTGTAAATTTCAAAGATCGCGCTTGGACTTTCATTTCCCGCTCTGCTTCGCCAGCGTACTTCATTAAATAATTGTCTCAAAAAAGAAAAAGCAAGGCTAGGATATGCAAGATTTATGTTGATAGCACTGACCGTACACACGAAATGTGACTTCTGTGACTCTGTGCTTTACAAAAATTTCAGGACTGAATTTATTCAAATTCCTCTCAATTTTTATAACAATATGTGGTTGAATGAATAATTTTCAACCTGAATTGCAACAAACCTGAATGCAATATAAATTTATCTTTGACTATGTTTAATGCGTTGAAAATAATACAATCGCATTTTTAAATTCTAATGTTTGTACTGTTTTAAATTATATCTGCTCATTTTCGTCACAAGTGCATAAAATTCGCGGTCTACCTATAAAATTAAAAATGCGAATCTGCTAAATATTTCGTTCCGTTCGTCGAGAAGAGAAAATGTCCGCGGGGCCCGGGCAATGAATTTTGGAAAAACCTGCGTTCGGTACCGGCGCGGATCTCGGAAATGCGAGAAAGCTTTCCACGGCGAGGCGGAATTGTATTTGAAAGGTATCTGAGGACATGTATCCGGCTCCTCTCAGATCGTAAATTCCGTCTCAGTCTGGGGACTACAAATTAGAAGGACAGAATTATATTAAGTGGAAGGTTCGTAAACTCGGGAGCAATGAATGTAAGATGTTTCCGACGAATAGATAGGAACCGCAGCAGCTAAGACCGGCCCCGGTGTCAGTCGTAAGTTACAGCTTGCCACTAGCGTCTTAGGTGATGCACGTAAGGGTCCCATTACGTCGAGTTACGATTACGAGTCGAGCCGGTCGTAGTTCGTTTGCCATTTCGGAGGCTCCACGTTCGGCGCCGTCAGTCGTTTTGCGTTGCGTCTCCCCAAACTTCAGACCGTAAGATCCTTCCACCCCGAAACAGGAGGGTTACGGCGTGCTTGCGAACGAACGTGGTCCATCGTCGTATCCTGTGCATCGAAAGAGCCGGCTAGCATCCTGGGATTATTTCGAAAAAATCTCCTGGTGCTGCTGTGTCGAAATTCTTCGAAGAGACGGAGAATCCAGTTAAAAGAGTAGACTCGTTTCTAGGACCGCAAGGGTGCGAGATGAGCCTTCTCACTTCTTGATAATGCAAAGATGGGGTTTTTCAATAGTCAAAAGCGCTAGATGAATCTAGGCCTATTTTTACGTTTACGAGGTGTAATTATTCGAGTAGCTGTATGTTTCCGAATAATGCGAATTACGTGTCGTAAACGTAAAAATAGAACTCTTGAGAGCGACCGCGGCCTGGATTGATCTTTTATCCAGCGCTTTTGACTATTGAAAATCCCCATCTTTACATTATCCAGAAATGAGAAGGCGTCTATCCCGTTAAAAGTGTTGAGGAAAAATGATGGTGTGGCGATACAATGGCCATTCAGCATTGGCGAAGGGCCAACCAACAAAAAGGAACACATGTTCGAGATTAGCCGGCTAAGACAGGTGCAACGGTTGGCAAACCTTTGGCCGCATTCGTCCCGTCTCTCTGTCTATCCAGGAATTTCTTGAAAGTTTCCAAACGATTTAGGGAATTATTTCGATCGAATCGAGTTTTCGGCCCCGGGAATGTTGATACACGGAATTCCATGATACTCCTTGGCAGACGTTGGACTACTTGTTCGCTCTGTTCGCTCCTGTTCGCTGGAGCGAGCTCAACTTATGCAGCCGGCTGATTGTGTACAGGCTACGCCCACGCATCAGCAAGATCTAGTGCCTCTCGCCTTCTGCAACCGATGCGTTCGCCGTCCCATCACCGAAACTGCCGCGCCGCGAGAATTTATTTTGCAACCGAAAATTCGCTGGAACCGCTCCTTGATAATTGGAATTACTTAACGCCGAGAATTCCTTTCGTTATCGCCGAAAAGCGCGAGTGTTCTCGTTTTTCCTTTTCGCGGCATTCCCGACAGCCGTCTAAATCTGTCCGATATAACAAGCAAGTTTTCTCCGGATAGCAGCCCGGTTTTCTCGGGAAATAATATGGCTGCAGTTTAAACGACGACTAGAATATTCGTCGCGTTTTCCACTTATTCGGCGGGGAACTACAGACGCGGTTATACGTTTCTACAAAACATTCGTCGCGATAATCGTAAAGACTGGAATGGGTTGGCTCGCGTTTTACGATGCTCAAATTTCGCAGCTCGTAAAGCTTTCGATTTAAATTCCAAGAGGAAGGACTTTTGAAGCGACAGGGCGGATGCTCGGTGTTATTGATGTTTTCGTGCCGTATGACCGCGTCGTTAGTGTTAAATTTAACCGGGTCCTATCCGGATGTCGGACGCGAGTCCCTCCGCTGACGTGACATATTCGCATGTCGAAAGCGAACGTTTCGATATAAATATAGGGACGCGCTGTCGTTCACCGGGAATCGATCATTAACGCAGCCTTTGACATCCGTCGAGAACCGTACACAAATAATATACTTGTCGTTCCGAAAATACACGGAAGACTAATTTTACTTTTCCCACGGCGCACCGCGATGATGTGTTCTCCTCGAACTGGAACGTTATCGCAGTTCAACATCTTTCTAGCATCGCCCCCGCACGATCTACTCGCTTCCCATCCGCATTACGTATTCGTGACGATCGCCATTCGCTATTTCGAGCGCGAAAATCCAAATTCGTCTTGAATCCATTCTGAATAGAGTGCAGCCTTGTCACTTGGCAAGGTAGAATCTTTGTGGAAAACAAAAATTGTCTGCGAATTTCAGCGTTGCTGTAATCATTTCAATTTTAGGTCGTTCGGAAAGTAATTTCTTCTTGAAAATAAAAATTTTCTACCTGAATTGCAACAATCTGGAATGAAACAGACATTTATTTTCTTTCTTAATATGTTTAATACGTTGAAAATAATATAACAGCATTCTTGAATTCTTCTAATGTTTTCACTGTTTTACATTACACCTACCCATGTGCATCAAACGAAAACGAAATGACTTTCTGAAGGACGTAATAAGTTGCACCCATCCATTTTTGTCGTAAATGAGTGGATGCTAGGGATGATTAGCGAGCCCCTATTGTATTCGCAGACGGCGAGATCGATCTGTTAACGAGTAGTAAGGAGTTTCCTTTAGGTTGAAAGGGTGAATGGCGAATGGTGAATGATGATTCGTCTAGTAAATCGGATACAAGCTAGTACAGCGTCGACACCCCAGCTGTTTTCCTGACCTTTCGCGGAAGCGATTTCGCGCGATAAATTTTCGTTGGCATTGCTCGCGAGCAATACCGTGTAAGACAGAGCTATTTATAACCAGCCACCGTTAAGTTCGACCGTAGTCGAGTTTACGCTAACTCCACGCCAAAGTTTCATCCGTGTCTGAGAGTCGAATGCTTAGAAACTCTCGAGTAAGAACTTTCGAAGCGTTTCGAAGGGATAAAAGAACTTTCCATTCGGGTAAACGCTTTTAATGAGAAAATATGATGCACCGCCCCTCTCGGTATTCCCCACGACGCCAATTAGAGGAGAATGCCTCTCTCCCTTTCTCTCTCTTTCTCTTTCCCCGTCTCCGAGCACCCCCTCAATCAACCACCGCCATCACCGCCGCCTTTCTCCTCCCCTGGTTATTTCTCTCCACTGTTCTCTCTCCCTCTCCTCCCTCAACCAGCATTCTGTATTATCGCGCCGAGAAGGAAGTAACCCGGCTGGGTATTTTGATGAAAATCGTAATGCAATAGGCATGTAATACAAAAGGGGATGAAAGGCGCCCCATCGAAGCCCTCGATAAGACGATCGACCGACCCTTCTTATTCCTGTTCATAACGATGTATCCGCCGCGTTGCGTTGCGTTACATTCGTGGAACCGATAGGGTCTTCGGACCCGTACCCGCTGGTCGCGAGGGTCCCATCGTCCCCCGACAACTTAATCTTTGGATTTTCGAGATTGATTTCCCCGACGAAGACGGACCCTGCTCCGGGAAAACTGGATATTCCGGACAAAACGGAATCAAATTAGAAACAGTGGGTAGCATTTTTGCATCGAGTTAATCCTGCGAAAGTGGATTTTTGGAACGACAGTGCTCGTTAACGTCCTTCGTTCGTTCTCAACTCGTGTCCTTTGCGTCGAAAACTTTTCATCGATCGTTACACAAGTATCATTTTTATTAGAAAAATGCCACGATTATGTTGGTCCTAGTCCTATCATAAAATAATGAAAATAAACAAGTTTTGTTATTGGTTAAGTTATGTTTACATTTCTCTTCGTGGCAGACAACAGGATCGATGAATCCCAAAGAATTGAAGATTCAGGCCGAGATCGGTGCATCGATGTTCGCCCTAACTCCGGTTTCAGGAATCTTTCGTGCAGATTAAATGCGGAATCATCTATTCCGGGCGAAAGCGCGGCAACGTCGAGGAAAGTTCTGATTCGGTAGATCCGTGTACGAGCACTGACGAAGGAGACAGCCGATGACGGAACTTTCGTGGAGATAGCGGGAGGACACGCGCGTCCCAACCGCCCGTTTTCTATATGCGAGCACGTCGTGTAAATTTTGCCTCTCCCTCTCGCCGTCTATCCCTTCTAGCCCCTAACTGAAACTTCCTTGCCCCTTTCTGCCGGCGTTCTGACAAATTCACGGATAAAACATTCGCCGGGAGCCAGCTCCGAGACGCGTGTACGTCCTCCGCTGTACGTGACAGACCGGATAATTTGATGAGCGCGGTACAATGTCTCGGAGAAAAACCATCGGAGCCGTGAATGTTTAATTATACAGCTTCCGACGATCTTCCAAATGAATCCGATTATTTTCGTCGACGAAACACGCATCTTTTACGCGATGATTTTAGACACGATAAATCGCGATTCCATCGGGTCGTTCGGAAAGTCATTTCGTTTTTCGTATAGAGATGGCATTGCTTCCATTTGTTACTAACCTTATTTTAAATCGCAAAATCGTGGTGTATCTTGACAGCTGACATTTCGGACGTAACTTCTACCTTGTAGTGCTTTCGAATCTTTCAAGTATGTTTTTATCATCACATCAAATATGCAAAATCAAAGTACGCATTTCCATCACCTTTTGCTTTTTTATTACCGCGAGGGTAAAAATGTAGTGCACGAGAGAAAAAGTTGTGCGCTGTTTAAAGAGAGGATGTACCATCGATTACTATTTTTTTCGCTTTTTTCAACATTTTTTCAAAGTCGTGAAAACTCAATATTTTGATAATAAAAAGAAAATTCTACGAGCATGGGATCTTTAAGTAGCCTGAAAAATCGTAATAGACCATAGAAAAAAATGTCATAAAACTTATTCTAAATGGTAAAAAATTGGCTTTCATTTTCTCTTAAGAAAACGTAATGACTTTCCGAACGACCCAATATATGCGAGCAGACTTTAGAATTCGAGTGTTACATGCGGCCGACTAGCTTATGTCACTCTGGCCCGCAGTAAAGGAAAATAAAACACTCGAGCAGCCATAAACCAAGTTTATTATGTCCCGTATTGTGCGAGGATTTAGGAGCTGCACGCCGGACAACATTTTTGACTATTCTCTGCACAGACGTCAGCTTGGATTGACATTCTTTGGTAGAACAGCGTTGCGGCTCGAGTGTCTTCGACTTATTTTATGTGGTAGGAGGAAAAGTTTCTGTCGTATTTGAAATAAGCAGGTAATTTTGCTTGCAAATGAAAAACACATGTTGCTAGTGAGTGATCGGGAAACATATATTTTTATAAATTGATTTCAACATTTTCTTTAAAACACGACAGAACTTTCCAATCCCTAATATTTCGCATTTGCTGGATTGTTGCGTTCTGCTGGCGCGGAAGAGGCGAATGGTTAACGACGTTAACAATCTTCGGAGCGAGTTCGCCGACGTCTGATTCCCTGTAATCCGCGAGGAGAAACAACCTGTTAACGGTGAAAGGACTCGCTGGATCGGATGAGAAGGGGGATGGAAAAGGGTGGCTGTGTAGTCGATGACGAGATTCGAGCAGTCCGTGAATATTTATCGAGAGCACTCTGGACAGCCTAAGGCTAGGACGTCCGAGCGGAGGATACCGAGAAGCAGAGGGTTCCGGAAGGGGGCGGGCTGCTCGGAGAAAGCTATGGGGTGGAACTGTGGAAGGAGGATCGAGAGGGGGATATAATCCGAAGGTAGTCGTGCAAAAGTCACCGAGCGTCAGAATTGAATCGCCACGGATTCGAACAGCCTCGGGCAACTGCCACGCGCAGAGTCGGTTCGTCGACTTCCTCTCTCCGTGACATGCTCTCGGTGCTTACGCGCATTCTCCTGCTTGGAAACGTAGCCTGGAACTTCGGCCCTTGCAACCTTGCCGGACCACGTCGGACTTGACTGGAACGGCTAGACCGTTTTCGAGGAATGATCGATAATTGGAATTGTCCCGTCGTTAATGCGAGCCTCGACGAATTTGCTTGCGGTCGCCGTAAATCCTGTGCGATGGCCACCGAACGGAATCGTTATTAATAATTCGATCGTCCCCCGTTAGCTCCTGTCAATTTGCGGGCTGACGCATCTTTAACATGACGGAAGCGATACCATCGGCTGTGCTCTATTCCGTAATCGATCGATCTGCAATCGTATTATCAAATCACGGATCTTCGTGCAATATAAAAATTGACGGGAAGTACGGTAGGAGATACTCTTTGATTTTGCATATTTGATGCGATGACAAAAAATACTAGAATGATTAGAAGGCACTACAAGGCAGGAAAGTACGTCGGAAATGTCAGCTGTCAAGATATAACAGGATTTTGAAATAAGGTTAAGCAATAACTAGACTGTGGTTCTTTTTTTGCATCAATTTGACAAACCACAGGCCGGAAAGTTCTTTCCTTCGTTAACAATTTTAGTGGGTTGAAAATAATACATTAGTGTTTCTAAATTCTCTTCGGCTCTAATCTTTTTTGAAATGTACTTATCCGTTTTTGTTATAAACGTATCAAATTTAATAATAACCTAATAATAACCTACTAATTCTGTCTCAAAAATCGAGTATGGGTATTCTATATCGCAACTGATGAATTCTAGGAGGCGCGGTTAGGTTAGGTTAGGTTAGGGATTTGCGTATCGATGCGAGGGTTAAAAATGCGCACGAATCGCAGTTCGCCAAACTCCGAAGGTTTCGCTTTCCAGGGTACACAGTGTTCGCGCCGTCTGCAGCTTGCACAGTATTTCTAGCGGAACAGCAAACGTATCTCCGATTATTCCGGCACGATTCGAAATTTAATAAACGTAGCTCTCCGCGAATGCTAACGTTCCGAGGACATTTCCTCGACTCGAAAGCGACGTGTGTAGTTTTCTTTAGGCTCGCGTATCGGGCTTTCCTAGGGAAATAAAGGAAAACCGTGGGAGGAAATGGGCAACGGGGAGGAGTTTCGGGAGGTGGGAGGCTGGCAAGTTGGTAAGAAAAGAAAAGTCTGACGACTTTACACACTGCCGAATCACATATTTCCAATTCAATCTGCCTTCGCCTCGTCGACGAGCGATCGAACGAAAAACCATTATTCTTTTCTTGGGCGGGTGGGGAGGGGAAAGAAGAGGCTGCACAGGAACGAAAAGAGATGAAGAGGGTTTGAGGGGTGGGAAGAAGGGGTGGAGAATCGTGGTCGTGCCGCAAGTCCAAGACGAAGCGAAAGAAACGGAGAGTGAATCGGATCGTGAGAGGGGTGAGAGGGGACAGAGAGTTAGCCCACGAGAAAAGGTCGGGCCGATAGCATTGTCGGGGTAGCCTCAGCCACGAAATATTACCGGTTATTCCTATCCCACCCCACGCGGATCCAGGGGTGCAGTCATCCACTGATAATCGTACCGGATATGTCGTAGATCTTGCCGGTAATATTTACGAGCGACTCCCAACCCTCTCGCGCGCTTTTCACTCTCTTCCTGCTTTCTCCCACGTGGCCCCTGCATTTCCTCTCTTTCTTCCGACGATGCCTCGAGTACGTGTCATCGTTGCACCCTAAGTACTCCGTCGCTGGTTCCTTGATCGACTTGTTCACCCTCCTGCAACGTTCGGAACATTGTTACGTTATCAAGTCGAAATTTGTTCCTGATATAAACTAGTATCGAGAATGTCTCTGTTACACATTCGAGAAGGTAAATGTACGGAAGTCTTGCAGACTGCGTGAGTTAAGTTGATTCAAAGTTTCATCTCACTCGATTATAAAATAAGCGAATTGTTGTCGGTAAGTTAATGAACATATTTTCATAGTAGATGCTGCGAAACGGTGGGTCGACGGAAAGCCGCGGAACCGAATAGAAGTTTTCTTTTACCCTATTTGTGTAGTTCGCGGGGTGGAGGGTTTAATTAAATTCAGTTGGATTTGTATGTTTTTCGATTTCTTTTTGGAAGCCACCTCGAAGAGAATTCCGGCGAATCTGTTTTGTTTACTAGATCATTTCGATTCTCCTCAGCCGTTCGGTCCCTCCGCTACGGCGTTTATTCACCCTTCTTTTCGCAGGGGATATTTCGTTTCCGAAACTGCCTCCAATAATTGGCCCGTTATTCTCTCTTCGTTGAACCATAATCTGACGATCGAGCCGACCCTCCGAATTCTATCGGCGTCGAGTAGAAATTCCGCCGTTGTTCGTGTCCACCCCACACCGCGCCGCCCCGCTACGGTGTGGCAGTTTATAAACGATAACGTACGTGCCCCGCCAAATCTCTTTTTATTCCCCGGAATAGATCCGGCGAAATGCGATCAGTATTTTATTCGGAACGGCCCACCTAATTATGATAATGTTCCCGGTCTGTTTTCAGCTCGATCTCGAATTTAATATGATACACGGACAAAATGTCCAACGTCAAATGCTAATTTCACGGAGTACGCGGAACGAACACGTTTTCCAGGAACAAAAATACTGTTCAATTAGTCAGCCGAGTCACTCGATCCCACATATTCTTTCCCCTAATATCGCGATTGCCATACCCCTAATTTAAAATTCTCATAAGCTGCTCCTTCGGTAAATGAGATTCTCGCCCCTCTACTCTGCTTGCGACCAAAGTAAGCACCGCGTTTAATTAATTAAGTACCGAGCGACGTAACCCGCCAATTTTTTGATCCAATTAGCAGAAGTGATCGTTAAGACGTTTCCTATTCCTTCTCCGCTCTGAGGACTTGTCGGGACATTTAAAATTTTCTATTGGAAAATTGTAGGGAATAAGTACATTTGAAAATCTGGATTATGAAGGCACGGGAGGAGCAATCAATAGTTTTCGAAGAAAAGTGTTTGCGTTGGGAACCTTTCAAATCGGTCGCGTTTTTCATCCCCTTACTGTCACTCTTACTTTGGCAAGAGTACGTGTTTAATCCGCAAAGCGTGCGCTGCAAAACACAGTCGTCGGACCGAAAAAGCTATAAAGGAAACGTATCCGAAAAAACAGACCACCACAAAAAGATCGGCCGAGGGTGGACGCAGCGCCGCGTTCGCATTCAAATTCACTCTGACAAGAACAATATAGAGAAGGATTGGAAAGAACAGGCGCCGTGACAACAAAGAATGTTTTTCTCTCTGTTTCCGAACGAAATTGGCCGAAATTCCCGGCTGCAGAGACGGTGAACTAATGATAGGACCGGCGCGCGACACGAACGCATCGAAAACCTGTTAAGATCGATCTACCCTATTCTACACTATAAATCGATCTTTACATAACATGCGCTTCGAGATGCAACGACCACGGACGAGATTCGGCGACCAATTAAATCGCGGAGTTGAATTGAACGGGATCTCTTATTTTCCGCGAGATCATCAGGAAATTGTTGGTAATGGGCCGAACTTCCTCTCGATAGGAGAACGCGATCGAACCGGCCGAGAGAAATGTTTAATAACACGCAACTTGCAATTAATTTGCAGTAATTTAAATCAAAACCGTAACGAGGAGAAACCTGGATTAACCGATGTTTGGGGTCAGTTTTGCCAAGAGGAAATTCCGTGAAAATATAATGAGAAATAACGAGAAAATTTGACGGTGCATTAGTAACCGACACATTGACACAGTTCATAGGCGCGCGAGCGCACGGCTGCTTTAATATACCGGGAGCCCGTGTGACGAGTCTCTTCCCGCGTTCTCATTGTGTTTGCTCGTTCCTCGTCCGTGTTCACGCTCGCCTGAACTGCTTCTGATAATTACAAAATAGTTACATCCCCCGGTTATTAGATTCGGGACGAACTCCGAATTTCGCGCGCTTAACCGACATATTGTAGAACGGCGGAATTACTGTTAGGCACAAGTTATTTCGATCCTTGGCCGACCTCGGCTCGGATCGACAATCGACTTCGATGCGCGAAAGGAAATTAATCAGACAGAGTGAGAGAGTGAGAGAGAGCTCGCGTATCGATCTTTCGCTGGCTATTAGATATACATTAATATTCATGTATGTTGATAGTTCAAACTGCAAGGTACTTCCTCCCGGTTCGGGTTTAACCGGAACAGTCGCGTATACGACATCGGGCCGAGAGTAACGCAAATTCGTGCCGATAATGCCACTTTGCATCAGAGGGTTGCGACCAAGTGAGAGACTAACTAAATTGCAGATGCAAATAGCAGAGGTTGCTTCTTACCGAGATTTAATGGATCGAACGTTAGAACAGCTTCGTGCCACTTAGTGGTCGATTAATTTGCGTCCTGACTAGACCGGAGTCCCGCAGGTTTCGATAGACAAAAATTATTCGACCGAAAACCTCCTTCGTTTCCTGAAAGTCCAATTTCGATGGAAATATCCACAGTCCACTGTAATGATCCTCGACTAAGAATCTGCTTGTGTAGCTTCACCCTTTCGCTCCAAAATCGAGCGATTTCTCCTGATCTGATCCTTTCGTGTATTTTCTACGTTGTGCACGTGTGAAATTGCGCCCGCTTTCACCACAATGTTTAGCAGTTTATTGTTGTTTCGCAATGACTCGCTAGCAACATGTATTTTTGATTTGCAATCAAAATTACCTGCTCGTTTAAAGTACGACAGAACTTTCCCTCCAACATAATAATACTATAGAGTGCTTTGTCGAGCAACTGAAAATGGTTCAGTCGTCTGAGGGGTGAGAACGAGAGAGTGCACGGTAGAATAGAGTGGTCGACGGCTCGTGTTAACATTTCGATGGTGTCAAGTGAGCTTCGCGGAGATATTTGGAGCATCTCGACGGATGAAATCGGTGGTAAACAGACTGCGAAGGCGACGCGCCGCTGGCCCCCTCCGAAATTACTATCGGATGGTATTGATAGCGTCGATTTCGGTAAATCGATTTTGCGGGATGTTCAGTTCGGAGGGCAAGAACACGGCCCAGTGACTTTAGTGCCGCAAACAATCGTGGCCTCGGCGAAGATCTTCCATGACTCTTCCTTAGCTCTGCAGCCACCACCGCCGTCGCCGTCTCTCGTTTCCTTGTCTCTCGCAATCTCACTCCCAGCCTCTCTCCCAGCCTCTCTCGCAGCCTCTCTCGCTCAACCGATGTTGTTCCATCCAAGTTTATTGCCCGGAGATAACCCCGGTTGCCGACCCTTCCATTCTTATCGAGGATTCGCTATGCGCTATCCAAGTGCTAACTAACGAGTTGCCGCACAGCATTCCGCTGTTTGGTCCACCGGGAAGATATTACTCGGCCCCGAGGAACCTCGACCTTCTTCGAACCCTTGCACGGCCTCTCGCCTTTCCTTGCCGTGACGTTTTCAAATCGACCCGATTTGTCGCTATCGATACCTTCCCTGTTTACCGTTTCCTTCGGAATTTCGTTACACGGCTTATTTCGTCCACTTCGTCCAGATCGCCACACTTCCATTGTTTACGAGTTCCTCTCTCGGAAACAGAACTTACGTTCGCAGCTGACTACCATTTAATTCGTAAAGTTTCATTTCATGCACAGTAAATCCTCTATAAACGCAACAAGGCCGTACACGATAAACGGAACAAAAATATCCCCTCCACTGTGTAATCTGATCTCGGGTATATCGGTGTAAACCACTACTAATGCGATGCGGAGTCGCAATCGCTTCCGCCTCGCGCGATCTCTGTTTATACGCGCTGTCTTTCTCTACGTTCGGCTCGGCCTTTGGAGATAAAAAATAGCTACCCTGTACGGTAGATGCGACCAAATCCCCCCGAGGCTGTCGCGTCTATAGAGAATTTATTGTATCTTGTTGCTTTTTCTTGTTGTATGAAGAGTATGAAAAATTGTACTTGTATTTTAATTGGCATCGTTATTCATATTTCGAAGCGGCTCGTTCATAAAGTGTTAAATAATTCACTCGAGCGGTTCGATGTATGTATTTAATTAAATAAAGCTCGACGGAAGGAGCTCGAGAACGGAGATTCGAGTTTGATTCTTTTCAAAAATAGTCCCAGTCTCTTCCCGTCGAGAGTGCAAAGTTACGTTTCTCCGATTGTAAATCGTTTCATAAATATGTACACTGTACACCGCTCGACCTATTTCCATCATCGGACGAGGCACCGTTGAATCGTATCATCGAAGTGTGAAAAGCTCGTTGTAAATTAATTTGCTCTCAGGTTGCTTCTACTTCAGCAGTCTGCCAGGTTAATGATCAACGAGAATCCTTCATAGCTTTCATCGCCGAGGGAAAGAGTTTCTTCATATTGGAGAGCCTGATTTTACGGAGGTTCTTCTTTTTGTCTGTTCCGCTTCTCTGCAAGCTGACTAATTACTAGCGTATATCTCCGGTAATTGGTTAAAACAGAGTCGCTCCGCATTAAATAATGTGCGAACTTCAAACGAACTTAAAGAGCCCTATTTCGATTCAAATTGTACCACACGAATTTCCATATCTTAAAAACTGCAAGCGGTACAAAAAAAATGTTGCAAATAAAAGTTGTAAGGTTAGTAAAGTAAAGTTGTAAGTCATAAAATTATTCGCTCACTCGCAGGGCATTTTTCAATTTTTTATTTGAATATACATAGTTCAAAGTTTAATTCAATAGAATCATAAAAAAAAATTGCGAAATTTTCATTTATTATTAGAGAAATATGAGTTTTAAGAAATCTTGACGGTTTTTCACGCCACAAAATTATTCGCTCATTTTAGATTAACTATTATTATAACAATAGTATTTGGTGGGATATCCTTTTTGTCTTATGACTTCTGGAAGACGTTTGGGCATTGATTCTACTAATGTTTCCAAATATTTTTTGTCTATTTTTGGCCATTTCTCCTGTAATCTGCTTTGTAACTCTTTTTTATTGGTAATTGAATGTTTACGAATTTTTGTGTCCAGCATGTTCCATACCATCTCGATAGGATTCAAGTCGGGAGATTGAGGCGGAGTTTGCATTATTTTGGGACAGTTATATAGTAACCATTCCTGTACCAATCTCGATTTATGTTTGGGGTCGTTGTACTGGTAGAAGTGAAACACTTCTGAAATCCCCATTACTTCCGCACTTGGTTTCAAATTTTTTTTTAGGATATCCATGTACATTACTTTATCCATGGTAGCCTCAATCATCTGCAATTTCCCAACACCGTGATAACTAATGCAACCCCAAACCATCACATGACCACCTCCGTGCTYGAYTGTRSTACACAGGTTCTTGGGATCCCTTTTCTTCCTATTAATTTCGCTYACRTAAGGYTTTCTTYTTGCTACGYGGCCGTTGTACCCGTTCTTTCGCAACACTCTTCGTACTGTTTCATCAGAAACTTCTTTTTCACTAAAATTTTTCAAACTTGTATTGATTTTGGGAGCACTTATTTTCGGATTTTCTTTAACTTCTCTCATAACAAAACGCTCTTCTGAGGAATTCGATATCTTTTTCCTGCCAGCTTTGTTTATTATTCGTCCTTCTTCTTCGTACCGTTTTATAATATAACGTACTGTTGAATAACTTCTACAAACGATATTTCCAATTTCTCTGATGGATTTTCCACTTTTCCAATGAAAAATTATAACTTCTAGACTAGTTTCTTTACTTTTTCTACCCATTGTAACGAATTCTTGAAAATCAAAGAAATAGATGAAAATAGATCCTTACTGAGCGATTGTTTACGTTATATTGACTCTCTTTAGCAACTCTCAGAAACAAATGCCTCTCAGAGTTTATAAATTGCATTTGTTTCAGTGGATTTTGTGGCGTGAGCGAATAATTTTGTGGCGTGAAAAACGGTCAAGATTTCTTAAAACCCATATTTCTCTAATAATAAATGAAAATTTCGCAATTTTTTTTACGATTCTGTTGAATTAAACTTTGAGCTATATATATCCAAATAAAAAATTAAAAAATACCCTGCGTTGCCTGATTATTTCATCTTTGCCGCATTAGCGAGTGAGCGAATAATTTTGTGACTCACTGCATATTTTTTTGTTTTATTCAGACAAGATTGGGCTATTACAAAATAATTTTTCCAACCTCGACGATTAACTTTATAATGTCGAAAAATGTAAACAAACTCTTCTTTGCGTTTCTTTCGATGATGAGCCAGTTTCAGATCATTTATTTATCAATAAATGATCGAACCTTGCGCCGAAATCACAAAGTTTATTATATAGCCATATAA